>VXAC01000490.1:116974-344943 GCA_013399225.1 Rhipidura dahli
GCCCCCCCCGCCTTTCCCGATCGGCGGAAAAATGTCGGTCTGCCTGGCGGAGCTGCGCGGGGAGCGGCGGCGGGGAGAGCTGTGCAGAAGGTGCAGTTTGAATTATGCTTCTTCCCCCTCCGGCAGCTCTGTGGTGGCCAAATGCAGTTCTCGCTGCTGGCCATGTAAATAACCGGGGCTGCTGCTACCCCAGTGGCTTTAAATGCATCGCGGGGCTTTCCCCCTTCCTGCAAAAAGCCCTACCACCAACAAAAAACCGAACCTTGTTCCCCCCTGTGCCAGCCCTTTAAATGCTCAGAGCAAGTGTACATTCCCATCTGAAATCAACCCAAGTGTTACTGGCACTGTATTTTCTCGGAGAGAGGGGAAGAGGGGGGATCTGGCGTTTGGACCCAATAAAATGCTCTGCTCCAGTGTAAATATTTACAGGTTATTAGTGACTTTTTAAAAAACATTTTCAGTGAGGTCTGTTATTTACAATGTGTCATAAGTTATTAATGTTCATTGCCTAAGTACCCTGCTAAATCTGTCTCATGCCTTAGAACAAAGTCGACAATTGGCATATTGTTTAAAGTATGAAAAAAATGTGAGTGGGTTTAAAAATTATAAATATCTGTATTTTCAGAAGTGTAAATATTGCTTTGTAGCTGTCAAACTCCAGCCTTTGCCTATGAGACAAAGGAGTATATTTTGATTAATTTCTCAGTGAAACTGACTTGTCACCTATTCAAAGTTTTCTGGAACTTGGGGAATGCCAGGAGAGAGTCCTGCCTGTTGTATGAACTCTGCCTCTTCCCCAAAAAAGTTCCGCGTGATGTCCAGTGATAGGCAGAGGTCAGTGGAACTTGGGGAATGACAAGAGAGAGTCCTTCCTGTTGTATTAACTCTGCCTCTTTTCCTTCCCCAAAAAAGTTCCCCACGATGTCCAGTGATAGGCAGAGGTCAGACGATGAAAGTCCAAGTACCAGCAGTGGTAGCTCAGATGCCGATCAGAGGGATCCGCCTGCACCTGAACCTGAAGAGCAAGAAGAACGAAAACCCTCTGCCACCCAGCAGAAGAAGAACACCAAACTATCCAGCAAAACTACTGCTAAGCTATCTACTAGTGCAAAAAGGTAAAGGGGAGAGTGAAACATCCTGCAGTATTTTTGCACAGTATTTGGAGTCACCATACGTGCACTGCACTTGTCAGGGCAGAGGGATTCTTCTTGTAAAACTGTGTGGAAGGGAGTGAACTATAAACTTTGGTTATACAGGAGCCTGCTAAGCAGTGCCTTAATTAATCCAAGTCTTGTTGGGGTAACAGTTACACAGACATGTCATGTCTTTTGAGGAGTTGTTACAGAGTTTGGTAACTTACAGGTGGCTGGGAGGAGGGCACCTAGACACCTTGTGTATTTGCAAAAATGTGTGCAAGAGCTTTGGCACTTTTTTTCTGAGTTAGGTTTCCATGCCTGATTAGGGTATTGGGTGGAGTCCTCCTGGAGTATTTTATTATGGTCTGTAGACTGATGACAGGCAATGCTGTCTAATTAAAGAAGTCATAAAACCCCAGTGGCTTCTCTGGGCCTTATGAGAGCTTTTCATGATGATGCACAGGAGAGCCTTACACACCTCAAAGGAATGGGTTCATTCTGCAATTCTCTCAGGAGAAACTTAGGTGAGTTTTCTCCCTTATGATCTGTGGATTTAAACCATCACATTCTACAGGTAGCTTCTGCCTTTAAGTATGAGAATCTTCAGAAACCTTGTTTAGTTACACTGGTTGCACTTTATTTGCATGTGAGGTTATTGTAAGTCTGTCTCTCAAGATGTGTACTCTGGTAATTTTCTCAAAGATCAGCTGTGTGAAATACTCAAACTTGAAATTTTTTAATTCCATCAGTCTTTGGAGATGAAGCATAACTTTCCAGTCCTTTCTCTGGAGCTGCTTCTCTTTGCAAACATTTACAAGTATCCTGTAGCAATAAAAGTTGTAAAATAGCTGTAGTAGCTTCAAATTTTGCATATTAAGCATGAGTGCTGTAGCTCTGACTTTTAGCAACATTTTTAGTAATTTTGTATTGGACTTGAACTTAGTAAATTTTTTTTGAAATATGTTAAAATTGTTGCAGAGAATGACTGGGCGTCTTTTATGACTTTTGAGCTTGTTAAAGAAACCCTTTGAAATAGGACTGGCTAAAGAAAAAAAAGTTTTGCAATTACTATGTAGCCTTTGTAATATGTTGTTACTTGTCTTTGTTTGACAAGACTTAGATACAGGATTTTGGCACTGAGTTTTCCCATCTTGTCTTTATTTCCCTTAATTGTTGCAAGTCTAATTCCATGCATCTCAGTTAGTTTAGTAGGCTGACTGAATTTATTGGTATTAGTGCAAGGACCTCCAGAGCAGTTTCTGTTAGCTCATATTTTAACACCTGCTATTTTGCATGAAATTCACAGTATTGCTCATGTGGGTCCTTTTGTGAAGACAAGTCTTACTCGATAATTTTAAGAGGAGTTTAACATGTGTATTTTGGAATTGCACCTCTCGTGTACCTGAATAAACTTAAATTGACAGGAAGTTTTCAGTCCTCATTTTTCAGATCTTAACTCCCTGTGAATGGTTATGATAGAGTAAAGCTAAGCACAGATTATTTCAAGTTATTGTATCACTTTTTATCATGTAAATACAGCTACTGTATAAGGTTGCAGGAGAAAGGCAGCAGAAGGTACGGAGAGAGGCAAAGTTGATCCAGAGAGATTATTCCAGTAAGAGAGACAGCCTGGCAGATCTGCAAATCCACTTTTTAAACACACTACAAAGTAGAAGGTAAAATATCGTGAAAAGAGTGTGTGTGCTGCCAGCGTGGTTCACTTGAGCCTCAGTCCCAGGTCCTGTAGCTCTGGTTTAAAGTCATTGTCAAATCTGCCTGTGCACGCTCCCCNTAGCTTGAAAAGAAAATCTCCCTGGTAAAAAGTGCTCGGATGTGAAAAAGAGTTACTTTTCTGAATAGTTGTGGGAAATTTCTACCCAGCTCAGCTGTAAGTGTTCTGTTTACATGCAGTGTGGAGCAGGAAAAAAGCTGCAAAGTTTCTCAGCTGTGGGATTTGGGTTATGCCTCTGAGAACAAAGAGGAAGCAGCCATGTTAGCATTACTGAAGGCAAAGCCAATCTTGCATTTAACTGCATGGTGGTAGAGGGCAGTGTAATTCCCTGATTTATTCTATAGACTATCTCAAATGCTTTGTGTCTGTTCTCATTTCACCAACAGAATCCAGAAGGAGCTAGCTGAAATAACCCTTGATCCTCCTCCTAACTGCAGGTATGTAATGGCTTCTTAAATTGTGTTCGGTGGTAGGAAATTAATGTGCTCAGGTTAACAAAAGGGAAACTTAGTGTTTACGACAGGTGACTGTTAGACAGAAATTGCATGCAGCAGATTGAACAAGCATAAAAAACGTTTGAAACTGAAGTCTGATATTTTGTCTGCATGTTGGAGGTGTAGTCATTAGTGATTGATGTACACAGTAAAATCTTTTCAGTTTGTTGTTCATAGCAGGTCACTGCCTTTGCGAAACATTAATTATATGAACGTCAAAATACGCTGAAGCTTTCAACTTAATGTCTGCATGTAGTTTGAACTGGGTTTTTGAGTGCTGAGTTTATAAAGTGATCTTTTCATTGTGAAGTAAGGAACCGTGTATGATTTTTATATGTTTTCTCTTAGCATGTTGTTTAGCAGATAAACTGAAGTCTTGCCTCTAAATTTACGTGTCCGTTGGTCAAAGTTGTAGTCTCTTGATAAAGAATATTTTTAGGAAAGTTCCCAGCTTGGGAGGCACTTCTGTTAGGTTTTAGAAAATGAAATTTTAAGAATGGAAGACTGAGTGATTTAGTCTTAAAGTGACGGTTTGGAACTGAAGCACTTGATCTGTAGGAAAGTTAGATAGTAGCACAGTTAGCTGATTTCTTTATATCTTTTGCATGCTTTACTTTTGTTTAAAGGATGCATAAAAATTCTCATTAGCTATGAGTATCCAGTGTTCAGATTTGCAGTAAAGCTAAATTTAAATAATGTTGCTTTCATATGAGGCATCTCAGTCAGATTTCTGCCTGGAAGGTGTCTTAATAACTTGTGTAACAGTGAGCCATGTACATGTTTATAAAGAAATGCTGGAAATGCTGTCTGATTCTGTGTTGAAATTGTTTGGCTTTTGAATAGTTGGAAAGGTTTGGTGGGTGTTTTGTGAATTTGATAAAATATGAGCTTTCTTCTATCTCACTAATCCATGAGCGCAGGGGCTAAACCAGAGCAGTGTTTTATTGAATTTATGCTGAAGGTGTCTTGTCCTGAGGACTGTGCTGTAGATTGCCGATGGCAGTGTGATGTATTTGCATGCAGGGTCAGTGGCTCTCCCTCTTCAGTAAAGGGGAGCTCTTTTGAGAGAGCAGGCTGTTGCTTTTGGTTTTTTTTGTTTTTTTGAGGTTTTTTTTGGTTTTTGGTTGTTTATGGTGGTTTTTTTTTTTTTTTTTGTGGGGAGGTGGTTTTGGTTTGGTTTTAAATAACTGCTTTAGATAACTTTTAATAAATCATTGGGATCTAGTGCTGTGTTGGTCTTGCACTTTATATTTGGACCATCAAAGGGGCATGGTAGAAAAGAAAGTGTTCAAATGAAATAGAGCACTGACACTGCTTACAGTTGCCAGAAAGATAATTGTAGCAGTTTCAGGTACAGCAAGTTACAGCTTTTAGAAAGAGAATCTTCCCCCTTCACCCTCTGCAAGTACTATCTGATACTCAGCTCCTTGGGAAATCATGTTCCTCTCATATTAGCACAAGAGTATTGTAGAGCATTTTGCTTGTGAGCTGGTACAGTCAGATGCCCAGGAATTCTGTTGAGAATGATGAAAACACCCCAATGTGTCTAAAATTATTCAAGTTTCTTTCCTACGGAGAGTAGGAAAATATGTTATTTTTTGCCAGTGAGGAAGTCAATGCTTCTGTTCCCATAGGTATTTTTAAGCAGAATTTAGTGGATTTACTCAGTAACAACTTTATGATGAGCGCATTTTTACCTTTTGCAAAATAAAAAAAATATTTAAAAGAGAAGCTTCTGTAACAGAAGATCTGGGTTTTCATGACAAACAATTTGAACAGAGTTCCAGTGCCCAAAGTATTTACTGTTAAACTGAAACTGACTTGTTAGGAGGAGCCTTTGTGGTACTAAGAGGTACATGCAGCTGTGTGTTATGTGCAGAAACAGTTGACACTTGAGTGTAGTAGCACAGATTGGGCTACAGACCAACACAGCAGGCTGATGACACCTCCACTTTGCTCAGCATGCAACAAGCTGCAGAATGCTACTTACTACATTTCTTGTGAAAGAAAAAGAATTTGTTAAAAAAATCCCCAAAACATTTAAAAGCCTGTATAACTTAGGCATATTCATATGTGCTTTAAAAATAAAAGCCTTGTGTCTAAGTTCTCCCAAAACAGTTTTTCATGCACAGTTATTTCTCCCCCAGTTCTAGAGCACACCCTTATCATTTGCAGTCCACATGTTGCAAGCTTCACAAGAATACAACTGGCAGCTAATGCTCTTGGATGCTGATAGTCCTTCTGGTTACTCAGTTACATAAGTAATGAAAAATTAGCAATTTTTAAAATGCAGTAATGGTACATGTAAAACTTTAAACATTAACAGGATACAGTACAGATACTGAAGATTATGTTGGACTCTCTCATATCATGTTAAACACTGATGTCTGCTCCCACTTCTCACCTACCAGTGCAACTGCCCAGAGTCACCCCATGGGACTGACCCGAGGCTGATTTAGCTACTTTAAAATGACACTGACTGGTTGCACTGTGATTCTCATGGAAAAGAAGTGTAGATTGCCCCAGCAGTTATTTTTCCTCCAGTCACATCTACTGCTGTAACACCCGCTTTATACAAATCCCAGAGCCCCAAGAAAGCCCCGTTCCTGGGTATGCTGAACAGGCCTGGGCTGCACATTAACTTCTGTTTTAGGCACTGGCATAGCAGGATGACAGGCACAGTGAAACTCACTAAACAGTAGTTTTTTGCTTGCCTGTCTCAACAATAAAGATTGATTTCTGATTCTGTTAATTGAACAATGGACATGAAAAAATCATGTCATGTATCATGCTGTCACGTTTGTGAGCAGTGAATACAAGCTGCATCTCGAGGGTACCAACTATAAAACAATGTTTGTGCTGATAGCTTTACTCTTTAACATGCAATAGTACTAAATTCCTGTGATTTTGGGATGATCTTCAAGAAAGATAAAACATCAAAAGCAGTAAAATCAAATTCAGTCTTAGGTCACGAAAAATGTTGGAGAAAAATTAAGTGCTGCTTTCCACTCAAGTTTTCTCCTGTCCAACAGAAAAGCCTGAAACAAGTCCATTTCTGTCCAACATACACCATAGCACTAGGACGCATAGGTAAACTGAGGACACAGATATTTCATTCCATTTTTTCTTGCTTTTGCTGGTTTAACTCAAAGCTGTGCTACTTGGTGCAGTGTGCTGTATTTAATTTCTTTTGTGCTTTTAATAGCATAAAGCAAAGCTAAAAAGATCTTGGCCCTATTGCTCCTAGGCAGCTCAGTTTCAAACCATGGCCAAGCACTTATACATACTTCAAGGTATGGAAGTGTGCCAAACCCCACTGTTACAGACTCTCAGGTAAATGCTGCAAAGATTTTGCACGTACTTCATGGTATATCTGTGCTGCACAGATGCTCTTAAATAGGTTTGACATATCTGGAATAACTATTTTTGGCTCATAGCACAAAACTGTTCAGATCAGAGGTCACTGCTCTGTAGTTAAGGTTATCTCTGAGGCTGCTGTTCTGACCTGCCCAACCTGGACACTGCAGCTCAGGTGGAGCAGGGCAGTGCTGCCTCCAATGCTCATTGTATTTCCTGGATTTTAAGGTTGGCACAAGTGGGGCTGTTCCCAGGGGTGCTGTGATTTGTAGCAGCTTCCTTTAACTTTTCCTGGCTGTCCTGCTGATCTACAATAACAAAAATGTGTACCAGTTTTCTTAGCTCCCTTTTCCTCATTTCCATTCCTAAATTGATCATTGTTCTTCTTTGTGGAAAAGTTTTTGAAGTTCAATTTAATAACACTCATGTCATCTTAGTTTATAGTTTACAGCCCATTTTACAACAAATCCACTTTAGTATAAACTTGGCAGAAAATGAATGCAAACACCAGATTCAGTGTATCCACTCAGAGCTTAATTCATATGGTTTAAAAAGTGGTGAGTTGAAATAGTGCATCTTTCCCAGGAAGGCGGGAGAATGTAAGTCTTTTGCACCCTGTACTCTAAATTGGCTTTAAACTCTTCTCTTTATTAAATTAAAAAGCAGATATTTGAAAGCAAGTGGTTAAAAAAGAAGAAAGTAAAGAGGAAAGGCCAGACAAAACGCATGCCTTGGAGCACTGGTCAGAGAAACAACTTGCTTTCTTCTGCTGGGAAATGGGACTAATTTAACTAAGGGAGAGTTGTTTGGATCCCCCCAAAAGCTCCCTGCTCTGTCTCACCCTCTAGCCAGTGAGTGCCTGACTTTATAGGTCTGTTGGAAAGATTTTCCTTAGTAGGGATTACCATATTGATTCCTGTTTATTTTCAGGCCTGGTATGCTAACACTAATCACTAATGTGATTTCTTGAGCAATACAACAAAAGGCAGCAGTTGGTAATTTTGCTGTTTGTAGCCTCTCCTAGACTTGCAAGGAGTTTGATGGTTTATGAGTAGTTCATTTTGAAATTATGTATTTTAAAATAACACTCCAAAGTACGTGGACTAAGAACAAATGGAAACAAGACATATAGGGGGTTTTAATACAGGATTCTTCTGCTTCCTAAGAACTTCATTTGTCCCTTTCATAACTGCCATATCTTGGGCTAATTCTACACTGCAGAGTGTTGCCAACACCAGGGTCTGGAGTCTGACACAAAGAAGAACGTCCGCAAAACCCCGGCAGGCGAGCACTGTTCCTGCTTCAGCTGTGGGCCCATGAATCCAGATGTTTGTAACTGGCCGACTGTGCTTGTTATTCCAGCAGTGTGGGAGCTCTGCAGTGTGTGTTTAAAGCAATATTGTGAAGGTGTTCTTCAGAGCAGCAATTTAAGCTCTTTCAGTTGAGCTGTCTGAAACAATGAGGAGCAATGAACAACTGTGCTGGTGGTGCAGGCTCGTCCACGTGCAGAGGTAGTGCAGGATTTGAGCTAATGCAGCCTTCTGTTTGTGAGGAAGGTGCTGCAGCTAAGCTTGTAGAAGCATTCCTTTTGTTAACAGACTCTGTCTTCAGTAAGGTTATAGGCAAATGTTTACTCTGCAAACAGTTGTGCCTGTTGAAGATGTTACTGCACAGCTGTGGTTTGCTCCAGTTCTGCCACGGAGGTGAATACTCCAGACAGAAAGTGAAGCAGATTCATGTGATTACTCTGTAATGCTCCTCGGGGAGGGGTGGGAAAAAAGAAAAAAAAGGAAAAATCATCCAAGTTTGCTTAAATGGTTTAAATAGGTGATTCAAATAAACTCTGTTGGATTTTTCCTCTCTCCTCTCAGAGTAGGCATTGTTCACACAAAGCTTTTTGTCACACACACACCAGGACATGAATAAGTCAATCCATTCCTTTGTCTCTCACATGTAGTAAGTTTCCATCTCCCCTTTGTCAAAACTGGGCATTCTGTTGCTTTTATGAAATCAGAAGGAGAAAGAATATTTTGCATGCTGTTACGTAGCAGGCCTCTACACAGTAGCACAAGTGTGTGCCCATCTTCACATGTACATGTTTTTTTCTTCCACTCAAGCTCTTGACTTTTCAGATCATTGTAAGTCTTCCAGTTTTGTGTTTATTCTGTTGATTTCTTGTTGGGCAAATATCTTTATATTACTAAATACTGAATCCCAGTGACAAAAAAAAAGAGGTCAGTTTTTCTGGTTTTCACCTCTGCAGTAAAAACACAGTTGTGAACACTAAATGGTTCTCTATAGAAGAGAAATTGATTAAGATATGTAAGAGATAGTCATGTTAAGAGTATGTGCATAAATGGTTGTCCTGAAGCTGAATGAGCAGAATTTAAAAAAAGTCACTCAAACTACTTGATAATGTATCTTCTGATACTTACATTATGCTTTTTATTGTCTCTCCCTGCCCAGCACTTTGTCACCACTGAGTGCAATAAATGCATTCTATATGAAAAGAAAGCTGAAGTTTGCAGAATGGTTCTATGAATACAAACCCACACAATTATTTCTAATACTTCCTTCTCAATATAGAAGTTTACAGTTAAAAAATTACAACGAAGAGGGTTCATGGCTCCTGTAAAAACATGCTTGAAGTAACTGTCAAATGAATATTGAAATTCTACTTGTTAGTATTGTCCATCTCTGATTTACCTAAAATTATTTCTCCTAAGCATTTTCTTCCATGCTTTTTCTTCCCTCCTTTTTTTCTAACCAGAAGGCTATAGTCCAGGGCAGAGTAGGAAAGAATGGTATAAATTAGCACAGTGATCAGAAGTCTGGTATTTTTGTATTTCTGTCCAGGTGTAGTAATAACCTTTATGTTGCAGAATGGTTTTTACCTAATTTGCTGGCAGTGAGTGTAACTGTTTAAGGAAGGGGGAGGATGCAAATTTAGAAAGGCATTTTAGTAAAACATTTAAGTGTTAAGTAGAGCTAGAATGCCCTGTTATTTAAGATAATTTTATTTAAAAATGCAATAGTGAAAGATTGTGTAACTCCTGAACATTTTGAATTGTGAGAATATTTAAATCACTTTCTTTTCAGCTGAGACTACATGACAGATCCTCTAACTAAAAATGCCTCAAGTTTGGGGGTTTTTTTCTTCTCTGCTAGTATTGACCTCTTGGAAGCTATAAACCAAGGTTTTTTATTAGCCCCCACACAGTGAATTTCTCATGCAAGTATTCTCAGTGGCATAATTAAGAGAGGGTTATGCAACACAAATCAACATAACTACTTATGGGAGTAAGTTTTCATGCCTGCAGATTTGCAGGTTTCAGTCTTGTGTGAGCAGTGTCCACAGTACTGTCCTACCTGCTATGAAGTGTCTGGGTGCTAGTCCAAAGATTATGTAGATATTTCACTAGTTTTCAATAGCACTACTGTCAAAATTAAAAAAAAAAAAAAAAAATCATGGTTGTCTATCTATTTAAAGTTGCAGAAATCGTTCAAACACTTTTGATTCAACTACTGGTGTTAAAGAACTGATGCTCATTATGTCTTAAGTTTTATCTGGAAACAATAGAAAAGCCTGACAGACCGGTTTTTTAAACAATTCTTTAGGCATTGTTGTGCAAAAATTTGTGGAAAAAATGCCAAGTAATGGCTCTTACAGTTAAGGACAAATCTGCCTTTTGGATATCCATTTGTTTAAATGTACAAAGGCCCTTCAGGCTCTGTGATAAAACTGACTAAAAAATGCCATGGATATATATTTTTTTTCTTTTTACACTCAAAGTGTGCATCGTTCACCAGTGCCAGCCTGTCATACTTAGTCTGTGGTAAACAGTATGTGAGGCAGGGTCCCAGCACTAAATGCTTCCCCCTCAGACTGGCTTGTCTTTGTGTATTAGTTTCTTTATTATTACAGACTTGGGACACCTATTTCAAATTCAGTTTAACAGAGTGCAAATACAAGACAATCAGCTAAACAATGCTAAACCCTTCATGTAAAATTACCTACTTCCTATAAAACTCATGTGTGCAGATTTCCTGGAGCTGGTGTAACTCAGGTTTGCATAGATGTGGAACATTCTGAGACAGGTAACACACAGATCATGGAAAATACCTTGAACATATCTCCTGAGTTCAGGGCTGGGTAGGCAGGAGCAGGGGTATCCAGCTGCCATCTCAGACAGGGCCATGTGTACCATTAAGCTGCCCAGGAACTATGCTGTTACTTTGCCTTGATGCCTTTCTTAGAGCCAGTAACTGCTGGTGATAAATGAGTCCTAGCCTGCTTGCATTAATTTGGATTAATTTTGCCTGTGCAGAGAGTGTGCTATACTGTTACCTGGTTCAGAACTGTGGCTAAAGCAGTTGTTAATTTTATAGCACTTACTGTAAAACAGACTGGCCAGCCCTTTTAGGAACTCAGATACAAGTTTAGTTAACAACGATTATACTACCATTGTAAGCATTGCTTTCAGAAGCAAAGGGGGGGTAAAAAAAGAGAGGATTTTTTTAATGAAACACCAAAGTGACCTGTAGTTAGCAGTGAGTCACTTTCAGGTTGGAACAATCTGTAGAGAACCATCTGACAGTTCCTAATAGTTGATCTTTTCCTTATTGATGCAGATACTGGCCCAGAGCATATAAATACTGCATTTGGAGTTAACAGTGGGGAGGAAGGGGTTGTAGGCACATTGGAGGACAGGACTAGATTGCTAAATGATGGGGGCAAATATGGGAAGTGACCTTAAAAATACCATGTAATTTAATAGTGAGAACTGCAAGGTACAGCGCTTTAGTAGGCATTATCAGCTGCACAAATCCATGGGGAAAAAAAGACTGTATGAGGAGCAGTTCCTCACAGTAGATGTAGCCACTTTGAGGATTATGTGCTTTGAAGGAAGGAGGAAAGAAAGGAAAAGATCTTTGGATATAGAAGAAAGTTGCTGCAAAGGAAACAAGGCAATTGTTGCTAGTCCAGAGTTGGTAATTATGGAAAGCAACATCAGTTGCCATAATGAAGACCTAATATCAGTGTAGGAGTACCTGGATATAAAGACAGCATGCAAAAGGTGGTGGGTCTGCTTTGCCAGAGGTATTTAAGAAACAAATGACTGACAGGAGCAGTTTAGATACAGTTGATTCTACTTTAAGCAGGAAATAGACTAAGTGACCTCTTAAAGACCAGTTTGACCAAACTAGCTTTTATACTGTATTTAAACGATAATGCTAAAGGAAAACTTGTGGGGAAACGATTTTTGCTTCATTTAAAAACTGTATTTTAGTCAGGGTTTTGTAGTGTAATCATCCTGGAACATATACATGTACTATGATTCCAAGCAGCTGCAACATTTATTAAAAATTAACTGGAGGTGCACAGATTTTGTCCTGTTGTCAGTCAAAAAAAGCAGATGTCTTTTGATTTTTCTGCTGATTTATTATTCCACTTTGTCCCCCTCCCCCACAGTTTTTGCTTTGTTTTAATTTTTTACCTAATCCTACTTTAATTGCACAAATTTGTCACCTTCTGCTTGCTAGAAATAAACTAGGCACATGCCATCAGTTCTCTAGAAGTATGTCACCTTTGTGAGAAACAAATAGCACTGGCTGTGCAGTGCACCTTGAATTTTGATACTTTATATGCTCTGTGCTTGGGTTCTTTGTGTTTGTTCCACAGGCACGTGAGTATCTCCAACTCTGAGCTAAACAAAAGCAAGAGGCATTTTTTTTCCTTTCACAGAAGCAGTTTGCAGTAGATAGGCAAGCACTAATGCATCTTGCACAGCACCCCAAATGGACATCAGAAAGCAGTTGCACAGTACTGTCTGTGACCACGGATCCTGTCTCAAAGCACCCTCTGGAATCAGAGCTCAGATGATTGTAGTGAAAATGTAAGCAGCCTGGCAGGTTTCCAGCTGATGAGTTAATGCTGCTATAAACTTGAGTAGTTCCTCTCTGAGGCGTGCAGAAGGGTGCAGGCACTGGGAAAGCAGCCAGCAAAGTCAAAGAACAGACAGCAAAGCTAAAGGCCAGCCTCAGGGATTCACAACGAATTGTCTTGGAGGTGAGTTCCTCCCTTGCCAGAAACCCTTCATGTAGCTTCAGTGGCAGGGCTGGAAATCAGTAAGCAAATTGAGGTACTCATTCAGTGCACAGCCAGCCTGCCTTTTGGGTGCTTGTTTAACATGGCTTGAGCACTCAGGCCACCCTGGGACTGGATAAGCAGTATGGGTGCTGTAGAAAGCCAAGGGTTCTCAGTCAGTGCTGGCTCAGTTCATTGAGCTTGGAGCTGCAGTGAGGTGGTTTAAGTTTGAACTCAGGTTGTCACTTCACTCTGAAGCTGAGACATGGAAGTCACCAAAATGTGACAGAGGGAGAGTAGAGAGAGTAGAGCATCAGCTGGTTGGATTTCAGTGGGCAAATGGAAACATGGGCGTTTTCCTTTCTGTAAGGGAAGGTTAGCAGCAGAAAGCTATTTTTGTTTGCAATTTCACTAAATTCACTATAGATGGAATAGGAGGGATGTTCAGCTGGAGGTGGTTCTTGCTGTGAAGGCTGCTTTGGTGGCAGACTGGGCAGATTCCTCCCCGAATATGCCTTTTCTGACAAAGGACCTGTCTCCTGTGTGGTCAGTGCCTGGGCTTTGCTAATGCTTTAGCTGGTGTTTGTCCTTGCCCCTGGTATCCTAACATCAAAGATTGCACCCAGGCTGGAGGATCCGAGGGACAAGTGAGCAGTGCAGGGGTGGTTGGTTGACACAGACTGTGTTGTCACTGTGGATAGAGCTTGTCCTAGCTTGTTTGTAGATGCCTAGGGCATATCTGTATCTACTTCATTAATACCAATGACAGAAGCTGTGGTTGGACATTACAGATTTAGCAACATCTCTGTCTACAGACACCCTGAGGGCCCAGAGAACCAACACCCCAGTGCAAATACCTGGTTTTCTGTTCAGAGCTTTGGACTTTAAAGAAAAATAATGTGTTTTGGTTTGATTTCTATATAGTTAATGCAAAGAGGGGTCTTAGGAGGCTGAAATCAAGTTGCACTGAACACTCTAAGACTATATTCGCATGGAAGCAAATCCAGGTGATCTTAAGTTACTCAGCACAGCCTACTGCACCTTAAGCATTTTTCGAGTGATACAGATCCTTATGCAGAAGGTAGAAATACTGTAGAACCTAAAATTCTACAAGTATGATTAAAAATTAATCTGAGAAGGTGGTCTTCACATGATAAACTCTTTGAAGCACAGTCAGTGGCTGCAAAAGTGTTTCTTGTTTGGAGTAGAGATTTTGTATGATACCCATACAAGTTTGATACAGCCAGGCAGTGCCTAGCTCCACATTCCTCTTCCTCCACAGAGTCTTGGATTGCTGGGGTAGTGGGAAGAGTTGCAGTAGCAACCTGGCTACTGGAGTAGTCTGGTTAGTTTGGATTGCTTCTTCCTTTTTCTTTACAAGCCAGAATTCCAGGTGGTGTACTTGGTCATACCAGAACAAACACACCACAACTTGTTTTTGTAAAAGAGAAACAAGTGTCTGAAGTGAAAGGGACATCGTCAAAACAAAGCAGTGATTTGTTTGATAATACAGAGTAACAAACTTTAAATAGATCCATATGTGGAGAAGTCAGTTACTTTCAAGATTCTCTGAAAACAAATGCAGTGAAAGCATTTTACTTTCAAGTGTTCTGCTTGCTTTATTTTTCATGGTAATACCACAGACTAGCATTATTTAAAGTCTTTGTTTCCTGTTAAACCTGCTTGGGTTTTTTTGTTTGTTTGTTTTAGGAATTGAAGAAGCAAAATAATTTCTTATCAATTAGAAGGCAAACTTAACAGTAGTGGCTGTCGATACTAAAACAGCTACTGCAGGCTGAGCACCATGTGGTTCTCCCAGATATAAAGGGCATTCTGGGCAAAATTTTTGTACAATGACCTGTGTGCCTTACTAGAAATTAGAGAAGAGGGGGTCAGGGATGGAGGAAATAGAGAGAGATGTGAGCTCTCTCTACCCTGATAAATGACTTTTCATCCTTCTGGATGCTATTTATTCTGTTTCCATTGCCTCTGAATTTCTCTGCAGGCTGTACATTTGTGCTGTAGACAGCTACTGCCTAGTTTTCATTCAGGAAGGACTGTAAGAGAGATTTTGGTAACTCTGCTTTTTTTTTTTCTGACAAATGCAAGTTGGCGTGCTAATTTTTCTTTACTCCCATATTCTGACCTTGGAAAAATAAATATTAAAAAAAATCTCTTATCTGGATTGTCAGACTCAGCTGTGCTTGCACTCTCTTTGTTTTCAAACATGGGAGTAAGGAGACAGGAATGACAGTGAACACACCTCTCCCTACACCTGAGATAAGCTGGATGCCTCCCCACTAAAATCATCCATCCAGGCTGGGCACCTTTCCAGTAAAGATGACATGTGCCCGCCAGTGTGATAGCAGCTGGTTGCAGGAGGTGGGAAGATAAGACTGCTCTTTGAAAAAAAAAATTGCTGCACCAATAGAAACATCACTTTGGTTTTCTTCTTCTTGAAAGTGTGTGAAGGACAGGTAATCATGAAAGGCTGTAATTGCCCCAGGTCTTAGTCCAAATCCATTTATGCCCAGAAGAGTTCCATGTTTGTTAACTTTGAAAGAGTCATTGACTTTTGAAGCCTGAATGAAAAAAATAAAAAAGGCAACATTGATCAGTGAGCTGTCCATGCAGTGCACTGGATGTTATTTCTGAAAGTAATTCTGTTGATCTTTTTCTGAAGTTGGTTGCTGATCACAAACCAAGGGCTCAGTTCTGGTTAGCTTTGCAGTAGATGCCATAAGCAACGAGCGCTTGACAAGAGCGCCTGAGAGATGCTGTGCTACGTCTGCTTGTGCTTTCCATATGCAGCTCTCTGTTCCCTTCAAAGTCATCTGGCAGAGTGCAAAGCACCATGAGTCATCCTGGCACTGCTGGAGTGTGTAACTACAGTCTCTTAGCGAGGTGCAAGCCAGAGCCTGGCTTTTATCCAGTCTGGATGCAGAGCAGGACACAGAAACACCCCATTGTGCTGTTCTGCCTTAGGGTGGGTGGATAAACTGCAGCGCACTGGGTGCAGTTTGGAATTGCACGGGCTGCATGTGTTCCTGAGAGGCTGAAGCCTCCATTAGGAGTGACCGTGTTCCTGGGGCACCCTGGCTGTGCTCCAGAGGCAGCAGTGCAGCCCTAAGCCTGGGCACCTCTTTCTCCTGGCAAGGAGCAGGGCTGGGCTGTGTGCTGCTGGTGCAGGCGCGCTCTGCCTGGAGCTCCAGTGGCTGTGCTGATGGGCACTGCTCCTCTCAATCTGTCAGGAGTTTCTCTGAGGTTTTTTTTAGCCTCTAATGTTTTAATGTTGGAGTCTGGATCACCACTGGAATAGAAATTTGGGGAAAAAAGATTTTCCTAGGGGAAATTTGAAAGACAGAAACTTTACTATAAAATCTTTCTATTCTCATTTTTGGAATCTGCATTAAATTGCTCCCTGATATTATTAATTCTTCTGGAAGTAGAGTTAATTTATGTATTAGTCTTCATGCTGCTGTATGAATTATAGATTTAATTATGGTCCAGGTGCCAGAGCTTTGTTGTTCTTCTATATGTTAAATATAGAGAAAAAAGAAGTCTGAGAAATTTTTTAGCTTACTGAATAAATGTAAACACTTGAAAACTGTGCCAGAGTATAAATAGAGGATTTACTTTGCAGAGAATGTTATTATCTACTCTAGGGTATTCTGCTTTGTGGGGAGGATTAGTGCTTTGCATTATACTTGGACACACCTTTTTACAGCTACTACTCCATGCAGCAGAAGATTAAAAAGTTTTACAGTAAATCCTTGTATTTCCAAATTTTCTTTTGCAATTACAGCTGATTACTAGTGGCCAAAGGTTGATTTGAGTTAACATAGCCATAATGAGAAACACTCTCTGGTTCCCTGGCAGGTGTAAATAAACTACCTACTTGTAGTATTCCTCTGCATCTATGTTACTCAGTCTTTTCTTTTCTGCCTGACAGTTTTGTTCTCATACTGCAAAGCTACTTAAGTGTGTTTGTTTCTTGTCCTAAACCAGTTTTCCATCCTTTCTCCTAATCTATATGAAAATTTACTTTTTCCTTGCAATTTAATTCCATGAAGCTCTTCATAACTGTCTGTGCACAACCAGGCCAGATACAAGATCCATGAAAAACCCTAATTTTACTGAGATTTCATAGGATATTTGGGCAAGGGGCAAGTATATGATGTATGTTAAATAACTGGGACTTGCTTCTCTTCATTACTCTTTTGTTTCAACATTTTTAATTATTGCCTTTCTGCTTTGTGGCCCCAAGTCAGAGGAAGCACACCTTTTCACCTTTCCCAGGAAACTGTGTGTGTGTTTAAATGCTTTTCTGTAGGGAGTGTGAATTGGCCTTGTTTCAGCTGCCACTAAGCACCATTTGGCAGAGCCTATGCAATAATATGCCTGTGTGTCTGCTGCAGTACTGGGCACAAAAAAAAATTAAAGACTATACTTCTTTAATATATTTCACTAATACAAAATGCCATTTATTCATGCAATTGTATGAAATTTTCAGATGAGGGTCAACTAATTTATTCTTTCAATTATCCCCTTACGCTTCTTCTGATTTGTGGGTCAGAAAAATGCATGTCATGATTTCATTTTTCTTTTGGGGGCTACCGTCAAGAGTCTGCTCTTCCTTAGACATAAATAACATATTTGATGCATCTCCTGAAGAAGCAGCCAAAAGTGCATGTTCTGACCTCATCTTTAAGCCTTTCCATTTCCTTTACTGACACTTAATGAAGTTACTATCACTGCCATTAAAGATAATTTTGTAAAAGTAGATTATGTAATTATTGCAGTTGTACTGGTTTTAGTACAAAGTCAAATATCGATGCTGATTCTTCATTTTGGCCCAGAATGGCAGTGCCAGTTTTCTCTGGTTGTTGGATTTGGAAGCCTGTGTTGGTTGTTTGAGGTGGCTAGGGAGTTTGTTCTGGGGAAATCTGCATGATTTAGAGCACTTTGATACTTTTGTTTGAGAAAGAAATTAATTTACATTTAAGAGACTCTGTTTTAATGTCTTGAAAGTTTTTCCTCTGTTTCTTTGATGCTTAGTACAGGGGATCATTTACAGAAATTTTGCCAGTATCCCTTAAGCCGGTTGTGGTTCACTGACATTGATCATATGGAGAGCTGTGCAATTGTCCTCTCAATATCACTGGTGTGAATGGATCTACAAGTGGCTTCTCACACTTTTTGTAAGCTCTCTTGATGCACTGCACCTTCTGATTGGGGAAACTACGCATGCAATTTCTTTATTTGAATACGCCTTTAATGTGGTTGAGTTTAGACTAAGATTAGGAAGTAAACTCTTCATAGGGATTTTCCTGTAACAGAGCCTAGTTTTGCCTTCTTTTGCCTTCTTTTGCCTGCTTTTATATAAGCATAATTTTAGATCATGAAGTACCTACACTTTGTGGTACTTCAGGTACCACAATAAGGTAACACTGTTAATTCAGCTACCAGGTAACACTGATCAGGTTAGTGATGAATGGACTGGGGCTGACAGTGTATAGGCTTTCAAGTCCTTTACTCAAGAAGGAAATGCAATTGATGTCAGCATGTTAATTTGATGGAGTGCATTTATAGGAGGCTTTATATAACTGTTGGGTGTTAACTTAAAACCATGTCTTCATTTGCTACTTTTGTTTGTTTGTTGTGTCCTTAGGTTATTTAATTAAACATTCAGTGAAACACTAGAAAACCTCCTGTACTTTGTCTTCCAAGCAGCTATTGTTGTCAGTGTTAAGGTTCTTCATGTCTTCAACAGAAGCGTAGTTTTTCTTTATAGCAAAATTATCATCTTGAAGAGTTATTTACTCTTCATGTGTTACTCTGTATTTTTATTTTAAAACTGAATTATACAGATTGGGGCTTTTCTGGATGTTGGGAGTCAAATAGAGTGTACTGTGCCTTCTGGAGATAGAAATGCTACTGTATAAAATTCTTACTAATATAAAAAGCATGCAGAGAAACAATTTAAGTCAGTGCCGCACACTTTCCAGATTCCCTTTATTTTTGATGGCCACTGTGGGTTTCCCTCCTGTATTGCTGTGTCTGGTGGTAAATAAGTGCACACAGCAGTGCAGTGCATGAGGCAAGGTTGGCTTGGCACCGCTGAATTGTCATCAGTCCGGTCTTGTTATTACTCATAAACCTTGGCTCGCTGCAAGCACACTATAGATGCTCCCTGTTTAGTGCTCAGGAACTCTTTCCTTGGAAATTGTGTGCCTTTTTAATGTGTCATGGCTCAATTATCACATTCATTTTGGCTGCCAAAATAGCCATATATATTGTCTAGCAAGTGACAGCCGGGGCCTTTATCTCTTTCTGGCTGTTTGCCAGCTGTTTAATTGCAGCCCTGTGTTTGCTGTGTGTCACATCTTATGGTGGTCTATTATACCCAGCTAAAACAATATTTTGAAAATGTTTCAAATGTAAACTAATTCTGTGAGACTTTACATCCTGCTATTTACACGATCTTCTAGGAATATAATGTAGGTCATTTTTCCCCCTACAAATACAAACATTTGTACCTCCGATCATCTTATGAATTTCCAGGGCGGAGAGAAGACAAGATGGGGGTGCAGAAATGCTATCTTGTCCCCTTGAGAGATGTAATTAAAGCTGTACACTTGTCATGCAATTTTTCATTTGTAGTTTCCAAGATGTTTTTAAAGCCAAATATTCTCTTTGTTCTGCCTTTAGAAAAGAGCAAGCATACTGAAACTGAGCTGAGATCTCCTAAGGAATAGCAAAGCCTGTGAGCCAAATTTCTGCCCAGCTAGAAACTTTGGGTGAAGATGATGTTGGGCTTTGAGTGAATGTTGTTTTAGAGAGGCAGAGAATGGTGCAGGTGCTGTACATAGCACTTTTGCTTTGGCAGCCACCTGCTTTCCATCGGGAAAGACCTAAGGCAGGGCTGGATCTGTGTCCTGCACCCCACCCCACCCGGCGGATAGAGCGACACAGTGTGCAGCCTGGATATTGGAGGGCTAAGCACTCCGCAGCACTTCAGTGTGTGGGGAATCCTTGGGCTAAGCATGAGTCCAGCTTTACCTACTTTGGACAGATTTTAATATCTTGCTCATTTTTTCTCTGAAGAGCTCCTATATTTGTTTCAGCTCCTGAATGACATTCCTATGTGGTGAAAACTGCTTTAGCCTTAAGAGCAATGAAGGTACATTAGCTAACAATCTTGGCTATGTGGATTTTTTGGCAGAAACTTTGCTTTTCTACTGCTTTAAGAGGAAGTCAGGATTTGTTCTATTACTTGTTTAATAGGAAGAAAAACTGTTTAACAAGAAAGACATGATAAAAGTCTTGGGAAGCTTTGCAGTTCAGAGGAAGATGGAACAGAAGAGCACTTAAGAAAGATCCCATTTTTGTGCAAAACACTAAATTTATAATTAAGTAGTAAGGATTAGCTTTAAAAAAGGAGAAAGAACAAATTATCCTGTAGGCAGGATTAGATCTACAGGGCTTTTTTCTTCTTAATAGGAGGGGAAAGGATCCTATCTAGCTAAAGCCATCTAGCATGCTGAAAGACGTTTGATATTAAAACAGGCTTTTTTAAAAGGAAATAAAATCATTAAGACTGCTCTTAAACCTTCTGAAAAAATCAGTACTATGTGACAATAATATACTCAACCATGTGTGTATATGTTTTTTTCTGGTTAACCTGCTAGAAAAAATATGGTAAATAACCCCCTTCTAACATACATGTTTGAGAAGCTGACCTATTAAAGTAAGTTTACAAAGTGGGTATTCAAAGATATTTAGGAGAGAGTTGTACATATATGGGGCAGCTGGAGTGAGAATGGTTGTGGCAGTTCTGCTGTGCTGTCACTGTGTGTCCCTTCAGGAAACACAACAAAACAGTTGCTAATAAGATTTTTTTGTAGCAAGATCTGCATAATTCTAGTAGTTTACAGTGTGACTAGTCTATCCAGTGTAAAAAAAAAAGGCCACTTTGCTTGAGTTTCTGCTTGACAAAACTTCTCATTGTTCCATTATGCTTCTGTGTAAGTGCTATATTTAGTATGTTTTATATGTAAGTGTATTACGTATCTCAAATCACTTTACTTTCTGGTGAGTCTGAAGACATCTCCAACTAAGTTTTGTAGTACACATAGAGTGGGTGCTGAAAGGCACCCTGCCAGAAACCCTTCCTCTCTTCATGCTGCCTGGTTCCATGAGGCAGGTGTGCATGTGTGCTGTTGACATGGAGCTGCAGATGTTTGCTTGATTTGTTAACAAGTTATTTCTGAAGAGTGGTTACAGCACTCAGTTAATAGAGATCCTCTCACTGAAAAATGCTTTTGTGTTGGATGTGGTCATTGCAAATTCATGGTGGCTTTGGGGAAGTGGAGTTTCTTTACTGTTTGAAGTCTTCAAATATCCCTGGGAGTTAGATACAAGGAAGTTAAATCCCAGCAAGGCTTGTACAAAGCCCAGATGGCAAAACAGTGATGCCACTTACTCATCATGGCTGAACATTCACTGTCTACTCGACAGAGGGTATGAAGGAGGACATGGTCAGGACAGGTCACAAGAATGCACAGCCCAAACACCACTACAGGCTGATCAAGCCTGAATGTTGAAATAATGAAATACTGATCAAATGCAGAAAATTTGCAGATCTGTGCAGCAGAGCAGGGTGAGAGCAAAGTGATACCTGTGCTGCATTTGCTGTGAAACTATTGAAAGGTGCAGTGTGGTGCAGCCAGAGAGCAGAACTGTCACAAGCCAATGGTTCAGGCTGAGTGTGAACTCAGCTGCAGTACTGGTGCTTCAGGGTTTTGCTTGACTTTTCATGCACCTAGGCTTGCTGTGCTTCCTATTCCAAGTCCTGTTTCACATGCTGCCTTTGTTCATCATTTCTGACTTTTACATCTTCTCCCTCTCCCATCTCCACAGCTGTGATTTCAATAATTGAGACTAAACACTGGCCTTACTTCAGTGGAATATTTCTTTTATAATCCTAGTTACTTTCTTTGGGGATAAAAAAAAAAAATAAAAGAAAGAAAAGGAAAATTACACATCCTTGGCAGGAACATGCAGCACGTTCAGGGTTAAAGCAGACCAGGAAAAGGGACACTTCCCTTTCTTGTCAAATTAGCTTTGGTTTCTTAGATCCATTATGCTGGAATGCAGCCCTGAGATGCCAATTTTCTTGTAAGGAGGAAGCAGAGCCAATTGACTTAAACTTTTAGTTGCATCTGCTGGCAATTTCCACCAGAAGCTAATTACAGCTCACAGCTATCACCACCAGATGACTGACTGGTTCCACCTCTCAAAAAAAGAGTTTCTTTTTCCCACACAGCGTTTCTTTTTCCTTGAAATTGTAAGACTGGGGTAACATTTTTCGAACAGGTATTTTACACACACAAACAGAAATCTTCAAAAATTAGGTAAATTATTTTATCATAAAAATACTATCTCTGTGTCTTTCCAGACCTGGAGGTTGTTTATTGGGCTTTGCACTGTATTCCTATATCATTTCAACGCTACATGGTGTGTGCAGTTTTAAACTGTGATATGATTAGATGTGATTAACCCATCTCACTTTCTGTGTTGTCAGTTCTGTAAATTACTTCAGGATAACTAAAATGGCTCAGACCTTTTTGGTAGGTTAATGCTGCAGGTTTGAAAATGCTCACAGGTACTGAAATATTTGCACCTCCTAATACTGTGGTTCCACAAAAACAAATTTTGCAAGAGTGAACCTTATCAAGAGTGAACCTTTTCAACAAAGAATGGAGCATGATTTTTTTCAGCTAGGATCACTAGATGGCGTTGCCTAGTAGTCTAACAGCTGAGAGTCTGAAAATAGATGAAATTAATGTAAATCTATGGAGTAATTAAAAACATTTAAATCTTTCAGTGTGTATGTTTTAGGTATTTTTTTCCTTTTCAATCATGTTTCTAATTGTTCAAGAGAGGGTGTTAACATTTAAGTGTTCTGCCTGTTACAGCTCTTTAGCAAATAGTGAGTGTGCTGCAGTTTCTGCTGTGGTTCTGCTCTTCCTTGGCTTGCTTGAACGCTCCTTGAAGTCGTGTGCTGAGGGCCCAAAGCTCAGCCAGAGCTTGTGCTGCTGTCTCATGCACAGTTCTCTCTGTACACAATTAGCCTCTTTTAATGGCGTGCTGAAATATTGGCAGAAAGTTCTTGGCGGATGCTAGAGCAGACAGGCAACAAAAAAACTCTGCCAGTATTACTTTATAGAAAGCTCCTGGTATGGCAGGTTTTTCTTAAGTATGATGTCCACTGTTATTACAGACAACATGAAATAAAACAAAGGTGTTGTTGGGGGTTTTATTCTGTTGTTCATTTTGTGGTTTAGACACCACACCTTTTTTTTTCCTGTTTTGTCAGTGGTCAATCATGCTCTGGCAGCAGCACTGGCGTGACACCGCTGTGCCTGCACGTGGGGCATGACCATGCCTGCACACTGTTGTCTGGGGTGCTTTTCCCCAGGCAGGGCTAGAGGAAACCCGCCTTTCATATCAGCAGTGCATTTAGCTGAAAGCAAAAAGACATCAGGTAGGTGGGTTTCTTTAGGGAGGATGGTAAGGAGAAATGATGAACCAAGCAACTTTTGTTCAGTGCTTTCAGTTCAGCTTCACCTGCCTCTTTTAAACTGTGAGAATTTGGCATAACCTACTCCCTTTTCTTAGTTCACTAGCACTTTTAATTTAAAAGATCTCCTGCTTGACATTATAGTTATTTTTAAATTCTGTCTTAACCCATTGCAGATGTCTTTATCAGTCTACTAAAAATCAAGGAATTGTTGTTGGCAGGAATTGGTATAACTGATTTGTTTAATTTTTTAGTTTAAATAATATTTCTAGATAATGTCAATCAGTTTGCCTGTAATTATATATTTAGATGTAGAGTGTGTGCACACTAGTTGTGCAAACTAGTTGTTTTAACATATGCTTACAAAACAGTATTTTTAATGACTTTATGGTGGAAACTTAGTTGTAGGATAATGTTGAGGATTTACATTAACCGTTTGAACACCTATCCAGTATCACATTTCAGAAAAGAAAGAGGGATAAAAAAGCCAAGGTAAAGAAAACAACAAACAGTAAGCATCTACCAGACTGTATTTTGATGCAAGTTGGCCATTTCTGTTTATAAAAGAGATTTAAAATTAGGTGCTAGACCTTATTTGAACAACTTTCTGGAAACGTCTGCAGTGTATTTCTGTAGGTTAAGGTAGTTCTTTGCAAAGCCTTACTTCAGAGAAATGGCAAATAAGGTTTGGGGAGAGAGCAAGGTTGTTTGAGAACTGCAGCACAATGCTTAACAGCCTCCTCACGTGTGCTGGGGAAGCAGTGTAATACCAGGACAGGAAACCTTTAATCTTCTTTTACATGTCCATATGTTTTTGAATCAGAATAATGTGAGTAGCCATAAAGTGATCAAATCACTTATGGGCTAATTTTTCATCACTTTATACTTCATCACTTTACTACATAGGTAATTGATAAAAAAGGTACAAAATTTGGTACAAAAGAGCACTGGTGGGAAAGGTGTACATTTGTTTGAACACCCCAGCCAGTAACAGACTGAAGCACATGCTTGTCTCCCATTGAAGTCCCTGGGTTTTAAGCACATGCAGAAACACTTTCCTGAGCTGAGTCTGAGGGAGTGGAGTCAGTTTAGCAGGGCCAAATACAGAAAGAGGGGAAATCAGCGTGGTGACTGCAAGTGTGAAAAAGCTATCGTGTTCATTATTTTACAGGAGAAAGCTCTACTGTAGCTGTGCAGTGCACTGCTAATATTTGTACCAAATCTCTAAACCTTATCTTGAAACATGTCTGATCCCCCAGTGCCTCCCCATGGGTGTAGCCCAGTGTTAGGTCAGTGCATTTGGAAAGCACAGGTTTTGGTGCCTGAGCAGGGTGAGGAGAGAGAAAGCAGGGGAACTGGGGCCTGCCTGCTGTCCCCTTGCTTTGCCACCTTTCTTGTAGCAGTTTCAGAAATACGCCGTTCAGAGGAATAATATTTTTGCCACACCTCCACCCCAGTGTGCTGTCTGCGAGCAGGGAGATGCAGAAATGTGGAGCCAGTAGTTGTGAGGAACTGCTCAGAACATTGCTGTTAGGAAGGGCTCTGTTTCATGAGCATAAAATAAAAGTACACATTCATTGCCAGTCTTTTCACCTAAATTTTACGTGAGGCCTGAATGCTCATTTAATCCTGTTTATTTGGGGGCATTCAGCACATAATACTAAATGTGCTTGATTTTTTTTTTTATTTGCAGGTCACCTTTTAATGGAGCTGTAAAAGTAAGTGTAAACTGCGCCTTCTTTTGTCATCAGTAAGTGCTGAAGGGTGTAATGCTCAGGGCAGGAGTGTCTCTGGGCTCACATGTGGGACAAGGATGGGCAAATCCTAGCACTACCCAGTAAGTAAGAGGGTTGAAAGGCATCATGGGCTTTTGTTCATTTGCACTGTCTGTTTGTACAGGCCTCCTCAACACTACAAATACTTCCTTTTGGTTTTTTACTTGGGATATTTCTCAGGGGCCCTGTTGTGCTAATCCTGACAAAGACATGTCCAGAAGGACAGTTTTTGCACTGAACAGTTTATCTGCAATAGCTAATGGTTCTCCTGCTTGTCTGAAAAAGAGATCTGGATAGCTTGTCTTGATGTCCTCCAGGTCAGACATAATTAGGAGACAGCTTAGGCTGCTACTCTACATAGGGAGGCAGCACATACCCTTTCAGTGTCTTACAGAGGAGCTTTGTCCTTGGTAGAAGTCAATTTAGTACATTTTCCACACAATGATGCCAGCAATTCCTGTTGTCCCTATCTACAGTGAAGAGAGCATGATCTGGATGCACTTTGCACTTGTGCCAGAAATGCAGGTGTAGGCCAGATGAAGCAGTCATAGATCTCAAACCCCCTTTTCCCCTCCCTTATTTGCAGCTGTTGAATTCATTAGCAGTGCACATAAATGGGAAATGACCCAAAGCGGGTTCAAATTCATAGTACACTGTGAATGCTTTGGGCTGTAATCTGGATGGGTGGTAGAATAAACAGTCAGAGCAGGAGTCAGTGTCTTTCTGAGCTGTCCTCTTCTGTCACAGGAGCAGGTTATAACCCCTGCTGCTGCAGATCCTCCTCATCCACTCCCTTCCTTGGCAACTCCTGTGTTTGCATAGGCAATGTCTGCATATCTGTGGTGATGGGAGGAGATGAGAATTAGGGTGTCTCACTCCAGAAGATCCTCAGTCCCTTTCAGGCACCAGGCAGGAATGGGCAGTGTCTGGAGGTGTCTGCCCAGCTGCCACTGTTCTTTGTGTCTGTCTGCTGGGCCTGGATGCTGAGTGCTGTTCCTCTAGCAGTTGTGTGATTGCTGAAATCAGGATTAAGTTCTCATTTCTTAAAGAAACTGTGTATGTTTATTTTAAATCAAAACTTTTTGGAAGAAAACCCAACTGTTTAACCATGGCATTTCCAGGAAGGTGGGGAAAAATGCCAAATGGAAGCAAATGTAGTTTTTACTGGTTGTGAGAAACAGACTTGAGGATCTGTGTTACACGTGGCTGCCATCAATGCAGAAGTTGTCTTCCTCTGCACAGAGCTGAGCTTCCCAGTGTAAAGTCAGCATTACAGGAAATTATGTTAAGTAGATCTGATGTCGTACCTCAGTGCCAGACATGCCAATTTCTCCGTTTGCTTTAAATCAGTTGCAATAATAAAAAAACACTTTGGCTTGTCCTCAGCACCTGAAGCATACCTTTATGATTGTAGGTGATTTCATCCCATTTGTGTTTTTTCAGATGAAAACGGTTTGGATGACTTTTGTTGTGTCTGTTCTGTGAACACAGAAGAAAGTCATGTTAAGTGCCAGAAGCTGGGAGCTGGGAAAGGCCTCGGCCCTTGTGCAGGAAGGGCTGTGCTGAGGGTCACTGTGGTATCAGTGACCTGTTACATGGAGTCATGTGCATGTTTGAAAAGTGAAAGAAGACTTTCAGGCAGTGGGCATCTGCCAGGGGGTCTGTCTTGATTTCCTGCTTCTACTGGGAGCTGCTCTCCACAAGGACTGGGGGGTGTGGCTGCCAGCATTAGGAAACACAGAGCAGGACTGAGGTGGTGCTGCAGTGAGCTCCCCTTGCTGTGATGCTGGGAGGAAGGTGAGGAGCGTGAGGCACAGGTGAGCTGCCTGGCCTGGCAGAGAGTGCCAAAAGGCATGAACACTGTAAGGGAGCACCAGCTGGCCTAACTTTGTCTTGAAGGCTGTACAGAACTGTCACTGGATCCTGTCAGGAGCTGTGTGAATACAGCAGAGTCTTAGCAAAGGCAAGACGGCCAGTGCCCCTGACAGGGACTCCCTTCACACCCTGCACTTGTGTGGGGAACACAACAGGAGAATCCTGGAGCAGGAAGACTGGCAGAGTGTTTCCTGGAAAAAGCTCTTCCCTTGCTTTTGTGTCTTCCAGTGCTCCAGGAAAACATCAACACTCAAGTAAATTTCTTTTTCTATTTTTTTTTAAATAATAATAATAAAAAAGTTTTACTTAAAACAGAAGGTTCAACTGGAGCTTGTCAGGAGGAAACACTCGAGCCATGCAGGGACAGAGAAGTTGGTGCAGGACATTTTGTGTGTAGAACAGTGTAATGGCACTTGCATGAGATGCTCTGCCTGTCTCCCAGCTCAGACCCACTGTGTTGTAACTTTTTCTTTTCAAACTCTGTGTGAATCAACTCAGGAGTAGGAGGTTGAAGCAGCAAGACAGCTGCTATCCTCTCCTTGGAGACAGGGAAGTATCAGCGTGCCACCAGACCTGCTTGTATTACATGGGCACAACAGGCTCATTTCCCTTCTTCTGTGTGCTTTTCATCTAAAGGTTAGAGCACAGGCTGAAAGAAGAGGGACTTGGAAGGGCAGGGCCCTCTGCCTAATTATGCATTAGGCCCCTTACAGTAAACAAATAAGCCCAAGGCTTGCTCCTGAGTGGTCTAATTCCTATTGTACAAACCCCCAAAGGAGTAGTGGTGTTCAGTTCCTGCTTTCCCTTGATGTTCACAGGAGCTCTCTCCCAAGCACCTTGTCTGCCTGGAAGCTTGCTCTGTGGCCAGGGAGACACTCACCCTGTTAGATGTGAGACAAGGAGGGGCAGGATCATTGTTTCCAGGGAAAGTACTTTCAGCAGTGAGCGTTTACCTGTGCAAGCCAGGAACAAGCTTGGGTACCTGCCAGTCCATTCAGACCTGTGATATGGCAAACGTGAGGCAGGAGGAGGGAGAGCACCCAACAAGAGTTCTGGGCTCAACAGAAGCACACCTGCAAGATCAGTTTGTCCAGCTGTGTCCGTGGGTAGCTGAGGCTCAAGCACTTCTTTTCACGTGCTGACCATGCTGCAGGAGCAGCCGCCCACTGCAGAAGGAAAGAGCAGATTGGCAGCCTTCTCCTTGTTTGGCCCTTGGCAAGATGGGCACTTTCAGGGGTGAGCTTGGAGAAATGCTTCCCTAGCAGAAGGCTTGACAGAAATTTAAATGGCTGATCAGGACCCAATGAACCTGCTTTTTCTCCCAGCACTGTGTGGTGAAAGGCACCCCACCCTCTCCAACAGTCTCATCTTCTTCATGTTCTGTCTGGCAGCTTCCACTGTGGTGCCTCTGCCTATAAACACATCTTGTGATCCTGCTTTTGACCAGAGTGGTAAAAGGCTGGCACAGGTGGCATGGCTCTGCTATGCAGTTAGCTGCAGTTAGTGGCCACGTCTGAGAACAGCCATGTTTCAGCTCCTTCCTGACCCATTCTCCAGACAACTTGCTTTTCTGCATCACCCCAGGGTTTCTGGAATCTCTTTTATAACCCCTGGCTTTTAGCTGGAGGCTTTAGAATTATTTTTTCCTTTATAGCTTTTCAGATTGTCCAGAGGTCCTGCTGGAATTCTTGGCTGGCTTTCAAGTCTGTCATAAAAATGAGCTGAAATACCTGTATTCTCCGCTCTTTACTGTTTGTTGCTGGACAGGAGATTGTTGCTTGCCTGAGTTCTTATTTCCCTGCAGAGACGCCGGAGATGCAGGAAAAGGGCTGAGCAAGGACCTCTGTGTAGGTAGAACAGGGGACAGAAATGTCCACCCAGCTGCTAACAATGTGACAAATGTTGTGAGGAGAAGCACTGTCTGTGTTTGTTTGCATTAGGAGGACAAGGAGACATTTCCAGAGAGAGGAAGGAAAGCACAGTTTAAGTATATTTAATACTCATTTGAGCTTAAAAGCCCATAAATGTTTATAATCAAGTAGATAATTCAAATTTACTTGAAGTATACCTTCAATAAGGAATTATTGCAAGCTAGGGGCTTTGTGATTGCTTTGTTGATGGAGGATGGACTTTGGTGAGGTTATTATGGTATTGACTTGAAGAGGATGGATTTGCTAACAGGGCGGGTGATCTTGTCTGGACTCAGCTAAGGGAAAAAAAATGAGGGAAGTTAAGAAACTAGTGCCAGCTGGTGGCATTGGCTGAGTAATCTCAAACAGCCATAAATATATTGTAGCTTTAAAGTTATAGAAATAAATGATAAGGCAAAGGAACATTTCATTGAGTAGACAGGATAGTGGCAGTCAAGAGAATTAGTTTACATTTTTATTAGGCATTCTCATTAAGGGAATGGGAGAGCAGGATTTATTCGCTTCCTGTCTCATAAGGCTTATGTTTCAGTACTGAGATGCTTAAGCATCTCAAACTAATGAAAAGATCATTTCAGGGCTCTTGAACTGCTTTATAGCTTGTGATAACGGAAAAGATGTGTTTATTTTGGGAAAGATTGTTTAACTGGTAGAGAAACGTTCTTGAGCACTGGCAGAGCAATATGCCAGCGATTGTCACATGCATATGTAACACTGCAGCTGAATATGGATCTAATCTCTTTACCAAGAAAGCAAATAATGAGATTGTAGGGTTTGCCCTTGCTCAGAACAACAGTGAATTAACCTGAAGAGATTTTGTTTCTTATGCCAATGAATTATATCTTGTATTAAGAGACTTTGTATCTTATTTAGAGAGATTGTAGAGGTTCTGATAGATTTTTTTTGAAAAATAAATATTAAATCTGAAGAAACTTTAAATAGATTTTTATCTAAAGCACTTGAGGTCTATTTCATTTTCAGTTTTATTGTCTCTTTTTACATTTTTTATTAATTCATTGACTAAACGAATTCGTTAGCTATACATTATTAATGTTAATAATTGTTAGTTTTTAAATGTTAATTATTGTTAATTCCCTAGCTATACATTAAAATATACTTTATGCTTTAGATAAAAGCACAAATTACCATCTTTTTTATTAATTTTGAATTAAGTGAATTAATTCTTACTAGCATTTCTTAGTGTCTAAAGTGTAATACAGTGTATTGGTTTAAAGCAACTCCACTGACATCAGTGATATTAGTCAAGCCTCAGACAAGACTGAGAACAGAATTTGGTCAAAGAGACTGAATACACCTGCTCATTTTAATAATGCTCTGCATAGCCAATGCCAGCAAAATATTTCCATGTCAGCTAAATATACCCACCATTATATACCCTGCAGGCGTCCTGTGAAAAGCTACAGATTAAAATAACTGTGCTGAAATCTTTTCAACCTCCTCCATTAAATTTGGGAGGAGCATCTACCCAGAAAGCCTTTAAATAGGAAAATGTCCTCTGTTTTGGATCATCATTGGCCTTTATTGCCTCCCTCTCTCCTGCCCTGTTGCATGTTTCTTGGATTTGCCACTAAAAGCCATTAACAACTCAAGAGCTAAAGCTGCTCATCACTCTGACACAGGCAGTGACCACTCCAGCTTCAGGCTGAGAAATCAGCTCTTCTGCCTAGATCCCCACAGTTCCCTGAGGCTAGTCCAGGTCTCTGGTAAATCTTCAGGAAAGGGGACAGTAGGGTCTCCTCCTGCAGTGTTGTTCTGCATAGAATGTTTCTAAAATTGTTCTAGCCAGCGTGAAGTCTTGCCTCTCTAGGAACAGAAGGTAATACTGTGTATTTTGCTGATCTCATTTGTCAATTCAAGGCTCTATTTATTTGACCTCTTGCTGCTGGCATTTGTTACATTTCCCAGATAATAAAACTGAGCCTGTGTGACTTTCTGTAACCACTGGGAAAAGGGTCCTCTCTGCCCAACTCCACTCCATGAGTTCCCACGGACCCTCTGCTGACAGCTCTTCTGCACTCATGTGAATTCTCTCTCCAAGTCTGGACTTGAGCACACAGCTTTTGTTTCATTTTTGGACATGCCTTTATATGCTGCTCTTCTAAGTAAGAACCAAGATTGCATCCAGCTGCTCCAGACTATTTAAATTTTTTCTGAAAGCATGTTTGTCCTGGAACAGCCCCACTGAAAGGAACAGAGGAGTGGGACATGCCAAGTGTCTCCTTGGCAGCTCTGAACAAATCCTGCCTGATAACATGATTCTGTTTGTTGTTCAACAGTGGAATAAGTTTACTGAAATCTCAGTGTTCATAATTAGGCTTCCAGAGTTAATGTCTGTATGTGTCAGCATACAAAAGAGAAGTTGAGTGTTCCTCTGGAGTCAAATTTCAGACTTGGTGTCACTAGTTCCTGTGTAGGTGGTACCTCTACCAGAACGATGACTTCTGTAACCTCTTCTTCAGCAGGTATTTCCATCTCAGACCAGATCTAGTGTAGGACATCTTGTCCATCCTTTTGGTGCAGGACATGCAGAGGTGGGCCTTCAAATGCTGAGGGAACCCTACTGACCCCTTTCCAGCCAGACTTCTCTTTCCTTAAAATCCCGTGTGAGTACCTTCATTTGATGACAGTTCCTTGGAATGCAGTGAGTCAGCTGATAGAGTCCAGTTTACTTCATCAAATAACCAAATTAGTCTCTACTTCAGCAGAGTTTATTTTTGGTGTTTCTGTGATTAAAAAAACCAACCACATAGAGTTTGAAGGTTTAGTTTTTGGGTATTGGGTCTTTCTGGTTTGTTGTTGTTACAAGACCCATGGCACCTGTTGAAGTCTGGAGGTGGCATTTGACCTGGAAAATGCCTCTCAGTTACAGAGCAAGGCACAGCCTAGAGGCCAGTAAACCTCATATAGATAGCTTTAACTTCTCAGCATCACCTGTCTTATGCCAGGCAGGGAAATGAATTGATGCCACACTCAGCTGGCTTGTTTCCAGGCTTCATTCATGGAGTCACCCTGAACAAGGCCTGCTCCTGCCTCCCTCAGCACTGGTGTGTCATATATTCCCAGAGCAGAATGTGGCACTGAGGTGAGTTTTGGGAAAAGCAGCTTTAATATTTTTCCATATTATTTGTGTGTACCACACGCTGGTGGAGTTTTCCTGCTGCTCTTTCCTCCTTACTCTGGTTGCTTGTTTCTGCTGCTGAAGCCTGATGATTCTGGAAGGATCTGGTCATGATTCAGTAGCTGTACAGAAATCGCTGAGAATGTTTCTGTAAGTTTTGACTGTGTTGTGTGTGCTTTTGCCAATGCGTCTTTTGTGGGTGTGTCTGTGCTGCAAGACTGGGATATCCAGCCTCAGGCTGGTGAAGAATTTTCTTTCTCCTTCAAGGGAGAGCGGGTTTAGTTCAGATGTGCTGCTGCTGGGCTCCTTTTTTGTCTTCTTCAGTAAGGCAGCTATATTTTGAGTCTTAAGTCCTCAGCTCAAGTAAAAATAAAGTATTTGAGAAAACTAAATCAAAAGAAATAAAATGTTGGTTATGTGTTTTAAAAAGAAAACTTTGCAGTTTTATTTATTGAGATAGAGGGTTTATGAGATAATATCTTTACAGATGAAAGCCATTCTTACATGTGGGGGTCTGCAGAATAAATTATTCAGTCCTGTGTCTTTTTTTGTGAGTATTTGACTATTAACATCTGAGTATCACCTTAAGCTCTGATTTAGATAGTTGCAGAAAAGTAACCTCAGTGTATTGTAGCTGGAAGAAAGCAGGAGGCAGGGAAACGGCCTTGAGCATGGCAAGTGTACAGGATGCCATGGTCAGGGCACTGAGAGCAAGCAGGGACACTCTTGGCATATTGGCTGAGAACTGACTGTGAGGAAATCAGAGGATTTTTTTATGCCTTACCATTTCTAGGATTTCTTACAAAAAATTAGGATTTGGAGTACTGAGCTCAGATGGAATGCAGCTGCTGCATAACTTTACAAACTGGATAACTTTACAAATACCCAAGTGTAAAACAATTGCAAATCTGAATATGTGGATGTATTTTCATGGTAAACAGACTAGTTGCAGAATCTCTAAAATTAGTCACGTATGTACAACTGCCCAGTATGGTACAGTTGCTTTAAATTTCTGTTTGTTTCTCAAATTGAGGATGCTGGTTTTGCCTATTTTCATTTGCACTTAATACATCCTGTAACATTTAATTTCTTGTATATTTGCCTAATTTACCTGTTATGACACTGGCATGAGTTTGATGTCTTTTGTAGAAAAAAAGCCCCACTATTTTCCAAGACTTTTTCTTCCTTATCAGTGTTAATGGTTGTATAGCATGCAACTCCTTTTAGCAGTGGAACTATCGTCCTTATAACTTTCTCAAGGGATGTTAGTGATGAACTCAGCTCAGCCTATGAGCCATAGATGTTCTCTGGTATTTTAGTATTTTGACTGGCAGGAAGCTGGGTATAGACAGTTTGCTGTATAGGTTATAGATACAAAGTATTTGTCTAACTAAGAGGTGATGTCTCTGAAGTTGTGAAAAATTATTTAAGAACAGAGTGTATAGACAGGTAGTTAAAGGGAATGTCAGGAACTTATAGGAGAGTTTAGAATTAATGTTGTCATGTAACTTTGAATTTAGCATTACCTAGTTTATGAATATTTAATCATCTCCTCTAATATTTCCTTGTCATTTTCTTTTTACCTTTCTATTCCTTACTATTGAAATATTTCTAGATTAAAAAGAAAGATTTTTAAGGAGAAATAAATGTTGACAGGAGGAATATAAGCACTGTTAGCAGATCAAAGTATTTCAGGTAACTACAGCAGATTTGCATTGATGTAGTTTTGAGATTAAGATGCAAACAGCTACAGACAGTGTATCATCCTCTTTAGACTTAAGTTATAGTAAAAACATTATTTTTTTACTTTATTATGTAACAGACATAAACCGACTAAGAAGTATTTTGCCACTGTGGGGAGGAAAGGGTTGAAAGCAGAAGAGTGGCAAGGAGGTTGGTAAATTCCATCAAGTGACCTTGCAGCTGGGAATGCCAAGGCCTGGAGAATAACAGTGTGGGAAACCATCTGTAATGCCTACTGCTGTTTATCCTTTGTCTGTTTGAGAAGTAGAGTTTCTGTGTAGAGATAACAGAGGTGTTTACAAAAACTCAGAGGCCCTCTCCCAGGCATGCTTGTGCTCCCTGTCTTGGGAGAGAAATCAAAGCAGAGATCATAAAAAGCACAGAGGAAATTCACAGCACGGTGTTAAACCACGTGTGCATGGCCCTTTGATAAATGGGTGCAAACCCAGGACCCAATGCCCTGCCTGGGACTGGGCTGAGCCTGACGTTGCCTGCACCCTCATTTTGGGTGTCTGCAGCCCAATGTGCTTTTGGGATGCTCCAGTCAGCGAGCTAATGAAATAAGTTTACACTTTGCATTTCAGCTGTGGTTTTTTTGGTTGTCCTCAATCAGCTGTGCGCGTTGATTCACACAACCACGTAAAAAGAGGGTCATTTGACTAGAAATTCAGGAAGAAAAAACCCTCTAGTTTTCAGTACTTGCTGTTAGTTATATGGCGTGTTCAGAAGTAGTTTTGTAAATGAAACTCCTCCAGTTTTAATATGAGTCTAAGGTGAGTAATTCAAGGAATTTGGAATCAGTGCTGGCAAATGACACTTCAGTATTGCTGTGTGTCTGATATATATTTTCAACAGATAGGAATGACATAGCTGTGTCATTTATAATTAATGTTTCTTCCTTGAATCTGAGGGATTGACTAGGACAAGGAGGTTTGTCTTCATGGGATGAGGATTGCCTTCATTCTAAGAGTAACAGAAGTATTACTAGGGGCATATTCAAGGAAGGGGAAGAAGATCTCTTTGAGAAGGGATGGGTGGCATTCAGCTGAGCCAGATGGAGGGAGAGAGGTAGAGCAAACGTATGCGCATTCTGGGAGAACCGCAGTCAGTCTCGGCTGGCTGAGTTTTTAGTGAAGACATACTTTTCTTGCATTTCTCAGGGAGGTTGAAAAGGCTGTGAATGGAGTGGGAAGGTATAAAGAGCTTGAAAATTTGAACTATAAGGAGACTGGAAATGTATGATCTGCAGAAGTGGTACATAAGTTTTGTGGACCAAACTTGTCAAAATTAATCAAACAAGTAGATAAAGCTGGAGGGAAGTCAGTATTTAAAAGTTGGGATTTATTTTTCTGTTGGCTGCTTTCTGATGCCAAATAGACAGCTATGTTTAGTTTATTTGTGCTTGGCATGTCAAATGTACCATGTTGTTTGAATACAACCCTTAGCCATTCCTGCTCCACCTTGTTCCTTGAGTGTCTGATCTGCTGCTTGGAGCTGCGCCCAGAGACCATTCAGAAGCTAAAATCCAGCCTGTGCCTGTTTGTTAGGCAGCACTTTATTGGAAGTGCCAGCAAAATTGCCTCCTGGCTTGTATATGGGTTTGAGGGTGGAGCTTGACCTTCAGAGCATTAGAGGTTTTCAAGGCTGGAATATTCGTGAGGTGGGTCCTTGCTGCTCCACATGTGCTGCCTGGGGAGGGTTTCCAGGAGGCATCCCAATGGCACTGTCTCTCCAGAGCCTGCCAGGTTCACGCTTTTCGGTGCTCCACAAAGTTCTTCCCACATCACACTGCGGGGCTGGTCAGGATTTGTAGCTCCAATATGACTGAGCCGAGTAGATTAGTTTATGACTGTGTAGGCAGTTGATTTTTAAATGACTAATGTAATTCGTGTTCGTAGGAAGGCTTGGCATAACCACTTAGTTCATCCGAGAAGCACAGAAATGCCAATCTGCAGAGTATATATAAAGCTTTCAAAACGGAAAGAGGAAAGCAAAGAAGCATCATCAAAAATATCATCATGATATGTTCCACTTCATCTTGCTAATCGCTGTCTTTATACCTTGAATGGTTTAGTGCCTTGTATAAGACATGGATTGCTACATCTTCCATGGCTCAGATCCGTCCGTGGTTAACGAGGTCATGCTGGGTGCTGGAGGTCTCTCTAGGGCAGATCTTGAAAGGGAGGTGCCAGCTCTGAAGTGTTTGGGAGGCATGTTCAAAGTATTATAGATTGACTGCTTCTGAGCATGTTAGATGATCTGTCTTTTCAAAAAGCCACACTTGTAAAATTGCCTTAATAATGACAAAATTTTTTTAACATTTAAAGAAAAGAAGACTCGTAAATGTTTAAGACATTCAGGATAGCATGGGGAGCCAAGTGCCCTGGAGGAAAAGAGTAAATATTTTCTTTAATACACAAAAACTTACAGTGGGCTCCCCAGTGCTGCCAAGAGTGACAAGGAAAGCTTCTGGAAAACGTCATAAATTACTGATAGATCAGTTCAGCATTGACTGTCAGCAGAATGGTACCACATTTTGCAGTACTTCGCTTCATAGAATATATTCTAAAAAGTTTTTTACTTTTAGTCTGACAGAAAAAAAAAAACAAAAAACCCAAAACAGTATTGCTGCCTTAGCATTACATTTTTGACTCCCATGTGGCAAGCCCAGTGGGCCCCAAGTTCATCACAGCCATGCAGTTCAGGAGCAGCACTGCCTTGAATGAATGAGGCTTCTTGCTGCCTTTCTTCCAAAGGCACGGGGGATGTAACCTGTAGTAGAAGGGGCCAGTCATTTCCAAGTTTTGCTGCTTGGGAGCTGTGGGCATACCAGCAACAGAGCCATCACGTCATTCTGTGCCTGCTAAAAGGGCAACTTTGTGTCAGCATCGTCTTCCTGGATAGTCATCCACGTGTGAGCACAGCCACTAATTCTGTTTGCTACTTTTTAGCCATGGAGGTTTTGTAGTGAATACTAGTGTTTGCTTGAAAAAGCATCTCAGTGAAAACTGTGATTTAGATGTCACTTGGTTTGGGACATGTTCCTTCTGTAGTGTCAGTTCTTATAAAATTGATGTTCCTAAATGTTTTTGAATGTCATCGACTGAGAACCATATTTTAGGTACTTAAGTTAGTATTTTGAAGAAGGGAGGTAAGATGATACTTGTAACAGATGACCTCCAACTACCAAGGAGTGCAGAGTATTTTAGGCTCATTACCTAAAATGCGTGCATCTAAATACATTTAAAACTGAGTGCTGATAAAGGTTACTTATTTTTATAGCATGAAGTCAACAATATCCACAGGGTAGAATTAGTACAAAATAAAAGTGAAGTTATTGCTTCCAGTTTTAGTTATGACAGTCTTGCCAGAGCAGGTGGCATCCAGCAGTCTTGGTGTTTTGCCCAAGGTGAAAATTCTTTTTTCCAAAGAGGTTTAAGTGAAGCAATTCTGATGTTAAACAGGACATTCCCACTGCACAGCTACCAAAAATCTGTATGTCAACCATTCCTCTTGGCTCTGGGCACCGGATACATTTCCTAGGTAGTTCAGGGTTGTCTTCCCTTCCATAGCGCCGTCAGAGCATCATCAGGCGTTTGCTTTGCAATCAGCTGCACATACAGAGATGCTACCACCTGCCTTCTCTGGTGTTTCAAATCCCTCCCAACTCTGCCAGCTGAAGGATTCATGTGAATGGGGTCTATGTTGGGGTCTATATTCCCACTTCACACTAAATCCATACAGGTACTTGGTAAGTATCCCACTGAAATAGGTTGTAGCAGACTGACAGTCTCCTGTGTCAGCAGTACTGCAGCAGCAGAAATACTCGACCAATTCTTCATCATTTTCACTATATCCCCCAAGAGGAGACATTTGAAAATCATTTCCATCCTTGTAAATTACAGACTTGAATGCTCAACATTCTGCAGAGTATATCTCTGCATTGCCTCTAGCGTTTGTATGAAGTAAAATGTTATGGACAAAGATGTTGCATCTAAGTAAATGTCTCACTTGGTCCACTTCTCTTTTCATCCCCCTGTAAGATTTTATTTTAGATTATTCTCAGTAAGTGCAGCACTTGAGTGGCCATATGCTTGGCAAACACATAGATAATTTGCAACTGTTGTTTGTATTCATTTTTGTAGTTCTGAAGTTATTTTAAAAGCACAGCCTAAAGGACTTCTTCCAGAATTAGTATGTTTTCACATAAATCTGGAAATGCCCGTACATCTGCTCAGATCTCCAGAAAAGTGCATTTAGTTCATTAGTGTCATGCTGAAGTGTTAACATTTTAGATTGTTTTATTAGGAGAGAACAAAGAACTCCTGCCTTGTTGAAATTTTGTTACACAAAAATAAGGATGAAGAGGTTCCAAAAGAGCTAATGCTAAGCATTGGAAACTGGATGAAGTTGTGCGATTGGAAAGCTTTCCAAGACATCTGGTAATTAGCTTCCAGTTCTTATGGAGTCCTGCCCTGTGAATGCTGCTGCTGCTTGCGAAGAAGGGGGAACAGGAGTGAGATGAGGCATAACTCTGAAAAGTTGAATCTTAGGGTTCACAAATTATGAGTGGGCTATTGAAGAATGTCTGAGTACCCCTTTGGAAAACCAACTCCTACCAAAAAAAAATGTCCAGCATTTCTCCCTTTGCAGGATTGTCTTCTGTTCTGGCATTTGCGTTGTGTGATGGGGAGAGGAAACAAGCTATCAAAGAGTTCTTTATAGCTGTCCCTGCCCGAGCCAATGTGCCAGTCTGCCCCACAGCAGCTTGCTGTGCTCCCCAGGGGCTGCAGCACAGCTGGGAGTTGCTGGAACATGACTGGCTGGTTACCTCCCCTGCCCGGCCCAAAATGCCAGAGGGGCTTGGCACTGCTGTCAGAGCTGGCACCTGGCAGCCTTCTCCAGGGCAGTAAGGGAGCACACTCAGGTGCAGGGGACCCAGAGCCAGGCCAGAGCTTGATCCTTTTGTAATTATTATCATTATTGTTGTTGTTGTTGTTGTTATTACTTCTGCTATTGTTATTTTCCAGCACTGTTTTTTTTAGTTTCATTACGGAAGATTTAAGCAAGAAAGAAAACTTGCCATTTGAGTTAGTTTTGTAAGCTGTCTCTTGGGAGCCCTTATCTACACCCTGGTTATAGGATAAAGGTGTGTTTCTGGGGTTTCTGAAGTTCAGATGTATAAACTTTCAAGCACTGAATGGGAATTGCTGACACCTGGTGCTTTGGTTACTTGTCAGAGACTTGGGAGAGTGCTTCTCTACCCTGTTCTGCCCCTTACCTGTGCAGTCACTTTTATCAAGTCATTGCCCTGTCATGTTTATTATTTGGTGTGTAAAACAGAATATTGATCTTGTCTTAGATATCTGCACTAAAAATAATTAAGAACAAAATGATATTTATTACTTCTTTTTTTGTTGTTACAAATATTTTGCCAACTAAACATCAGTAATCAGTCCCAGCACACTCACTACTAGTAAAAATGTTTATCTTTTCAGCTCTGAGTCTATTAAGTGCAATGAGCAGACAGCCTGTCTTAAGTTAATTTTCATAGCAGTGCACTACTTTAAAATTAGGCATTTGCAGCAGAGAAAAAGCTCTATTGAGATTTGCTATCAGAAAGATAATTATTTTTCCTAGATTGCAAATGTAAGCCAATGTGTGGTTAATGGTGTTCACTAAATTATACTGGCTGAGAATATGAAGGAAGTAGAGTTATGTATGAATATATAATATTAGGACATTGGAAGAGATTATACTTAATTTGTATATAACCTGGTGAATTTTGCAGCAGTAGACATTAAGCTTATTCTCTGCACTGATAAATCATGCTTATAGCCTCAAATAAAACCACACACAGTGTGAGCCTGTTCTTGCTAAGATCACAGCCATTCCATGTGTGTGCTGTAGCAGTATCTAATTCCTGAACGTGGTGCAACTGGTGCAGCTGCCTGAGCTACAGAAAGAGGGATTTAGCACCCAGTGTTGGTGCTGCCCATGTGCTTTTGATTTGCCCAGGGTCTGAGCTGCTGTATCCTACTGCAGGCACTAAACTGCCACTTCCCAACAGCTGCCTCAAATCTGGGCTGTGGAAGAAAATAGCTTTTCTTACTATGGAGTTGCAGCATATCTTTAGTGGTACCAGCAGTCCAAGCTCAACAGCAGAGTTCTATGGGCGTCACAAATTCCTTGGCTTGTCCTGAGCAGTGGCAGCTCCCTTAGGGAGGGGTACAAAGCCTTGCTCCTGAGGCTGACCCAAACAGCCTCTGCTCCTTACACTGCAGCTGTCTCCACAGAGAACATTTGCATTGAATATTAAATTATTAGTAGTAGAGGAAGCATTAATTGGGCTGGATCTGGCTTTTCAGTAAATAGATTTTACTAGGTGAGACTTGTTTCACTCACATGTTTATTGACCCATCTTTCCCCTGAAATGATTATTATTTTCACTTTTTTCTGTAGTGTAGTACACCTTTGTGGAGTAAAATGAACTCATATCAGACATTGATTTCTGTATATTTTTATGCACAATGCTTTCTCTATTCATTTGAATTGCTGTGCTTTTGAGCTAAAGTTGGTATTCCCAGGGTGTTTTAATGCTTTTCATCCACAAATTACATTTATATATTTTCTGTACCAAGTGTTGCTTCAGCTGTCTCCAGTTCTGCATTACACAAAGCAGATTCCTATCCTCAACTGCTTTTGTTTTGAAACTCTCCAAATACTCATATTTAACTAGTAAAGTGGACATTGTTGGGCTAATGTTTCAGAGCCCAAGTCGAGCCTGCCCTGTCTCAGTACAGAGCAGTTAATGCTCACAATGTTGGGTCTCTTTACAACTTTCATACTAAATGAACATTGTGGAATAGTGCCAGAGAGGGGATCCTGAGCCCCTACTTTACTGTAGCTCTGGAATTGCACTTGCAGAATATATTTCCAGCATGTTTTAAGCCAGTTCAGGTTGAGTTGCTGCGGCCCCCACTTTTGCCCTCCTCCCCCCTGCAGCAGTTCTTGTGCTGGTGCTGGCATCCAAGCCAGTCTGCAGCCAGCTGCTGCTTCCAGGAGTCCTGGCAGCAATCACTGGTTACTTCCCAACCTGCTCTGCACCACAGAGCAATTAATATCAAATAATAAATTAGATATATAAAAATTGTCAGCAATGATAAACTTGTCCCCTGCACTGAATGTCATCATTTTGCTCTAAGCAGAGTTTAAAGCTCATAGCCAGAGTTCTGGTGTTTGTTTCAGATCATGAGTCTTGCAGAAAAAGAAAAAAGTGAGAAGCTCATTTAATCAACCTTCAGTGTAGGAAATTTTTCTAGCTAGTGTGGAGACAGAACTAAAGACAAACCTTCTGAGCATGGAACTGACATGCTGAACGAGGTTCTTGAGTTTTGGCTAAACAGATTCATGCCCCTTTAAAACCAGGAACTACTTTCAATTCAGATAGTCCACATGGTGACCTCAAGCATGTTTGGAAAGGAGCTGGACTTGGGAAGGTGTCCATATTGCATGCCAGGTGGGGAAAGTCTTGATGTATGAACTGGGAAAGGATAATTCTTTTTTTGAAAAATACACCTTTTTCCTAGTTACAGGGATTTTCATCAGACTTTAATGGCTTCAAGGTAGGCATCTGACACGTGATGGCAGGGAGCTATGGCACAGCATTTTTGCTTTGTTAGGCTGTACAATCTGATGTGGAAATGGATAGAGGCAAGAGGAAGAAAGTATTTAAAAGTAATAACAGAATTACATTTGGGAGAAAGCCTGTGCTAGAAGGTTAGGAAGACTGGACCAAGAACTGACTTAGATGATAAAAATACAGACTTCCTTTGAACGAAAATATTCAGTGCTTGTTACAGGCTAACGTTCAGGAAATTAGTATGAAACAACTCTAAGTACAGAACTGATGTACATGTATTCAGAGTGTTAATGTCAGGTAATGGAGGCAGGGTTCTCTGACTGTCTGCTTTTGTCTTTTCTTCTGTGTGGGCAAGACAGAACTTTTTTCGCTGAAGTTGAAAGCTGATTTTTTAGAGGAAGGGGAAAAGGGAACTTCTGGCTGTATTGATGTGAAACTGTGAAGAAGCTCAGTCCTGGACATCCTGGAGGCAGAAGAGGAGGTTCCACTGGGGGGGAGCACCAGGCACATTGGGTGTTCATCTTCTTGACAGGTGGATACACACATTTCAGTGAAGGTGACTTCCCAGCAATTCTGTCTTTCTTGGTCCTTCATGAAGTACCTGAATAAATTGTGGTCTATAAATTGCACTTCATTCTTTTATGATATTAGAATCAAATTTTTCCACAACATTAACACTGGTCACAAGTTTAATCACAGAGTCTGCCTTTAGGCTTGAATTGTCAGAGGGTGGTGATTCTCTAGTTCACCAATGTGATTTCTGTCATTACAAACACTGTTCATAGGTGTTCCTTTCAATTTTTGGATGAAGGTACCTTCCTCAGAAAACATAATCTGCAGAGCAGTAGAAGATTTTTTAAATACATTGGTCACATTTTTAATACATTTGGAATTGCCGAATGTTTAGGTTTTTTGTTTAGGTTGACAGCTGGGGATTTAATTTCATTTAATTTCATTTAATTTCATTAGTTAACTTGCAGGCTTAGTCTGTTGAAAATTGCTCCCTTACTGTTCTTAGGCATGAGTGCTTATAATTTTACTACGTTTTTAAAGCCGGTTGTATTTTTGGTTTAATTAGGTCCTTTAGTGAAATTGTTTTAACTGTTCTTTCTTCTTCCATCTGAAGGGTGTCTTGCATAAGAGATGTTGGGAATAATAGGTTTTTCTCTTTGTTGACATTAAAAGTGTCAATGAAAATATTGGTAGGAAATCCTAAACTGGTTTTCTCAGTGCCACTTAGCTTTTTGACATGAAGATTTTGCAGTGAAGGGTGGAGGTGATGTCTGAAACACGTGGATGCCACAGAACAACTGAATGGCTTACTAACAGTGTAATCTCAGTCCAGTGTCCAGGGTAAGGTGATGGTCTGGGATTTGGGAGATTTGCATTGCAGCAACACTCCAAAACACACATTTTCTGGATGTATTTTTAGGTGGACACCTTAAACTAAGGCTGCACAACTTCTCAGGTACCATGTGATTCTTTCAGTGGGGATTGTTACAATCAGTATGGAGGCTAAACACACTGATGATTAAAATATGTCTGTATTCCAAATGAGTTTTGTTTGTGTTAGGGAGTTGAGAAGGATCCTCTCTCATAGAAGAAAAGCAAAATTTTCCATGTTTGCTAAACCCAGGTTCATCAGTAATTTTGAGTGGAAGGAAAATAGTAACTGTGTACCCACTAGATAAATTTCTTCAACTAAGTGATTTGGCCCTAGCACAAATGGAGCTTTATGTCAACAGCAAGAAAATAGTGTTTTGACACCAGTACTACTGGTCTTTCAACACTGATGAAAGGGAACTGATCTTTTAGTTTATGCTAAATTAAAGCTTTGTTATTATGAACATATGGCAGAGTAGCAGGAAATATTTCCTTTTACTTGCTGTCCTGCTCTGTATTTTATTAGGTAATATGGATAATTTCTCCAGTGCATATGAGAAGGACTTCTGTGCATATTTCAAGTTATTTCCTGCTGAACATTTGGTTTATTTTAAATTTCTTCATGCATGTGTGTCTTGAGATTTCTGTTTTCACAAACAACTCATGTTTGGTAAACTTTCACGTGTATTGCCTGGGTACAACTCTTCTGTCAAGACCATAGACATAGACAATCTGATAGGTTTTGTTATATGGTTTAAATTAAATATTAATTTTGTAATTTACCAACCTGTGTTCTGGTATTTAGTTATTTTTCAAAAGAAAAATTACAGGAATTCTGCCTCTGCAGTTGGGTAAGGTTGTTCTGGAAGATGGAAAGGACCTGCACAAACTTCTAACAGCAACAACAAAGGTCCTAGAAACTAGGAATACAAGGAGGAAAGTAATCTCGAGCTATTGTAGCAATGAACCAATTTAATGGGTCTTTAGGCAGTGGAAAAACTGTCAGCTTTCCAAAATACATTGCTTGGGTTTTCTACATATTACAGCTTTGATGGAAATAGCAAATGATTTGTTACTCAGCTTCCTTCGGTAACAACAGTGTGTATTCTACTAATGGCAAGTTTAGCACTGGAGGTTCTACTGGTCTAAAACACGTCTTTCCCTTTAGGGTGATTAACAGCAGATCTGCACTGGCTTGGATCCCCTGATGGTACAGTGGGACATGACCCAAATACAGCCACATGGTTACGTTTCTAAAACAGAGCAAACAAGCTAAAGTTCATGCCCTGCTCTGGCTGCAGGAGGGCAAATGATTCTTGATTTCTGAATGTGTATGGTTTGGCCAAGTTAATTTAGGCTGGATCAGCACTCTGGAGTAGCCACGCTGCTTTTGAGGAGCTCTCAAGTTGCATTTGCTTTGCACTGAACCATGTCCTTGGGAATAAATCCTGCACTGCCTTACAACCAGCTGAATTATCAGGGGCTCCATGAGTTAAAAGTAGGTTGTTTGGTGTTTTTCAACACTAGTTTCTAGATTTCAATCATAAGGACATGATAGACTTTAGGGAAGGGGCAGAAGGAAGGGTCTGTACTCTGAACTAGATCCTTGTATCCTCATTTCCACAGAGCCTCTGTAGATCTGCTAGAAGCAGTAAATAACCTTTGCCAGCAAACAAATGTAGCACGTAGTTCGGTGGCAGGTAAAATAAGAACAGTTGTAGCTATATAAAGAACACAATAAACTGAAACTTCTTGTTGTAAAAAATTGCACGTACCATGTAAACCTTAGTAACAGCGAGCACTTTATGAAAAAGCGCTTTTTGCACGGGTTGATAAATTGCTATAGACAGCCCTCATGTGTCCAACCTCAGAAAAATGCTGTAATCCTAAAATTAGGGCTATACTTGGTAGCTCTTGCCAGTGAAACCAGTATGCTTTCTGTGTCTAGAGGTTGTAGTGCCCAGATTCTGTAAGTAGAGGTGCTTAGGCATTGGTACTGGTAATAGGAATGCTGAGAATAAGCACTCCAGAGATCCATGTGAACAAGGCATTGAAAAATAAAGGAAATGGAAATTGTTATCCATGCTTGTCACAGGTCACAAAACTGAAAGCCACCCACAAACATATGCCTTTTAATTAAAGTTTTCTTCCTTTCTTGCACTCTAACCAAAACCACAAAGTGCCTCCTCACTTGAAAAAGAGAATTAAGGAAAAAAAGGGCAGAGGACAAATTTTCTTCAAAATGTTGAAAATATCAAAGCAAGAAAACAATTTGAGCATCTTTATGTTCCCATGTTTAACATTAAAACAAAACTACTGGTAAGTGATTTGTGCTCTCTCCAGCTTCACTGAGTAACTCTCAGACAGCTTGCACCAGATAAGATCCTTTGGTTGCTTGTGAGATTATTTTTTGTTCTTTGATTACCAGCAGCATGACAGTGTGTATCTGTAGCTAGATAAAAAGGTAGCGTGCTACAAGATAGGGTTGTCTAGCTCTGTTTTCACTCACTTTCTCACTGCATGGAGGGGTGAAGAGGATTTTCTCAAGTGCTGAGCTTAGTGGCTTGAATTAGGAGCCAGGCTCCCCATGCTGCTGTTGAAAAGTAGGTGTCACCAGAGATGGAAAACGTTGGTGTTAGGGAGTATTTAGATGTTCCTTGTGCTGCTGTCACTCCTCTCTTTACCCTGATTGTCTGGGTAGTCTGAGGGGCAAGCATCAGCATCCACGCTAGATATTCTGCATGGTAGATATGAATCTTATGTGTGTGATAAGTTGAAGTTACCTGAGCCTGGGGCATTTTTCTTTCACTGGAAATGAGTTCATCAAGCTCAGAAACTGAGATGGTGAAGCAGGCAGACTCCCTCCAGATGGGATCTGTGTATTTGCCTGAACTGTATATGCTGATGGGATCTGTTACTGCCCCCTTGTCATCCCATGGTGTTGCACTGAACTAGATCATCCAACAGATTTAGCTGAGACGTTGGTGTCCAAAACACAGCCTTTTGTGCTGGCAACATCCTGCATGCTTTTGTTCCAGCAGGATTTGTAGAAGTCAATTTCCAAAGCTGTGCTGAAGATTTTGCAGAACTTCACTATACTGTAGCATTATGAAGTGGATTTTTCAAGCTCAAGGTTGTGGAACATGCTTGAGGGCATTTTTCTTTCTTTACTTAGTACCTTCAATTGAAATAAGAAAAATCCAAAAATGATATCTTGTTCTTCTCTTAGAGCACTGATTTCACTTATACTGCTGTAAAACTTACATAGTGACAAAACAGTGGTTAAGCAGTCTGTGAAGAACTTCAAGAGTAAATTTTGCTGAATCTCATTTTGAAATAAACATTTAGGAAGGATGGAGGCAGTTCTTCCCTTACCTAATTCTCACCCTAGGTGCCCCATTTGGTTTGTTAGCTGCTGCTTGTGTGATCATCAGTAGAGATTTTTTCCAGCCTTTATAGTTCTATGATTCTTCCTCTTTGGGTCTCCCACCTGAGGGTGGAGCCTTTGAGAAGAGAATGTGTGAAAATATTCTACCACTTAAACCTGTGCCATGTAGAGGTGTAGACCAGTACCTGTAGTTTTATGATACCAAAGGCATTTCTGGTAAGACTGTTCTAGAGTCTGACAGATTTCACTGTTGGAAACTTCCTAAAAACAAACACAGCCAGCCCCCCAATTGGATGCTATTGCAGATCTATATTCTATATCATAATAAAGCATGACACAGAGTTAACAGAAAATCTAACCAAATTACATTTGCCTTCATCCTTTTCTTCTCTATTAGCACAGTCTCAGTACTATGAAGTAGCATTTTGTTGCCAAATTTAGAGCCCTGTGTTTTAGAGGAGTGCTGTTGACAGCAGTGCATTTAGCAAGTGCAGAAAGCAAAATGCTACCAGCATAATGTAGATTGGAAAATTTCTTGTCCTAGTTTCTTGTTCTGCAGTTAGTTCCATATGGGCAGCTTCAGTGGATTTTGATTTAATGAATTGTAACAAAAGCTCAACTTGGATTTCTGTAACCACTGCATCGGGAGTCTAACAGGCTTCTTGCTGGTGTGAATGCTGCTGCATGCGTGTGAATGCTCTTAACACTGTGCTGGAAAAGCTGTTATTCATCTTCAGGAAACTTGAGAGCCAGGGTTCAGCGGAGTTAGGTTTGAAAGACCTGATGTGAACCCTTGGGCCCCTAAAGTTTAACCTCATGTCTTTTCAAATTTACCATCTTAAGCCACACTTGTAAGTTAAATCTGTTTAGTGGACTAGCTTGGCTACAGCATGATTATAAATCCTTTGTTTTATTTGAATCAGGTAGATATCCCCCAGTGAAGTGACATAGTGGATATGTGCTTAGGAAGCACATGCAGACAGTTCACTCTAATTTATTTTTAAAAAGCAATCCATCTTTAATGTATGAAGTAAACACCCCTAATTTTGCAAATAATATTTTTTCATTTCAATTAAATTTCTTTGTTGTTTTGTCTGACTTTTTTTTAGCCCATATTGTAAAAAATTATTCAAGTGGACTTTTTCTCGAGAATACAGTATTGGTGCCTTTACTGAATTTGCGATGTTCTGAAGTTAATTTAGGAGGACAGCAGGCTGTTAGCTATGGGCTGCTCTTGTATGCTCTGTAGCTGAAACACTGAACTTGTGATCAGACCTGTTGCTTCATCAAGATTTTGTGTTCTAAAGGACCAGATAGAGGAGGATTTTTTGTCCATGTGGATTCCACAGGGGAAGTTGGAAGGAGTTGGGTCTGTCTGATGAAAGGAGAAGGGGAAGAAAACCATGGAAGCTCCCCACTGTAGTGCTCTGCCTGAGGTGTTCTGTCCAGTGGGGCAGACAGTGAGAAAGAGTCCTCATCACAGTTCTCAGGGTGGAAGGTGAGAGGCTCACAGCCTGCACTTGCAGTAGGAAAGTCTCTTGAACACCATGAGAGCTTCTGGGAATGAAGAGCCCAAGGACAGCCCTTAGAAGGCCTCCTGTGCCAGCCTATTTAGTGCCCAACAGGAGGACAGTATTTCTACTGGTTGCATCAATAGAAAATATTAATAGAAATACTCAGTAGAAAATATTTTCAATAGAAAATTGTGGACAGAGTAAAGCTGCCTTATTCCCAGCTTTCAGCCTGGGTATTTTGCTGTTCTCTGAGAATGGAGAAGCAGTTCTGTCCCCATGTCTTTCTGCAGCCCTGAGCCGATGCTCTGCTGCGATGGGGAGCCGAAGGCAGTGCCTGCAGTGGGGCTCCGGCTCTTGCTCACCGCTCGGACCAGGTGCAGCCTGAGGCAGGGCTGCACTTTGTGCTCTGCCTGCAGGCAGCCAAGGGGGTGCAACCCCACTGTCCCATCCTTGTGGAAATCGCTGCAGGGGCTGACACTGCCTGGAACACGTCTGCTGTCTTCTGCTGAGTCGTACAGAAAGTGGGTTTGTTTGCTTCCAGAAAAGATTACTTTGGCATGTATACAGAAGACAAAAGTTGAGTATGGCTGGCTGAGCATGATTCCTAGTGGAAGTACGCAGGTTGCAGCAGTCAAATGAGATGCTTTGACTCTGGCCTGTAGTCTTGTGTCTCCTCAAACCAATAATGTGGCAATTGCAGGGATGTTTAGTGAAGCAGGTGTATCTAGCTAGCGAAGCAGGGGTGTCTTTTACATCCCTGGAAGTGAGGCACCACTTGGCTGTTAAATACAAATTTAACAAATCTCAGTCAGATAAAATGATTTAGCATTTTAAAATTTTCTCCTTTCTCTGAGTGCAGTTACTGTTGCAACTTTGTGTTTCTGTTGACATTGCAGCAACCTTTTCTCAGCAGTTAGGATGTGTTTCAAACAGCATTTTCTTCTGCTTACAAGGTTAGGGCTTTGAAACCCTTCTCGTGTTATAGCTCCATCCTTCTCTATATTTCTGGTGGTAGCATGGAGGAGGAGAGCAGATAGTAACAGGCAGAGGGCCATGGCACTGGGCTTGTGGCTGCCAGCTCATAGATGCCCGTGCTCTGACTTGGTAAGTGATTACCAGATAGTTTGACCCTGGGTTGGTGCTGCACTTAATCGTGACTGATTCATTGGGCTGAAATATGTCACTGGTTTGATGCATCAGTTTCATTAATCCAATGGAATTGCATCCAGCTGTTAGAGGTGTATGAAAGAAAAGTACCTGACATGCAGGGCAAGAGCACTAACCTCTGCATTAAACTATAAAACAGTGATTAGGACATCTAATGCTGAATTGAATTGCTGCACAGAAATTTGGTTTTCAAGCACAATGCTAATTACCTGTAAGCTTGATGAATGTCAAGAATTAATTGAAACATTTCAGTGGCCTGTGTGGGTTTTAAATATTGTCGTTATTGCCCCAATATTTTCAGTTCTTACACTAATTGCTTTTTAGGGACCATGAATAAAATTATCTTCCGGAGTGACTGATGGTACAAATGGTTCATTGCATTACCAAAAATTGACCTGTTTCTTTATGGATTTCCTTTTTTTTTTCCTTAAAATGCATCTAGTATTTTTCTTTCACTTTTATGCATGCATTGCAAATAGAAAGTAAGATTTTAGACCCAAACTTTATTTTTGACAGCACTTGTATGTTTTCTTTCCTAGCTGTGCTCTGAAGGCCAGCATTCTCTTGTTACCTACTTTCACTTTGGCAGCAGGAAAATAGCTACATAAAATAAATTTTTGTTTTTAATTAAATAGGAAGTCATCCAAATTTTGTGATTATTTTATCCTGTTTATGAAAGAACTACAACATTCAGGACATGAAATGTCTACAAGATAAAAAGCATCTTGGAAAATTATGAATTGAAAGAGAATTCGTAATCAAAATCACCATTTGTTTTTTTCTTAATTATGATCTTAATGTAAAAATAGCTAAATTTTTCATGTGGGGACTGCAGATCCATAGTGCAGACTGCTCGTGTTCCTTGTCTCTGCTGAGTGTCTCCATGTTTGAGTGCATAGTAAGGATGGATGTCCACCATGCCGTGTTACAGACTGCAACCACACTCTTGGCAGACACGTGGGGTGACAGGACGTAGGGAGAGCCTTAGCACTTGCAGGGAGGCTCCTCTGTGTCGAGCGATTCCAGCAGCACAGATTCCCAGGCTGCAGTTTGGTGCCATGCCCTGTCGCTTGCTCCATGGGCAACCACATGTGACAGTCCTCAGGGCCTGTTCCTCGGCACCACAGGAGGAGAAGGATGGGGCTGCTTCAGCATGTCTGGGAAATGGAGGGGGTGCCTGGGAAACTCTCTGGGAGGGGAGAATTGAAAGGATCTTTTACACTGCTGTGTTATGGACTTATCTGCATAGAAGTGATCAATCCACTGTGTGAATCCCGCATGAGCTCAGTGCCGTTGTTCTCCACAGCAGTCAGTTCAGTAAGTTTGGATCTCAGCAGGACACATTCAGGGCCCTTTGTGGAAGGTTAGGTTAATTTTTATCCAGACTTGCTTAAAGATTTGATTTTTTTTTGGTGGTGGTTTCTGTGAGGGGAGGAGGGGGAAGGGGTTTATTGATTGGTTAGGGTTTTTTGGTGAGGATGTTAGATGGTTACTGTGTGATAATAACATTAGTGATAGCTCAGAAGTTGAGAAAATTGTGGTTCATTATCCATTCTTCCAAAGCTTTTCTTTCATAATTAATTATGCAGTAACCCTTCCCCTAGTGAGAAATGCATTCAGTGTTGTACTTCTTAAAATAAAGTATTTCTGGCTCGTTTCATTGCTGATTGCCCAGAGGCGTAACACAAATATATCCTGAAGAAAACAGTTATTTGGAATGACAGTACTGTAAGAAGCTCAATTCCATGTTACTTGATTCTCTCTCCCTTCCCTAGTTTTGCTGCCGAAGGGTGTAACATTTCACTCTAGCCTACGAAACAAGTAGCAATAAATGTGTATCCAAGTGCTTGAAAGCCACATTTCTTATGAAGGTGTGATCTGTTAAATGTGTGGAGAAGATGAATGTGGTCAACATGTAAAATTCCTTTTGTGTATGAATATAATGGCATTGAGAGGGGGATGTAGAAAGGGTGATGAAAGTGATGTAGAACCTCATAGCAACTACATACTCAAGAAAATAGATCTGGGAGTACGTTTCAGACAGTGAAAGTCCCATAGTTCATGGCCATTCTGTTTCATTGCTGTCTCTCCAAAGGGACAGCAGAGTCCCGGCTTTTGTGCCAGTTTAAAACACCGAGTCCACTGAAATCAGTTGGAAATTGGGCAGGTGTTAAAAATAGTCAAATGGCTCTTATTAAACAAAATGAATGCCAAAGGAAATCCATCAAATGCCTCTCTCAAATGTGCATCTGACTCTTTCTTTCCCTCTCCTCTTTTTTCTTTACACAGTGCCGGTCCTAAAGGAGATAACATTTATGAATGGAGATCTACTATACTTGGACCTCCAGGTTCTGTATATGAAGGAGGTGTTTTCTTCTTGGATATCACATTTTCATCTGACTATCCATTCAAGCCACCAAAGGTAAGGGTAAGGTTTTTATTGTGCTTATCATTTTTTCATGTGAGAAGAATGCATCTTGCAGCCAAATTAGTGCTTATCACTTTCTGAACATCAAATTTGTTTATGGTCTCTTGAAAACTACAAGGTCCAAAATCTTGGCTTGCAGTCTCAGAAAAATCCTGTCTAATTTACTTCTTGATTACCACAGTCAATACTGATTTCCATACTTCACCAAGTGATAAATGAGATGATAATTCTGATCAAGATGTAAGATTCAAGAAATTGTAGTTCTATTAGAAGACAACACAAGATTTTCTTATTTCCTTCTTCTCATTCTAGCTACTAAAATATATGTATAATAGTCTTTTCTGTTATGATATTCTATATTAAATATTATCATGTAATTTTTAACAAAAGAAGAAAAAACTAAAATAAGTTCACATAGAAAACTGGAGTGTTATATTGTGACTGAAAATTGAGTGAATTAGTGTGATAAGTTTCCATTATTCTAAAATGTCTATTTACTACTGCTAAAATCAGCAATCTTGTTTGATAATCTTTTTGAGCAAAAGCTATTTTTATTAAATTAAACTAATCTAACTTAAACTAAAATGTCAGTTCCTTGCTCAGAAATAGTATGGACACGTAATAAATTGTAACTTACTAATGGATATGAAAGAATTTAAAGGTTATTCCCTTTTCCCCTCCCTTAATGCCAAATTACAGCTCTTGACCAAGTCACCAGAAAAGACACTGCAAAACTCTCACAACTTCACTGCATTCTACCACACAACATTCTATGACTTACAGCTTTGGGAGCTATGACTTTGCTACTATAAATATAATACCTTTTCTCATTACCAGAATGATTACAATGTAAAGAATATACACTCTGTATTTCACACTTCTCTGTAACCCACAACATTTCATATGTTCTGAATTAAGAATGTTATACTGCAGTGATGCACAGTTTTAGACAAATTCCTCGTTCAAATGTTGTAGATATTTCAGAGCATGATAGTTTTTGAATTTTCAGGATAAATTGTGGATTCCCCCCCCCCAACACACATCAGTATGGAAAAGAAAAATTTCTTAATTTTCTTGTGCTTTATGTAATTAAAGCAGTTACATATTTCTCACTTCTTATTTGTGCAGAATGTTCACATGCACTTTCAATATTAGTCTGAAATAATTTAAAAACAAGGATGGATTTAGTGTAATAGCATTTTTTTGGCTGTATATTATATTGTGCCTAATGAAGGGTAAGGACAAAGATTTCATTGTTAATTTAACAAGACTAATTTTCATGGTCTGTATTTAGGCTTCAGAAAGAAAGAAAAAGATTAACTAATACTGCACATGCAGACAAATTCTGTCTACTTCTTCAGCTTCAGAAACCTCAGTAAAGTTCCATTTGTGATTAGAATGTTCCTGACATACAGAATGTTCCTTAAATAGCCAGTGTACTATAAAGTAGGTCCTAATTCTTGTGGATACCATACAGAGGGCCTGGGTGAAAGCAGTTTATGCCCCTAATCTCATCATGGTAGGTTTCTTAAAGGCAGCCATGGCTACAGAAAATAGTCACTCTTGTGTTAAACAATTGTGGTTTGGAAGCTGAGCAGAGAGGGGGTGCCTCTGCAGAAGCTCTGCAGAACTGGGAGTCCCACAGGCTGCTCAGAGCCAAGGGGCACCATCCCTGGGCAGCACTGAATGACTCTGTCTCTTATGCTGTGTTTCCAGGTTACTTTCCGCACCAGAATTTATCACTGCAACATCAACAGTCAGGGAGTCATCTGTCTGGATATCCTGAAAGACAACTGGAGCCCTGCTTTGACTATTTCAAAGGTTCTGCTGTCTATCTGTTCTCTTCTGACAGACTGTAACCCAGGTAAGGAGCTGATAGTTCACTCAGAGACTCTTAGCTGTTTGACTTAATTGCCATGGAGTGTAATTTGTATATTCGATTGCATACAGATTAAATAAAATTTAGTATTTTTTTAACTGGAGATGAAGCCCTCCAGATTGGATGTGGTCCCACATTTAATGGTGGTTTTCACTCCTGTGACACAACAGAAAGTAAATAGCATTAAGTCCTTTTTTTTTTCCCAAGATATGATGGAGAAAATAAGCTGATGTCACTGAAGGTGTGTATTGCAGGAGCTCCAGCAAGTGAGTGTTCCATCCAGGAAAGGAGCAACACTCTCCTGAGTTATAAATCCTGCATGTCGGAAGGGGCCGCAGGAAGTCTCTTCTCTTAAGACAGCAGTTGAAAGGTTTAATCTTGCAAATGTAAGGGAGGTGTTCAGAGAGAACTCTCCATTTTTCTAAGAGACTTCCTTGCCCCTGTGAGGAGAGGAGGAGTTCCACTGTAAGCAGTACAGATTCCCAGCAACAGCTATGTCCGGTGTCATTAGGCAATGGATGCTAATCGCCTGCAGGCAGGGCAGGAACTGAGCAATAGTGCTAAGGGCCCGTTCATTTACAGAAAGTGGTCACAGGGAGGAATGGATCAGCCTCTTTGGTACAAAGGCTTAATGTCTTCAGAAGCAAAGTGGCTCCCCTCGGTGTGTTGTGCAGCCCTAACTCACGCTAGTCCTGTGCAGCTCCCTGACAGGAGGGTGTCCGGTAGCACTCTCTGAATGTCCCCTGCACCCCAAAGGGGTGAAAGCAGAGCACCTGCCTGAGGCAAGACTCATTCATATGCAGATAACCACAATAGATTTTTCTGATTTCTTTTTCTGTTTGTTGTGCTTTGTTCATGTGTGCTTTCTTGGAAATGTCTCATATGATAAGAGATCCACTATATTCCTGGTCTAAACTACATTTTGAAATGGATGCTGTGTTTTAAAATGTGGTTTTGTTTGGGGATTTTTGTTACTTATGGGATGGTTTCTGATGCATTTTCTCTTGTCTTTTGCAGCCGACCCTCTGGTTGGAAGCATAGCCACTCAGTACCTGACCAACAGAGCAGAACATGACAGGATAGCCAGACAGTGGACCAAGAGATATGCAACATAAATGACAAACTACTTGTGCAGTGTGAAGGTGCAGAAGGCAACTTTGCAGTGTGCAACAAATCTTTATAGCCTTTACAATACGGACTTCTGTGTATATGTTATACTGATTCTACTCTGCTTTTATCCTTTTGAAGACTGGGATACTGCCCCCCAAAAAGGTAAATGCTATCAAGAGTAGAAGTTTGTAGCTGTAGATTAGTTATGTTTAAAATGCCTACTTGCAAGTCTTGCTTCTTTGGGATATCAAAATGTATTTTGTGATGTACTAAGGATACTGTTCCTGAAGTCAACCAAATATTATAGTGCATTTTAGCCTAATTCATTATCTGTATGAAGTTATTAAAGGTAGCTGTAGATTACTAGGAATTATGTCATTTGTATTAAACCCAGATCTATTTCCAATATGTGGTACATGCTGTTGTGAAAACTGTTTTAACTTTTACCTTTGTCAGTTTGTAATGAAAGGATTTCCTTTTTCCCTTTGTAGCTCAGAGAGCACCCAGTGTATCATCTCAAACACAATAAACATGTTCCCCAAGGAGTAGTTTCTTTGTTTTCCTATTTTAAATTAAGATTTTAATAAATTTAATTATAGTAACAAGGCAAGGCCAATGTATCACAGATCCCTGTGGATAATTTTTAAATTAATATACATAAGCAAAGGCTTGCTATTAAATGTTTAATGCACACCTGTGGATTGTTTAAGTTTTCCCTGTTTTGTTTTTAACAGAACAAGTGAAATTTCTACAATTTTCTGAAATTTTATACTTTTCAGCTCTTTTTCAACTTGAAATGATCGCATTTCATATGCTTACTGCAGAAGTTAATGTAGCTGGTTGCTTCAGGGCCAGTCCTTCTCTCAGACCAGGCTGCCCCAGTCTTGCTACAAAGGTTTTTGCAGGAGGAGGGCCAAGTTAGAGATAGTCTGATACTTTTGTTTCTGAGTAAAGCAAGTTGGACTTGCTGACCTAGAGAACTAAGTTATCCACTGAAAAAGGTCTTCCAAAGCATGATTGAACACTGTATCATCTACCCAGAAAAGAGAGGAGTACAATAAATTTTATCAGATTTATATGACATAGAAACAGTTATGGGGGAAATGAACTTTCCTTATTGAAAATGAAATCTGTAAAAGTGTACTTTTTTCCCCCTTCACTTTCTGGCTTGGAAATTTTGTAACGTCTGTAAGTACAAAAATACAGATTAAGAGTACATGCAGTTTAAGAAGTAGAGTCACTAATAGTTTTATAATTTAAGCTTTTTTAGTTTGCCAGTCACAATATAAATTATAAAAAAAAAAAGCCAAAACAAAACAAAGAGACTTGATTCCTTTAAATGATTTTTAAAATTACACTTAATTTAAACTTTACAGTCTCCCTTACTACCTGATGTTTTTGAAGATAATGTAGCACTTCCATCAGTAAGATGCTCTTCTCATTTAATATATGAATATTGAATGTTAAGTTTAAATATTAAAGCAATAGAAAAAATGCTAAAGATTTAGATCTAAAGTTAACCAATATTATACTGGTCCCTGGTTCACATAACCTTTGACCATGAATTGTCCACCCTACTTTAAATATTTCTACAGATGCCTGAAGGTGGCTTGAAGAACTGTGTATCCCAAATATCTCAACCTAGAAGCCAGTCTCTCTCGGTAGCTACAAGATAGCTTTAGAGTTCAGGTTAAAAAGTGCAAAAGGGAATGAGAAACAGGATCTGGCAGGTGAATATGCCCAAGTCAGGCAACAGACTAATGCCAGGAGATGAAGTGCTGGAAATCACTGCTGAAGGTGACCAGAATTTCTCATCATGTCATTGGATGTGTGGGAAATAGCACAGATTGGCAAAGAAACAAGGGGCTGTCACATCTGGGCTGCACACTTAAAGTCTGCTCCCTGCTGACCATTAGTGGGCACTCGTGGGCAACACGGTGCTTGTACACCACTGCAGTGACCTTCAAGTGGAGAGCAAACTATGGAGTTCACACATTAACTGTGTTGCCTACAGAATTTACAGATATTTATATCATAAAATATTATGGTATAAAAATACAGGTTTTAATTCTAATTTTAATGTATTTTGGGTTTGTATTGTACCTACAACTTCAGATACCTAGGTGTACAAATGGAATGCCTTGTTAGTGTTGCCCCATCTTGCCTTCCTTGCAATTGGATCCTTTACACTGAATTCCCATCCTCTTTTTTTCTTTTTTTTTTGTTGGTTTGTCATGATTCTGTTCTTTTCTAATGTAGATTTTTTTTTGTGTGTAAATTTTATATTTACTGAAGTAAAGGTTGTTTTTGTGTAAACATTTAAACTTTAAAAGAAAAAGAAAAGAAGCTAATTTTGTTTCTCAAGTTCTCTCTGCTAAACCATGCAGTAGAAAGAAATTTGTATTGTTAAATAAATCAATTAGTTGTTAAATGAGAATGCGTGTCTGTTTTCATGGGGAGGGAAGAAACCCCTACTGGAAATACCCAAAACACGAGTTGCAAAGAGCATCTGGTGTTTCAAATATTTCCCTCCTGGCTGTGCTGGCATGAATACTGGACATTACCAAAGAATGGCACTGATCCTCTCTTACAATTTTAATTTTCTGTTCTATCTTCTTATCACCAATTACTGAGCTCTGTATTTGGGAGCAAGTGAACTGAAATGACATTTTTGTGACAAGACCAGCTGAAGATACTGCACGTGCCCTCTTCTTCTCCATTTTGGATGGGCTTTTCTTTTTCTGTTGTCTTTGGGATTTGAATGGGGAATGCATGCAGCTGTCTGCGAAGTTGCCCAAACTGGGCTCCAGGATGAGCTGGGATAAGGAGATCTCATGTGGAAACCAGCAGTCCCAGCCTGTGACACTGCTGAGGAACAGCAAGGAGCAAACATCTCTTCAGCTGAGCTGGTGGCTATGTTCAGAGCAGATGAGAAGGGATGGGTAAAGGTAAGTGTTTTAAAAATAAAGATATTGCATACAATGGAGAGGCTAATAAATATCAGCCTTGCTATTTCTGTCCTACCATGTTCTTGATGTCTCAGTGATGTGTGGTGTGCCTTATGCGGAGACGGTCTCGCTGATCAATGTTGAGTAGTGATCGTGCCAAGTCTACAGCCAGGAAGGGAAGGGAGTCACAGAAAACAAGATTGCAGGGCAGCCCAAGCCATGGGCCAGGCTTGCACAGCCTCATAAGGAAAGCAGCAACTGAACTAGATCTGGTTCCTGCTCTGCTCCCTCCCTACCTCTTGGGGGAAAAAGGAAACTCTCCAGGCTTTGTGGTACACCAGTTCCTGCTCTGTACTGGCTTATTTGTGGCCATGGGTAATGCAGAAAGTGAGATCAGGCTTCTTCCTTTCTTCACCTTCGTGTGTGGGAACCTGATCTGTGGCCTCTCAGAGGTGTTCTCACCTGCCTGCACCATGAGTTTATGCCCCTAATCTCATCATGGTAGATTTCTTAGCCTGCATGCCTGCACCGTGACTGCAGGAGAGCTGCAGGGCTCTGCCTGAGGGGCTTTGCAGTGGCTGGGTGCAGCTCTGAGCCAGGCTGCAGATGTGGCTGCACGGCTTCACCAGGGCCCTGCCTGGGTCACCACAGAGCTGGAGGGAAGAAAACTGGAGACCAGAGTAGCTTCTACATAGAGCTTGTGGCTCCTGCCCCTGGGGTTTTGTCTGTGTGGGCAGAAACAGCAAAAGAAGGACTCCTGACTCCAGGCTGAAGAGTGAATTCCACCTTTGCTGCATTTTCTTCAGCAAAAATTATCAATAGATATTTATGTGGAAGAAGGAAGGCTTGTGCAGGAATCCTGGACTAAAGCAGTTTCAAAGGACATTGACAGTAGCATGACTAAAGTGAGATTTGAGTCAGCCATAAAGCAGCATTTTATTTTGGCAGTCTGTGCTGTAGCCAGGGAAACAGATGCATTTGAGAACTTGGTGGTGCTTTGTGTACAATGTCCCTCTGACTTCTCCTTGGTGGCACCACTTGCATTTGTATTGCACAGTAACTTCCAAGGCTGAAGCACCACTCCCTTTCCTTCGCTAACCGCTCGTGCCTGAAGGTGGCTGCAGAGGGCTGCAGGAAGCGGGAGGGATTATGTAACACAGCACCGGTTCCAAAGGGAGAAGTGGCACAGCAGCACGGCTGCCTGTGACTGATGTCGGTGAGAGTTGGACACGTTCAGGTGTTCAGCGAGTTCACTTAGATGGCAGAGCAGGCTGTGTGATTGGAAAATAGTTGCTGGAACATTTGCAGCACATGAGGGCTTTTGCTTTTTTAATCCTTAAAAAAAGGAGGCGTGCTTCAGCTTGTCTCTGCCCATCTCTGCATGCATGTCTCTGGAGGGCAGCTATGGCTACCTCTGTCGCTGGGTAGAATAGATGGCACCCAACACACTGGCAACAATCTGGGGATCCTTAAAAATAAAAACTGCCAGCAATAGTATGCAAAATATGTATCTCTTCTCCCTTCATGGGGACCACAGGCTCTGCATCTAGAGGAATCTAAGATGTGGTGAGACCACATGAATGAATATATAAATGCATAGAGTCATCTCACTGCTGTTGCTATTGCTCTTCCACAGCTAAGGTGTGTATTGCCCTCTCTATTTATGTAGTATTTCCAAGTACTGGGAAGGATTTTGTAACTTTGGGGTGTAAGGTAAATATCTCTTTTAACCACCCTAAACTATTACCATAACATCCTTTGACAGTTAATGCTACAGTTATGTAGTCTGTGTGAAAAAAGCCCTTTGTCAGGTAATTATTTCATGCAACCTGGTATATGAGCACTTCACTTTGCGCCTTCCTGTTTTATATTGTGAAAAATAATAAATAATTGCATCTGTTCTCCTGGATCTCATTGATGATTTTATGTGTCATCATTATTATCAGCTCCTAGTAACCTTTTTTTTTTTTTCCAGACTGGAAAGTCCTCATTTATTTAATCTCTGCTTGATTGTCACCCTTGTCTGTACATTTTGTAGTTCTGCTGTAGCTAATTTAAATGAGAGCTCCACACTGCTTGCAAAAGTTTCACAATTCATCTGGAATAATGTTTTCTGGTTTGGTCTGTTTACCTACTAGCTCAGAATGCCTCTTTGACCATTATTGCTTAGCTAATGCCTTCATTAGACTGTTCAGATAGTCTGGGATCTCTTTTCTGAGCAATAGCTAATTTAACCTTTTATGTAGGTCTAACAAATATGTCTTTTCCAATATCTGCTGCTTTATATTTATCAGCACCAAATGAATCTGTGATCTTACCTCCCATTTCTCAGAAACGTGAAATTCTTCATGGCTCTTGGCAGTCAATTTTCGTTTAGTCTGCCTTGAATATTGACTCTGTGTGTGTGCTGCATGCGCCAGGGGCAGGAGGTAACAGCAAAAGTAATAGCAAAGTGCAGTGGACAGGTCTGACTGCCAAGAAGTGATGGGTCCCTGAAGACAAATTATCATCTGGCTTCTGAATGGCACAAATGAAAGCAGCTGCCAACTGTTTTCATCAGTCTGGGCTTTGTCTCCCTCTACAGAACAAATGTCAGGTCATTATTTAAAGAGGAGCTCAGCGTGGGTAAATTTCCGGAGTGCTGAATGAGCTGTCATCTTGGAGATTAGTTTTCTGGGATATCATATAGGTAGACAGGGTGAATCACAAATCTTGTGGGAGACCATTCCCCTGAACACAGCAATTGGATGTATGTGTGAAGGATACAGCTGGGTTGGAAATCTGCAGTTTAGCCTGTGTTCACAGCACCAGGCAGCAACAGTGGGGTTGCAAATGTAGAAGTGATAAATGGGAGGGGGAATGAAGCTACTGTTGAAGTAGAGCGGAATGTGACGGCATTTCTTACACTAAGGAAGGCAGCTTCTTGCAAGTGCAGAAGTTCAGGGTTGCGTTTATGTGTTCCAGCATTTTAAATGCATGTACTTTTGTGAAACTTTGTACCAAGCTGAGACTCTTGACTACATGCTAAATAAATGTTACCAGTACTTACAGTTCCTAATTTACAGGCAGTGGACTTTAAATGACAGATAATTTTAAAATTGTAGTCAGTTTCTGAGGAGAAATATTAAAGCACCCTATACTATTCTGGCGCTGTTTGGGATTCCCTGTTAACTGGGAAGATAATGTGCTGTCATTTCACTGGAATGATCAATTATCACATAAAAGTGACATTTTTATTCTATTCACTCTTGTTACACGTTGCTGTTTTCAAATGTTTTTTTTTCTTAATTATATATTTAATTAAGAACTAAAAAAAAAAAGTATGAATTAAGCTTCATTCATTGATTTAGTCGATATTTTACTGTAAAACAACCTGAATTACCTTTCTTAAATGAAAAACATTAGTGTCTGGACCCTGCCATAAAAAAAACCCAAAGTTAGGACAAATCAAGCCACATGCTGGCCTTTCTAGCCCAGCTCATTTTTTGTCCTTCCATGAGGAAAAATAATAAATACCGAGCCAGGGAAACAGTGAAACGAGCCCCGTGAGAAGTTTTCCTTCGAGCCGCCTCTCCCAGACGCAGCTGTAGGGGCGGGCCCGGCGCCGCCAGGTGGCGCTGCCGCACCGGCTACGGCCGCCTCCGCCGGGGCCGCGCCGAGGGGAGCAGCCCAGAGCCGGGGGAGAGCAGCCCAGAGCCGGGGGAGAGCAGCCCAGAGCCGGGGGAGAGCGGCCCGGAGCCGGGGGAGAGCGGCCCGGAGCCGGGGGAGAGCGGCTCGGAGCCGGGAGAGAGCGGCCCGGAGCCGGGGGAGAGCGGCCCGGAGCCGGGGAAGAGCGGCCCAGAGGCGGGGGGAGCAGCCCAGAGCCGTAGGGTGACACAGCCCGCGGCTGTCCTCCCGGGCCGTCGCCCCAAGCTCCGCAGTCCCGGCGTGTGCGGGAGCTGCGCGCCGGGCGCCCCTCGGCCGGCAGGGCGGCTGATGGGGCAGCGAGCCTACACCGGCAGCCGGGGTAGCGCAGGGCGAGAGCCCGCGACCCGGGGCTTTCCCTGCCCGGCGGGGATGGATGCCTGCGGGAGCGATTGCTGCCCGTTCTGCTCAACAGCCACGGCGTTGCACTCTAAGGACAGACAATTCGCTTTAAAATGTAGCTTTATCCCCGAGTTGTTAAAAATTAGAAGCTGCAACAGGTTAACTGAAGTAGCTGCTCCAAGCCCCATACTCCATCACTCCCAAATTCATTAAGCTGCCTAAGCTCCGCAAAGTTAAATCGCACTTACGTAAGTCCTGGAGCCCTAGCGGAACACGAGGCGTTGGTGCCCTGGCCGGTGCCTGACAACTTGCTCGTTCTCTCGGAATGTCTCTCTTTTCTCAGACAGACGGATCATATATTTAGAATAGTAGCGCTGCACTTAGATGCCATTGCTCCCAAAGAACAGGCTGTTAAAGAAAATAAACATGCAAGTTTAGAAGAGATATTTTCAACTGTCTTTCAAAGTTAAATCTTTGCAGATGGATAGATTTAGTCCAGATGGAGTAAAAGGGAGTTTCTATTTTCGTTGTGAAATTAAATATTAGACTCCTGGCATCACTAAGTTCTTTTCCCTCTTTTTTATAGGCCACATTCATTCATATGTCCCACTCTAGAAGCAGGCTTTGCTGTCCACTGGTTTTCTCTTAATAACAAAGAAATCTGATGGTGCCACTTCCTTTCCTCCCGTGCACAGTCCATTCTGCTGCTTGGGCTCGGACATCATCCAAACCTGTGCTAGTTATAGGGGACTACTGCTCTGTAAGCCAGCAAGGCTTTTCCAAGCTTTTGACTTGTATTTGGCCACTTGAAAGGTAACCTCGGCTAAACATGGTAAATCAGGTAAAGCTCACAGGGGTGACTTGTGTCTCTCTCAGCCTTTCAGCCCCGGTGATACACTTGCCTACTCAGCCATAGTGAGCTAATGCTGTTCCTGTTTACACCTCCGGCAGCAGTTCCCCCGTGTAACAAATGGAGTTGTGCTGGTCTGGCACTCTCTGTTTAAAAATGACGTATGGTTAAGTATTTTAAATTTACCAAATTGCTAAGGATTTCCAAAGGCTTTAATTGAGTGATTCTAGCAGCCATTGATTTTTCAGGCTTCAACCTACACTATAATTCAGGCACTCCACAAAGGAATTCATGCACAATCGGATTTAGCCATCATTCACAGTGAGGCCTGTGCAATTATCATTGCAAACGTCAGGTATTGTGTTTGCTTTATTAACTTACATTAGGAACCTGCAGTGAAGCTGTGAAATAGCAGTTGTCTTAAGACGTTTCCTGTGGTAGGGTTTTTATTAAAGACATTTGCATAGCCATAAACTGCAAAGGAGGATGTTTGATTCAAATTGATGAGATTTATGATTTGAATGTGTTGAATGGTCTGCAAATATGCTGGAAACCCTACAAAAGTACTGCCACATCCACAGACTGCTCTGAGAGTAACTAAAGCCTGTCTGTGGGCTTTTTAAGCATTTAACAATTTTGACAGTCAGCAGCAGTGCTTGGAAGGCTGGTTAAAAATGACCAGGTTTTTCGCAATCAGGCCAGGATTTGGGTTGGAAGCTGGACACAGGGCAGTACTGTGGGAGGTCTCATGGCACTATGCCTCCACCCTAGGCACTGCATAACTAACCTATCTGCCCTGTCCATCACAGTGATGCTCTCTAGAGAGTTGCTACTACATGAGGGACCTTCTTGCTCACTCCCTTGGGGTTTTGGACCTCCTACCTGCTGTTAAGTCTGGCTGGACCTTGGGAGCCTTCAAATATCCAGTTACAGGGGGAACTACAGAGAGAGGATGAACATTTCATGACCCAGCCCAATTTTTTTTTATAAAAGCAGTCATTCAGAGCTAAGGAACATTTGCCATGCAGTAATATAAAAATGCTCGTGAAACAAGAATCAAATGAGAAGGTTATTTGAGAGAAATTTGAAAGTGTGAGAGCAGTCTGTTCCTTGGTATTTAAGCCTCAGTTCTTCAGAGGGAGTGAGTGAGGTCCTTGCAGTGTCCTGGAACTCAAACATTTGTGAAACATGAAGCCCTGGAGACAGGAAGGTTTAAAATTCTGCAAGATTACTGCCTGCTCCAACCTGCTGGAGCTGACTGTTACTGTGATGTTCCGACTGTCTCTTGGAATCTAAGGCTAAAGATTTTTTTTCATTGCAGACAACTGAGGGAGCTGAATTAGCTCTTTCCAGGTCTTGTCCCTGTGTTGTTTTTGCCCTTAAGTTTACAGTAGTTCCTGCTTTCCTGCTTTTGTTGCCGTACAACTGACTGACATTCCCAGCCACTTCTAGTGATGCATTGGGAAAGAGGTTTTGGGAGCTGCTTCTGCTGGTTTAAGACCAACTAATTTACTGTAACAAGTGCCAAGCAGGCTGCAAGCATCAGATGAGTACACCTTCCTCTTGGCATTTGTACTACTCATGAGTACAAAAGATTTTTCTCCCAAGACCATCCTTCCAAGCTTCCCTAATGTTTTCTTTAGCAACCACTTTAAGCATTTTGAAAGAAGAGATAATTTTCTTTAATTTGTTATTAGGAAATACTAATGTGAAGGTAGGGGGTTTGTCTTGAATTAATATAAGGTTAACACTCATGGTGGCTGAGTGATGGGGAAGCAGAAGTGGCTCTGGCTTAGGCTGGCTTGCAGAAGCTCCCTGGAGGCCATCATACTGGCAAGAATTATTGCCTGAAGGGCAATTACATTGGCAAGCATCAGCTGGACCACCATGCACCCTACTTTCTCACCTCATCATGCCAATTCATGCCGCCAGCTTTGTTCTGACACCCATCCTCTATCACAGGAGCAGGTGGCAAGGAGCCAGCTATGCTCAACATGGGGGTCTCTGTTCCTCAGAGAGCTGGTAACTGAGGGCCAGCCCAGCCTCCACTGTGGCTACGAAAATCCAACACAATGCGAAAGGCAGAAATTAAGCCCCACTGAATAAAACCCAAAAGCTTGGACTAGTCTAAAGAACTTTTCTGGTAAACAAGAGGAGCAAGACAGTGGGAGCAAAGAAAATAAAACACATTCTGGAGCTAGGCCTGTCTGGTGGCAAATGAACAGATGGACAGGTCTACTCATCCTTCTCCTATGGAAAGGTATGGTAATTCAACTGTGAGACAAAAGACACGGACAGGAAGGTGCAGGTTTCCCTATCCTGGCTTCTATCCTGCCACCTCCTGATACAGCTGTAGTTCCACTGGGCTTTTATTGCTCTTATCCCATTGGGGTTAGGGATGAGGCTGGGAGGCAGACAAAGCCTGACCCTGGGTTGGAGCACTGCAGGATGAAGGCCACCAAGGGAGAGGCCGTGCTGCCCACAGACTGGTCTCTGCATGAGCTTATCCTCTGGTCCCTGGCCAGGTGTCCCAGCCTCAGCCTGAGCCCCAGACAAGGACAAGGGTTAGGGATAAAGCTGATTCTGGAACTGTGGGGTTATTGCACTATTTATTTAATAAATTAAGAGATTATGGGAAGACTGTAAGTCTAAGACTGAGTGGCCACAGAAAGTACCTGTAAATGAAAAAGAGAAGCATCACAACGCTACTTGTTGCAGACAAAATATTATTTTTGCAGAGCTACCCTGTAATAGTGCCCAAAATATACTTTCATTTTGCTCCAGAAACCAAGACATATTTGGAAAAATAAAATAAATGAAAATCAATAGTACAATTTAGTCATCATGCCTAAATGTTTACACATCACTAACTGGCAATTTGCTTGTCCTATGAATATTTTTTAAATGCCTTCAGGATCAAGAAATTAATGCTTTTTTTTGGAGGAACTCCACCTTTGCTGAAAGTATGGAGAAAAAACAAAGTGGTAAGAACAGAAAAACTAAGTTTTGGAATTTACGGTATGTGCACTGAATAGCCCAGATGTATTCCATGAAAGATTCAAACATCACCATCTAAATTTTTCTCTTGGCCCTACACCAGCTGCACCAAGCCCAGCAGATACTGCACTGGTGCAGATGTGGGCATCTGAGCCTTCACTAAATGAAAAAGCAATCATTCAACACATGTCAGGCATCACATGTTGAATCACTATAAGAAGCCCTGCCAGTCCCTCACTACCCCATACATCCAGTGGCTACTACCATGCACTGAGGACTAAGGACTCTACGTGCTGAAAGCTGCAATTTCCAGCCCTCTTACAGCTGACAAATGAACTACAGGCCAACCCAGGTCACTAAACCAGCAAACAAGGAATATAGGGAAAAAAATAGGTAGTTTTGTTCAGCTGCCTTACACTACATCAGCTCTGTGTGGGGTCAGATATGTGCTACAGCTCAAGCACAGGCATGGGTGAGACTGCATAGCTGTGGGCAGGGACAGAGACACAGACAGGGAGGATGGGAAGATGTCTGCCCTTCTCAGCAAAATGAGCTGCCCTCTTCCTGCATAGTGCCTAGCTGCTTGCTTAAATATAGATCAGTCCTAAACTGGGGCCTGTAAGCTCTTCAAAATGGGGAGCCTATCTTCAGACTTGAAGGTGCTGTGCTCCTGTCAAGCAATTGCAGTACCTCCTTTCTGTCTACATATCTCCTTTCTAATGATATCCAGGTGCATTCAATAACAAATAACCTTGGAAATCTGGCACAGGTAGATCTTCCTGATTAGTTCTCAGGAATGTCATATTAAATATTACATTATCTCCACTCCTTTCACAGATAAGTCCATTATATCCTGCCAGTGTCTGGTCAATTTTCCTCTCTACTGAATGCTTCTGTTTTGTGATGGAGAGGCACGTGCCAGAGCAGGCATTTCTAAAGCCTTATTTATTATCTGTCTCTGGTGCTTAAGCGCTCTCATTTACACTACATGACTTATAAATGCACTCAAGATACATAGTGAAATAAGTTTTCTTTCTCTTCAAATATAAATCCTGTTATATTTCATTATTTCTATATTCACAATGTTTGTTTGTTCTTATTCAGAGTGATGTCAGCAGTGCTTAATACTGGCTACAGAAATCATGTGCATTTTTCTTACCAGTCTTTATTAGACTTATATTAAAACACAGCTGCATTTTTTTTCTCTAGGCTGTGAGAAGCACATTATTTTACAGCATCGAATATTACCTTGTGTTATACCTATAGCCTAGAAAATGTCTAGCAGCATGGTCTCCCTACCTATTTTAACTTCATTTATGTCTCTATTCTTTAAAGAGGATTTGAATGTGTCCCTGCAGCACATATAGAGGCATGATTTCTCACTTTTGTTCACTGGTGGTTGGAAAGTATGTTCAGTGTCCATTCCCCTCACTCACCACTTCTAGGCACTGGGTTGTGAGTTCCAGTGGCCAATGAACACACACCACAGCTGCCTTTGGGTCACAGCTCACTCTTTTTCTTTCTTCTTTGTCTGGGGGCCACAGTGCCAGGCACTGCAGCCTTCAGTACACAGCTACTGTAGTGACATACACAGAGATGCTCAGCACCAGGACATGAGGGAGAAGGTTTCCTCTGAATGCAGGATTACAATTTAGTTAGGCTTCTCACAAAAAAATTCCTGCTCAGGACCTGTGTGCTCAGCTGGGGAAGAATAATGCTGTAGGAGCTGAGGAAATGGGAAGCACACAGAAATTAGCAGCTGTTAAGGACTGTGCAAATAGAAGTCAGTGCAGTTTCAGATTCTGGGAGGACTTGAAGATTAAGTAATTTGGATAAGAAACATCAAATAATAAAGCAGCACCTGGGCGCTTGCCTAGAATTTTGAGCACAGTCAAGTTCCCTAAGTTCACATGAATATGTACTTTTTTCTCAGTTCTGAATAATCTAGCTCCAAGTGATCAATTTTATGTGAGGTCCTGCTCCAGCCTATCTTTTTGGATGCATTCACACCACCTAATTTGGGGAATGATCTGGTCAGTTTGGGCATTTGAACTCAAATCTCCATGCTCCTGAGCATGTCTGCCCTGGAGTCAATCCATTGCTAATTAGCACAAGTCACAGGGACATAAGCTTTGGAAAATACTGCTGAAGCACGATGCATTTCAACACAGAATCCAGCACTGAGAGGTGATTTGTTGAGAATACTGTTATAAATATTCTTTTGCACAAGTGAAGCATGGCTAAGAAGAAAACCTTATCTAATCCTGTTTTATGCCACATGCCAGATTAAATGTATCAATTGCTATCACACAGGATCCAGATGTAAACATGCTGTCAGCTTTAACGGTATTCTAATTTTATAAAAATATAAACCCTATGGTTGAAATGTTTTTTCTGTTTTCTCTTTCCCATGTTGGATTAACACATCAACAGCTGTGAAAGAATGTTTTCAACCATGTTACAGGACCTTATTATTAAAATACTGTCCATACATAATGTCCAACAAAAGAAAATTTTAAGCCTCGAACTCTGCTTCTGCTGCCTCGAACTCTGCCTCTGCTGCACACACATGAACAAATACCAGGCTTAACATTTCAGAATTTCCTTTCATCCCAAAACTGAATTAGGTGTTGACATTTCAAAATTCATGGTTTAGAAAAACCCCACAAACTTTGGGATACCAGAGGGAATTTTGTTGGCCACTGGGCTGAGAGAAGATCAGGATATTTCATTTTGGTGTTGCCATTTGCACTGTGTGCCTTCCAGAGCACCACCATCAGCATCCGAGCAGCCAGAACAAAGTGGCTTCACCTGACCAAAAGCTCAGAGGGGATTTTCAGCAATTTCCATGGAAGATAATGTTGATGAACATCATATGTTCTTGCAAAAATTTGGTTACATCAAACCTATATTTCTTCAATGAGGAGAAAGGAATTTTCTTCAGAAAGATAAAGCAAGAATCAGTTCATAGTGCACGGATGTTTAGAGGCAAAAAGTTTTGCAAATTTTGTCAACAATGCAAAATTAGACCCATAAACCCCACAGCTCCAGTAAAGTTTTCAGTAAATACTTATGTACCCTTTGTAGGGCGTTTCCCTTCACCACTGTTTTGTTCTCATCCACACCTACGTGAAACTAGAATCACTTCCCCCAAGCTGTTCTGCTTTAGACATTTTCATTTTTCTGTGCATGAATTTCTGATTTCCTCTCTTTATGTTTTGTATTTGTCTATTTTTTTAACCCATTTAACTCATTTATAGAGTCCTTTTAGTCCTGCTTCAATTGCACTGGAGATTTACACAACTTTCTACTTCAGTGGGGTAAAAAAGTCCTTCTCTTATTCTGTTACAATTAATGTTGAATTTACAGCTATGCTTTGGACTAAGATGCTTTTCATGGTTCTTTTTAGTCAAAAGGGAAAATATAATTTAAACCAGGAAGAAGTGGCAGGCTCTGGTCTGCTGTGCATTCAAGGAAACATTAAACTTTGCTGAGGGAAAGAGACACTCCTCATCTCTACCAAATCAAACGTGCAAAAGTTTTCTTCCTTTTATAGGCTTTTCATGTCCAAGCCACATCTTCACTCATCAGATGAGGGCTTGTGCTACCGTCACATTTTCTGATCTGTTCCCTACTGGGTAGAGCACAGCCCCAGCAAACAACTTCAGGACATCTGAGCTCTCCCTGTGCATGAAGTTCCCTGGGGAGATCTGCCAGCACACCTCATACTTCCAGTGAGCATTTACCAAAGGAGTAAAAATGCTCTCACATCTCCCTTCAGATTCAGGATTTCAATATCTCCAACTATACCATTGATGGCAAATCTCAAAGTATCCTCTTCTCACCAGAAGAACCCTTTGCAGATAAGGCCTTGTGCCATTCAGTGACCTACTTCCCTGACTTCTCTCATTCTATGAGGGCAGCCATGTGGCTGCTGTGGCTGTTTGTGCCTGTGCAAAAGTCCTGTCCTAATTTAGAGTAAAAAGGATGCAGCATGCAAAGAGAAACTATTGACAGCAACATCTGAGAAAATGAAGCCGTTCTTGACTCTGTGCATATCCATAAACATCACCCTTCCTCTTCATTTTAACAAGCAGAAGTATTTTCTTGCCTACTAAATATTGGGGGCTGGGTCACAGTGGCAATAATAACAAGTGTTAGTGTACCATCAAGAGAATCCGTGTTGCAACATAACTAGTATGCAAGTACAGACTTTGGGAAAAAACAAGAACATCTTAAAGCCAGAAGTTGCTGATTTTGAATTGGCTATTTAGACTAAACTGAGAAATAAGCACAGAAATGTCCCTACTGAAGACCTGCCTGGAGATTTTCTTCTGGACAATACAGTCCAGATTTCTCTGTAAGCCTTCAAGCCCTGTTCACTTGCCATCCCTGTTTACAACTCATCCTGCCAAGGATGCTTCCCCTTCCTCAGCAGTGCCCCAGTGGGACACAGACAGCTGCCCCAGCACCCCTCTCATGGCTGCAGCACTGTGGTGTGCAGGGCTGCCCTGGCACCTCAGGCAGTGGCAGCACACAGAGCACCCAGGCCAGGGGCAAGATGGAAGTGCCAGACCCAGGCTGGGTTAGACTCTGAGTACCTGCAAAGTGCTTGGCCCTCTGGGAGGCTGCTAGTGCCCAAAGTCGTGCAGGGCTGCTCTCCTGCCGCCTTTGTCCTGGCAGCGAACCCCCTGCTTTGTGTGCTGATGGGGATGCTTGAGCAGTTTCACCTTAGAAACCAGGGAATTGAAATTAATTCTGCTTCTTCATGGTTTGATATTGCTTGCCTGCATTTGTATATTTTCCTATGTGTACCTCCCTATAAGCAGACAGAGTGCAACATTCTTTTCAAAATGGTTTGTTGTAGTTGATTTTTAGTAGATGATGACTGCTATAGACTCATTGATCATCAAACAGTGGGGGCTGGAAGGGACTTCCACAGCTGGTCCAATCCCACCATTGGCTCCATCTGGGTCAACCACAGCCAGCTGTTGACTGCCCATCCAGCTTGGCTTCGAGTATTACCAGAGATGAGGATGCTGCAGCTTCTCTGGGTAACCTGTTCCCGTGTTTGAACATCCTCACTAGATGAAGATTTTCTCTTGTGCTTAAAGGGAATTTCATGATTTCAAGTATTTCAAGTAGTGTTCCTGCAACATGTAGCTTTTAGTTGTCAGCAGTGTCACATGGAAAGGGACACACACCCTGAAAAGCACAGCTGTGATTCACTAAGTGATGCTGAGTGGAATATTAAAGCTATACTACTGAGAGCTTTTCAAATTGAATGTGGTACATTCATTCAACAGTTCTTTGTGTACATAGGTCAACTGGATGATATTTTCTTACCCTTTCTTCTATCCTTTATACAATTCCTGATGCTCCCAGCAGCTCAAAGTGATCTTTAGGTAAGATACTCTTTCTGCTTGTTATCAGGCCATTACCTTGTCATTCTGTCACAGTGGCAGCTGAATAACTTCAACGTGCCTGGTACAGTGCTACAAATACGATGATATTTTAAAACATCCCACAAGTCCACCACTTGCATGGCATGCTGTTTCTTTTTTACACTAAAGAGTTCATAAAAACTTGAGAAAAAACACACATTATTTCACTCACCCAAGCAGTCAGAAGTTACTCGGTCTACAATAAAATACAAGCACAGCTATCAGCTAGTCCCAAGACCCTTAATTTTCCTTTTAGATCCATCTTACACCGTTTTATCTCTCTCCTGATCTACACCAACAACCCTGCAGATGGATCAGGCCCACTAATTCCACCAGAGAGGTTGTGCCACAGCTGTGTCCAGCCACAGCTGTCCTAACGCGCAGAGTCAAGAGCATCTGATTTCTTTGTTTCACTGGGCAGGATAATAAAGCTTTCCTGAACAGCAGTGTTTACAGCAAGTGAACTATGCAAAATCTCTCCCCTCAATTGCTATTACACAGCTTGCAACCTTTCGTTCAGGAGATTAAGTTTGCATCTCTTCAAATTATCTCTTTGTAATTGGAAAACTTTCGTTTTGACAGAGACAATGTGGCAGCCTCCCTGCGAGCCTCGCTACAAGCCAGTGCTGAGTGCCATCTGGAGAACTGATGCCGAAGTCAAGCAACAACATCCTGTCATATTTTATCTGGAACTTAGGAACAGAACAACTAATATCATCTTAAGCTTCATTTGTCTGGCTCTCTCATGCTCTTGGCAGAGGTCGTAACCAATGGTGGCTTTGCTGATTTGCTGCATCAAAACTAATTAGGTTACAGTGCTCACTGACAGAGCCTCTCATAATGGCATAAAAGCCTCGGGCTTTAACTTTACTCATTATGTCAAGGTAAAGTTTCACACTCATAAAACTTGCACCTGTATCATCTTCTCAGTAATAATCTTTAACATCCATTAACGGTGCTTATTCAGCTGGACAGAGCTACTGGCTCCTATTTTCACTTTTCCCTTCCCACTTTAAAAATGCTGCTGGTCAGAAGTGGGGCTCATGGCATGAAGGCGTGTGCCTGATGTTGCAGATGCAGAATTCCAAGCACAGCCTCTTTGCTTTTTGCATTCTTTACAGTAGCAAGGATGCCCCAAACTGACTCGGTGGGGTTTGTATGTCAGTGCACTGAGGGTGACTCCTGCTTCCTCTGAAGAAAGCCTGGTAAGATGACCTTTTTACCGAGCTTATAGGAAATCTATTCTTTTACCAGACACTTTCAGTTTGTCTTATTGAATGAGTCAGATTCAAAAATCTGAGTAAAATTAAGATAACCGTTACACAAGGTTAAAATTAGGGCAATGCTCAGGGTAAAAGTCAGGGCACATCTTAACGGCTCTTAATTCAAGTGAGAAACCAGCAGGAAAGACGATTTCTGTTTGCACTGAGGGAAAAGAGAGAAGTAAGGTTTAACAGTTTCCTTCTTAAACGTTGTAAAACATGTCAGCAGGGGGCTGTGGCAGTAAGAAGAATTGTGCTTTCTCACAGCAGGAAAGTGGCACTTTACTAGACTGGCTACATTGATTATCAAGATGAGGCCGTCTTAAAGAGCAAGCACAGCACTCAAATGTATTATAATGTGTGGAAGAATCATTATTAAAAAAGACAGCACTGTGTATTTGCTCTAAGACTTTCCACCTGCTACTGCTTGCAGGGGCTACGGTAGTGGTAAGAGCACAGGCAACTCTCTTTTTTGCTTGTCTGATGAAAATATCAGCAGAATACTAGGGGAAGATGTCAATTTTGCACAGCCTGGATTTTGTTGAACATTAGTGCCAGATCCTCTGTATTTGAGAAAGACATTATAAGTGTGTAAGAATGAGGCTTAAATAAGGATTTATTTATATATTTCTATGTTCAAAGCAATTGCCATACTTTTACTTAATATCTTTTCACTTTCTATTTATTTATTTACTTTTTTGTTTATTCCTTATGTTTATTTTGCTTTTCATATGGGAACACCACAAAATCCTTGAACTTCTAGTGCTCTTAATTTCCTTTTAATTGAGAAAAAGGCTCTGAATTACATTAAATTAATAATTCCAGATTAGAGCATTTTAGATAGCACTGCACCTTTAGACCTCTCTGATTCCCCTTAATAGAGAATGCTCTGCTCTATGAAATCTTCATACTCTTTCTGTGCTATTTAATGCATTTCATACATTATAAAAAAAAAGTATGGAAAATTTTTGGGCCATGCACATCCATTCCAGTGTCATAAAATGGAACATATGCTGTTCACCTCCAGGAGCATTTCGAGTTGGGAGCTATATCTTTCTGAACATGAATGTACATCAATGGTTGTGACCAACAGTGTGAGAGAGTTTTATATGATAATGGACAGATGCAAAGAAATCAGACCTGGAATACTGCGTAGCTATTAGATTACCTGATTAACTGAAGAGACTGGATATTTAAGAGGGAAGAAACAGTACATGATTAATGTGTGAATGGATTGCTTTCAGAATGGAGACAAAGCTAGGCAAAACATGTAGAGTGACAATGCAGTGTTTAAGGAGATTGCAGCCATCTGAATGAAGAGATATTTGAGGATATTTATACCCCCAACACCCTATACACATGTACACACTCGTTGCCTTACCACCTTTATTTCATATGCCTTGTGATAACAAAGTTAATTGTATGAATAAATATGTGCAGGACTACAGCCTCATAGTGGAGAGAAAGTACTTAGCATGACATACACAAGTCCAATTAAGAAGTAGAAATTAAAGGAATGAAAATTAGGACTGAAAATCAAGAGAGCCCTTGTCATGGAAGATGTCAGGTTATGAACTCTTTTCCATGGTTGATGAATAAAGTTTCATTGTTTGTGTTTTAAAACCAAAACAAAGCAACCAAATTCTTGGTAAAAACAGAACAGCAACCAACACACCCTAAATGGGTTAGACATTCACCGACTGTAACCTCTATATCCACGTTGTGTGTCTCCAGACTGATATTTTGCACAGTCAGAACAAAAGCAAGATCTTATTTTATGTGCTTGGTAGGATCTACAGGTACAAATCCTTTGGTCCTTTTGGAATATACACTGTGTGAAGTGGCCACAGGGCAGTACAGCAGCTAGCAGTTCTGATTGGGAAACTTTGCATGAACTGGTAATCCCCAGTGTCTCTAGTGTGAAGTATTTTTTTAAAATATTATTTGTTTTAGGAAACTTAAAATCCTGAGACTACTCTCTTTGGACAGAAAAAATGAGCTGAGAGACTGCACTGTGGACAAATAAATATGGCCTTATTTGCATACAGGCAGTAATATCACTGAAGACTTGGAGGGAAAAAAACCTCAACTGGTTGTGGTATATTTGTTTCGTGGATTTTTAAAAATGGAATTTTAAACCAGAATGATATAAAAGGAACCAAAATATATACAACTCAGATTTCAAAAATATGCTTTCAGAAGAGAGGCGTACTTCATTTCCTATTTGTGTTAAACCGCACAGCTGAAATACGAGCTTTAATACTGCTTACCTCAGGGAAAAGGGTGTTGTCTAAATTTTCTTACCACATTAGAGGGGTTTGTTGTGACAACACATAACAGAGGCTGGGTGAGACTACTGCCCATTACTCACGCCTGCTTCCAGTGCAGGAGTGCTGTGAGGACCATGTGTTATGGCTGCTTTGTCCCGTGAAGGTAACTTAAAGAGGGACATAATCCAGCCATAAATTCACAACATGAATTCCCTGCTGTAGAGGAGCACTGCTGGATATAAATGTGCCACAGTCAATCTGTGCAGAGACATAAAGGCATGTTGGAAAAGAGGGAGCGGGACTAGCGCACAGTGCTGTCCTGTGTCTCCGCTGTTGTGTGGGCACCGGGTTCTTCCTCTGCCCATGTGCATGGCATCTCACCATAGCACATCCCACCCAGAGCTGCTCTCTGCATTCCAGTGGGGACAGAAACGACCATGTGAGAGAACTGCCCCCTGAAACACTAAAGGTCTGGAAACTGAGAGGCTCCTACTCCAACTGCCTTTTCCCTTGAGTTCTCATGTTACCCAGGAACACTTCCCATCATTAATGTAGTACATGCTAATGATGTGTGCCAAAACTCCTTCTTTCAGTAATGTCTTTCTATTTCCTATGTCCTGCAAATTTCTAGAAAAGCTGAGCTCTTCAGATCATTTTCTTTCATGGTGGCAAGATTCAGTTCTAGCATATATCTTTCAATTAAAAACCCCCAAACATTAAGAAGCTGGCAGTAGTTACAATTTAGGCACCACAAATCAAATCCAAAGAGTAGTTCCTGTCACTGATAGAATGGCACAGGGCAATAAAAATTTGGCCAAGAAATGGAAATGTGACTTAGACCTCAGCCTTTGGGGATGGAGATCATTGGGTTCTCTGCATGACAGCTGCAGTCACCTTCTGTTTCTTATTTTGCTAAGGGTCTTTTCTGTGGTTGGAGATGGGTGCTGAAGAGACATTGCCAGGATCCAGGCTTTCTGCCAAAAGTGGAACTGTCACCAGCGTTGTGCAAACTTGATTTGGCCTCTGAGCATGTTAAATCATGTTTGTTCTACATTGATAACATTCTGTGTATTTAACTGCCTTCAAAAGTCTGTGTAGATTGCATTTTGTTGAGGGATATCTCTGTGTATGAGCGTGACAGGGAATTAGTCAACAATCCAGGGGCTGGAGAAAGAGAGGCCCTTGTAGTTCCTCCAGAATTCATGACATGCTCAGACAGCCTACATTAACAGTGGAGTTTCATGCTTCTTATAGGACTTAGTTCAGACTGCAGTGAGTTTTCTAAACCCACCCAGCTGGCACCATTATAAACTGAAGAACATACTAATAATCTCCTTAAATAAAACACACTTTGCAAATATGTTACTTCTGTAGTCTGTTAACATGGTTTAGCATCTTGTAGGCTTTGTTCAGAGTTTGGTATTTTCCCATGCTCAGCAAGAATGAGTTTTTTTCAGCCAGTATGGTTCAGAGATATGTTCTGTTAAAATAAGGGACCATGCTCCCACACCCTGAGTAAGGAGAGGCAGTTCAGATTGCTAACGGTGCCAGAAATAAAAAGATATATCTGCTTCATATCTTCTGTACAATTCTAAAGAGATCTGAAATAAGCATCAGTTAAGCCAGCCCAACTCTATTGCTTGGAGGGAATATGGTGTCTCCATCTGGTTTTATGTTCCAAACACAGAGTGCTGCAGCCCATAAGACTTATTTGACTAAGTAAGATCCTGTGGCTTAAATAGGAGAAGCTGTCGTTTGGTGAAGGAAGGTTTTATTTAGCTCCTGGCATTTCCAATAAAGACTCAATTGTTTCAAAACCTCTATCTTTGGAGGAGATTTTTTCTTTACTTCTCTAGATCAGCTGCCAGCAAGTTCCTAGGCCTGTGAAGAGGCAGAGTTCAGTCAGTGTGTTCACAATATGGAAAGGCATTGGCAGGGCAGCGAGGATTCTGAGAGAGCACAGCACCCTCTCTGCCCATTGAATTAACCGTCGCTCTTATCAGAGGCAAGCAGTAGCTCCTATGTTTTGTAGTGCAATGTGTATTTTCAAAGGCCTTCCTCTGAGAAACTGGAGGGTAAACGAAAGGGCTTTTTCTCTTCGGCTCTGCCCTCTGATTTAAACAGCAACTTGCACCCTTTTTGAACCTTTGGTTGGTTTTAGCTCTGCTCTGCTCTCCATCTCTGTAAATAGTTCCCGAAGTCTAGAAATAAAGGCCGTTATGAATGTTGTTGCTGTTCTTTCTGCCTGCACGAGAGGAAACAGGAGAGAGAAGCAGATCTGAAGTCGTCACAGTTTCTCCTTTAATTTTTTGTTGTATTGAAGAAGAATATTCGGAAGACTAAACAAATAAATCTGTCTTAGGGGAACACAGGTAAATCCATGCTACACCTACTTAAATGCCCTTTATGTTGAGAAATGAAGTTGCAGTCTGCTGCTTAAAGCTTTATCCACAATTGCCTTCATTCTCGTGTGTCCCTCTAACACAAGAGCTGACAAAAATATGGAAGAAAGCCACATATTTTGCCTTCAAAAGGCAAGTGTAAATGTTGTCATAGCAACACAGGAAAGCAGAATGCTACTTTTAAAAAGGGGTAGTGGGGAAATGAAGATACAAACAGAGGGAGAATTAGGGGTTTGCAGAACACACAAAAAGAGACAGGTCTAGGATGACTAAATAAACAGAAATTTGCCATGGTGACACCTGAAGCCACTTGCAGAAAAGTTTGTGTCTGATACACAAGCAGCTCCAGTGCACTTGGTAACATATCTAAAAAAGTCAGAATCTTTTCATCTCCTGTGCCTTATATGACAGAAAATCTGATTAACCAGGGGTCAGACAGACCTTGGGCTTACCCAGGTCTGTTATTGGAGAAAGAAACTGCTAATTAACAGGATCTTTCATTTTTGTAGGCAGCTTGTGACATCCCACAGCACTGACAAGACCTGAAAGTTTCCACTGAAACTGCTAGACATTAGATATTATAATTAAATCCAGGAGAGCAGATGCTAGCATATCTATCTCCTTTGGTTGAGGAGTTTTTCTTCTGCTTGTGCCTTTTCTGGTGAAGTAAAAGATGTCTTATTGTAAAAGGTGTCCCACGGATATGTTTTTAGTAGTTTCATTAGTGAACTGAATAAAAATGGTTTCAGTAAGAAAAAGGAAAATTAAGAAGTAGCCTTGAAAGAAACATACTTGTGACTGAATCAAGAATATTTCACAATGATTTTGTCCTCATCCCATAAGAAAAAGCTGTGTTTATTTCCAAAACACAGTTGAAGGTATTTTACTTTAAATGTTTTGTGTACATCTGTTTGTGTAGGTGGTGAATCAGGGCGCTTCAGACTTGAGAAGCTGCTGTCAACAAACCCAAGGAGACAAGAAAGAGCCCAGGGCCCTTTGGTGATTGACGGATTCAGTCACTTAAATGCTGAGCCCAAAGCTGAAGCCTGAGCAGACTCTGCTTCACAGAAGTATGAGAATGCCATTGGACACTTTTTTCATTTTAGCTTGTTGTTTAAAAATATCAGCCATCTGAGGACAATTTGTTCCCAGGACTTTATATAACATGAAAAGTACTGTAAGGGGATATTTTTAATGTATCTGCAGTTTGCTCTAGTATCATTTAGCAAGGCGAATGTCTTAGCTCATTTTTTTTCCATTCCTATAGCCTGTACTGTAGATACAGATAATGCCATTCATGAGGGAACAGAAGGTTGCATTTTCATTTGGAGTTGACAAGTGGCACATTATTTCCAGATTTATGAAGGTGAAAAGCTGTATAGAAATAGAAAAATTTCTGGCTGCTATATTTGCAAAAGTAAAATGCTATTGCTAAATGCCTTAAAAACAAACTGAGAGAAATAACTCTGTAAAGAAATCCTTCAGGCAGCTTTTACATCTGCCTGTATTTCTTTCTGATGGATTTCTGCAGGTCATTTGAATGACCCACAAGAATCTCCCTACACCTTCCTCTTCTTGTCCTCTACAAAGGCTAGTTTCCCCTAAATAGCAGAAAACCATAAATGTAGGGAAAGAAAGTTTCTAGCAGCCACAGTACTGCAGGTATTTTGTCTAGAACAGCTCAGAATTTCCTCCCTCACACTGCAAGTATTGGCTTATGGTGATGATGGCTGAACATCACAAAGATAAGATCAAAGTGAAACTAACACAATGAAAGTCAAGCGCAAAAAGTCAGAGCACAGTCTTCTCAGTCCCTTTCACAAACATGGTGATGGCTGTAGCACAACACACTGGGTAAGAAGCCAGGAGCTCTCTTCACTTACAAGGAAAGACCTGTTACCGGGCTCTCTACAAAGTCAAGAATTTACTGGCTCATCCTATTTTCCCTGTACAAACAAACCAATTTTTCACCAGCAGTACAATAGCTTGAGGGAATTAATTTTTACTTATTTTCTAGTGTGGCCAGATGCCAATTTGCAAACCTATCCTGCCTCCTAATCACAAAATAGACATTGGTATCACATCCACTTGCTGTGAGTCTAACCACAGAACCCTTCAGAGTGCCTCATTTGCCATGTTCAGTGGTACTGGATGCAAACAAGCTGTGGTTTCCTGGGGAACAGGCAGACTCAGTGACTAGACAGGTGCTGCAGCTCTAAGCCAGTTTTTAGAGCAGAACACAACCCTGGAAAGCCTTTTTCATGTAAGTCAGCCTATCCCAACAATGTTGCTGAGGTCCTAAGTAGATCATAAATGAATTCCTGTACACATAAATAAACTGTGACCAGTGTTCCCTTTCTCCTCAGGACATTCCCCATCCTGAACTGTAGTTGTAGTTTTTTCCAGTGAGAAACTTTAAATGCTTGCCAGCCCCTTTGGGTAAGGGCAGATCTGGAGCATCTGGAGCATGGTGCCTGCTCAGAAAAGTTAGTCATGATGTCTCACAGCCTCAGCAGGAGGCTTCCTGACTACTTTCACAGGTAGAAAACACAAAAAATAAACCAAGAAGTGAAAAACAAAACCATCATCTTCTGCTTCCTCTACTCTAGCCTCAGATTGTCCCACTTCAATTTAAATATTGGGCAAGGCTGTGGATAAATTTTTTACTATGAACTATTTAGTTCCCCAGACTTTACAGTATATGAAGTTATTATTATAAAATTAAACTATATTACAGCATTATGCAATCATAAATTTCAGCTGGGGTTTGTATAATTTTATTCTTAATTCTGAGTTCAGTGTGGGGAAGTAGATTATTTTAAAAGAACTTTACAATAAAGAAAAGGTTTCTTTTAAGACCAATGGAAACAGAATCACAGGAATCTAAAGGTGTTTTTAAGAACATCACCTTGGTATCACAACATACAGCTATGTGCAGAGGGGTGTCTATGGCAAGTAGGTGAACACAGAAAACAAACTGTACGTGCTGTATGCGTGAGTGTTGAAGGCTTTGGAAACATGATCATGTCAAGAGAATATGTCTCTTCAAGAAGTTTAAAAATGTCTCTAAAATTACTAAGAAAATTAGTCTTTGAACTGTGAAGCTGAAGCAGAGAAAGGAAAGCAAGATATTATTATACAGCCCCCTATGGAGGGGGATATTCCCAGGCAGTGTAAAGCAAACACATTTTAATGCTGCTCATTACTTTGTGGCACATGAGTGTTGTGGCCACATCAGCAGACTGTGCTGTCCTGTACTCCCCTACTCCTCATTGCCATTGGTCCCACAGTCCATCTGGAGTACCAGTGCAGCACAGGGTGACACAAAACTATTGGGAGCCTGGTACAAAGCAGAGACACAGAGCACTGGAAGAACCACAGCAGTGTTTGCAGCTCGGCAGCTCCTGCAGCCCCCACACAGCATCCCTGGGCAGAACGAGGGAGAGAAAATCCACTCCTGCCCCATTAGCTACATGAATCTTAATTGCTTTCTCTTGTAGAGATACCAAATATCTCTGTAAACAGCATGTTCAGATCGTTACATGCAAATGCACATGTGATACCTTTATGAAATATGCAAAATATGACGTGCTGGGCTCTGATCTGATCTGAGTGTATGTTTGAAAGCCTTTCCCATGCTTTGGTTCTTGTGCTGAAAATTTCTGACAGTTTGTTTAAGGTAAACAGAGCCAATCTGTCAGCATGATTCACTACCAGCACATCTGATAAGTATAACTTAACTTGCAGCAGCCTTGTATGTTTTTAAAGCACTTGCCTGCTTTGCAGTTAGCAAATTACCACGAGGCAAAGCAAACACAAAAGGAGATAACAAAAGGAGTGATGGATTCAATCAGGTGCCAGAGGAAGCGAGACGATGAAGAGATTGCTTTACCTCGCTCAGACACCTGGAAAGCAGAGTGCGTGTCTCAGCTGCTCAGAAGTAGTGTGCTGCAGCAGCCTCACGCTGTGCACAGGCATCACAACAAGAGGCTGTCATCACATGCTGTCCCACATTCCCTTTTATATGTATTTCCCTGATTTAGTTTCTGTTGTGACAGCTTTTGAACAGTAACACCTTTCTCTTTTTTGTCTCTGAATTTTCTCCCTCAAAAGGTGCAAATTATGGTTTTACTGTGGCCTGCTAGAGGTGCAAATAAGCACAACATAGTCAAACTGGAAGAATCCTGAAGTAGTAAAATATCAGGGCTGAATTCTGGTGAAAGCTATTATGTATATACTGATGAGCTGGGACTAAATGGTGGGAAATATGTGTGTGAACTTCTTCAGGTAGTGTGAAGTTCTGTATTTGCACAGCTTGGGATCTCGGTAAAACCAATGATGAGGAAGACACAAAAAACCTAAGGATGATTAAATTCTGGGAGCAAAGCAATTTTTGGTGGGAATTGCTACAGGAAAATTCTATTTGTATCTTTCTTCAGTCAGCTAGGGCCAAGTAAATTCCTTTCAGACTAAAAGGTGTAACTCATTGCTTGATCCTGAACTTGTTTTGACTTCTCATTCTTAGTATTACAGAAATTCTGTGCCTGCCTCAAGCAACCACTCAAGTACCACTTGTACCTGCTGTTATACCGAAAAGAAACCACTTCCTTGACCACAACTTATCACTAGCTGTTTGTCACAAGCACATCATTTTATTGCAACTTCTTGGTGCTAAGTGCAGCAATAGAGAAGCAGAACTGCATTTGCTTCTGTATTTTCTTTTCTTTCTATTCATGGAAATAGGCTAAAGGAAATTTATGTGTTTGTATGGCTTTGTTTCCATATCGTCACATTATCAAAACTAAATCAGTAATGGTTAGAATTCAATAAGAAATCTTATTTTCTGATCTGCATTATATGTCCTATTTTCACTTGCATGAAGACAAAAAAAAATCACCCTTCAGGGTGAAACCTTTGATGCTTAACTGCAAGGGAGAGGGAGCCTTTGTTTCATTTCCACACCAAGAACAGCAAAAGTCTCTTCTGCTACAGAATTAAAAAGGCCTATTTCACCCACACCTTGAAAAAGTAGAGCCTTTTTCTAATGTGCCTGCTGGCAGAGCTGAAGACAGCCTGGTTGAGAAGGAAGTTTAATCAACCAATTTTTTAATGTTTTTCAGATCACTGAAGTATGTATTTTACCTTGTTTTTTTTTTTTAAGAAGTTTAACATCTTATTAGAACACCTGAAAGAATTGTTAAAACTATATGGAAAAAAAAGCAAAACTTCTGGCATGTGAACCCTTTTTTGGGTTTAGTTTAACTTCATGTTTGTATGCTCAAACACATATCCGTTCTCACTTTCTTTTTTTGGTTGGTCTAACAAAAGATACTGGCTCTGCCTGCAAACAGTCCCTGCTTCTCCTAAGTTAGCAGCTGTCCTGGCTGCTCCCATTATTACTTCAGGAGTTTTATTACAGACCTATAAAGTTCTGTCTGTGGCACCAGGGTGTCCTTTATTCCTACACCAAGTGGGAAGCCCACAGGGCTTTGGCTGAGCTAATTGTAAGCAGGAGACCACTAAGCTTCCAGTGTAACCACTCAGGAGAGCCTTTGCAAGCAAAAACTGCTGCTTGAAGCTTAGCAAAATGAAGATGTGAGTGAAGAAAGAAAAATCCGTGGCGTTTTTTAAGAGTTCCTTCCCATTTTTAGTGTATACATGATGTACAAGATATGTTGGGCTTTCTTTCAAAGGAAGGATATGTTTTTACCACTTAACAGTCACAAATATAACTCAGCCATAATATATTATTCTTTACTTCTGTCATTTAATTCAGCCATTTGTAACAGTTTTTCATATTTCTGTATCCAGTTATTTCAGGGAGATATGAGCTTTTGTGGTTAACTGGATCTTTTCTATATTTCTAAGGTTCATGCTTCTTTTTCTTCTACAAAATGCTGAATGGAAAACAAATGCCAGGCTTGTTTGAATTCAAGTTTTAAAATCCAAACAGTGTAAGGTAAATTAAATTAAAAGTTAGTGTTTTAACACTCTATATTTGATATCAATTTAACATTATTGTAGCAGAAGTGAAGTATGAAAGAATAACTCCCTCTGCAGAAACATGCATTTATACACTTATAAATGGGTGCATTTATACACTTATAAATGGGTGCATTTATATGAGGCACCCAAACATGCAGAAACATGCATTTATATGAGGCAGCCAAATGAACAATTTGCAGTTGAAAGACTCAAATATGTCAAATCTTTTGAATTAACAAAGGATTCGTTCTGATTGATTGTTTTTCTTTTCCCTTGCTTAATAAAGTTTGGCTCATCTCTTCTTACAGATTAGATAAAACTGAGGCAAAATAGTTGGTGGTTTTGTTCAGAATGCACTTCTGTGAGCAGAGAAGTCCCAGCTGTCCCGATTTCATAGCCGAGTGCAAATTCTGCCGGATCCCCTGCCTTGGAAACCATTATTGAAATTTTCTCTCTTGTTCATTTTAAGTCTGTCTTGAGTAAGCTACTTCTGCAGCCTGACACACACTTTCAGCACCACCAGGTTACAGAGCACCACGTGACATAACACATTCTGACACATCCAGATGTAACGTGATGCACATGTCACAAGAAATAAAACAAAGCAGAGGCATGGAATTCTTCTCATCTTCAATGGACTTGTAATATCCACAGGTGGTTGAATTTTTCCTCATCTGTGCCCCGATTCTCACTAAAGGGATAGGATAACTGAGGGCAGCCCTGAGCAGTGGCAGCCTGTAGGACACCCTGGGTGACTGCCATGCTTTCATACCGTCCCACAAGTTTAACTGGGTGCCACCCAGCTGTTTGCATAGTCTTAGACTGAAGTTCCATCAGGTGAGTTTTCCTCCTTTGTGCTGGACAGGGGAGCCAGACAGGTCCTGTCCACACGGATTTTCAGCTCTCCTCTGCAGACAGCCATGGCTGCAGTAGGGCTGAGCGGGCAGTGCCACAGCCAGCAGCTGGCAGACAAGGTGCTGCTGGCCTTGCTGGATGCAGGAATACCTCTGGGCATGCCTGAGGCTCTGCTGGAGATGTCCTGAGGGGTGCTGGACTGCAGGAGAGCAGCCATGGGGCAGGCACAATTCAGTTCTCTCCAGTCTGTGCTGCCTGAAGAAATAAAGATGTACTCTCAGGATTGTGTGTCACTTCCTGACATGTGCCTAAAGCACTACGAGTGTGTTCAGATAAAAAGACCTCTAAGCACTTTTTTTCCTTCAGGTACCAGGTATTAGTCAAAGCTGAGAGCCAGAGGTGAGAACTGCCACATAGATACACTGCAGTATTCCTCTCTAGTACAAAACATGAGGCAAAAAACCCGTTTGTCATCATTCAAAACTGGTTACTGACTTCACAGATGCTGGCAGTGTAAAATAAATTATTCTGTAAAGGGCGAATTTGCTATATTTATTTTTTTATTGAACACACCAACATCTGGGGGGAAGAAGGAACCTTTTCTTTATCTTTGGAGGTGGATAGTGCAACTAACAGCATGACCAGTAGCCAAAAGGTTTACTGCCTTTTCCTTTCCCTGTTTGGGTGCTGAGACAAAAAGTTGAATCTATCAGCAAATGAGGCTGACAATTTTTGGTTTTATTCAGACAGCTGCACTGAGGGGGAAGCAGTGGGGAAGCAGTCCCTGCCACAATGCCTCCTCCCATCCTCTCCAGTAATCTCAGCAGTCCCTGAGACTAGATAGCTCGTTTTTCTAACTGCTTTCCTCAAACAGCTTTTGATATTTTTATCAAAAATATAAATCACTTGATCTAGTTGGCCTTTGTGCATTCAAAAAAAGGAGTTCACATATATACATGTGTAAGGGTAAGCAAATGCTGCACCTGTGTGTTTGCTGCTCCTGGACAAAGGACATTATCCTGAACTTAATGGAGTCTCAGTCCTTCCCTCAGATTTTATCAGCTCCAGGTATCTGAGTTGCAGGGAAGAGATGTGATGCTCCTCTCTTGAGAGCTCAGATAACCAAGCCTCTGGCTCACTTCTCCTGCTGGTTTGTGGTGCCCAGCTTATCCACACACATAAACCCATCTGTCTGGGTGCAGTGAAACTATTCAACAGCCACTTCTGAATTTCTGAGTGTTGGCAGGTTTTCATACACGTTTGTATGTACTTGTGAAATAAGCCCTAACATGGTTAGGATAAACTTTAGTCTCTAACCTGCTGTTGATTTGAGCTAGGTAAACTTTACAAGATTAAATATTTTACTCTAGTTTTACTTTACATGATTAACCATTCCTAAGAGAACGCATGTGAAGGAAGAAAAATTTCATAGAATCATTAAGGATGGAAAAGCCCTCTAAGATCATTGAGTCCAGCCATTTTATTACATGTTTTGAAGATAATCTTCATAGTAAATGCAAACCAGCCCAAACATTCCACTGAAGAAAGAGAATTAGCTAACAGAAATGTTATAATCAGTATGAAAGCCAAATGAATAATCAGTAGACACTGGAAAACTTACCCAACCATACATAAAACTTCTTGGAAATATACAGGGTAAGAGCAATTCCTGTAGAAAGAATTTTCTTTTCCCACAGGAAGTAACACCACCCTGCAAATCACTTCTCTGCTCTCAGAGATGTTTCCCATACGGATCTGGAGACATTTGAATTTCCATATGTCCTGAGATAATTTCTCAGCCTCTCATCCTGTAGTAATCCAGGATATCAGATACAATACAGCCAAATGCTAGATGGGATGTTTGTACATTTCTGTCTTGTGAAATTTGAGGGAGCTTTCATTTAAACATGAAAATGTATTCCTTTGCTCCCAAAGCAGTTGCATGTAATTTAGCGTAGCAACTTCTTTCTGGATTAAAATCCTTTCTACATTACTCAAGGAACAATTTCAAACCTCAAAAATGAAATTTTATGAAATATGTACTTTCAAAAGTGTATGAACCTCTCAGATTTTGGCAGGAAATTTATTGTCTTGAATAATTTTAGAACATTCTTGTGGATAAATATGTTTTGAGTGATGAAAAATGAACTACAAACTTCAGCTATATGGAAGATCACCTTCATAAGATTTTAAAAGAAATCAATGCCTGCCAAATTTTAAATTACGTACCCAATTCACTGTGCTTGATCTGTAGAGGTAACATAAATTGACAAATTATTTGGAACAAGCCTGAAAAAATGCTAATGAAATAAACATAAGCTTGAAAAAATGTGCAGTTCCAGTTCATAAAATGGACAAGACTTTATTTTTTCTGAAAGATGTGCTGGGTGGATATCAGAATCTTTAACTGGTAACAGATTTGAGCTATCCCTGGGAGTCTGTTTTAGAAAAAGAGTTTTATATTTTGATGGACAGTGTCAAATCTGCTGAGATAAAAACCAAAAAACCCTTACAAATCCAGCTCTGGAAGTTTGTCCAATAGGAACCACAGAGATGGGATGGAGGTCAAACATTTTTAGGGTATGGGCCATCCTCATAATCTGAGACCTCTTGACAGACATAATGAGAGCACAAGTTAACAGGGCATAGCGGGGGGAAAGTGACATTTAAACAAATGGAGATGAATGATTGTTTTGATCTCAGTTTCCCACTAGGCAGCTGTAGAAATTAGTGGCCAGCATATGGTGGAAAAATATGAATTTGAATTTTGAACAACCAAAATTAAAGCAAACTCAAAGACAAGTATACATGTACAGAGTATAGGTGGTTTGCAATGCTGAAATCTGGAGCAAACTCTTACTTTCACCAGAGATCTTTCAAAAATCTAAGAATCATCCTCATGTTGTAAAACATTCACAGCCATAAAAAAATCAACACAAAACCTAATAATTAAATGAAAATTCAAAAAACAACCATGATAAAATTCTCCATTAATCAAGGAGTGACCTTCTCACCAGTTTGTGCTCTTTTAGAAGGAATCAGAGCATGTCCAAATATTTCCTGGAACCTTTGCATGCTTTATATGCTGTTTTGTAGTTTGAGAGGAGTCTATGGTGTCCAGTGCCTTTTATTTAACTAGTCATTGGCAAAATGAGAACAGCTACTCCAAAATTAATTTCATTTCTCAGTCACTGATCCATTTACTCATTTATTTTCTACTCCTGAACTTGAGATGTCTTTTAATAATGTCAGTTTTTTAAATAGGGATGCTGCAAGTGTACTGGCACAAATGCAGATTCCTCTCCAAGCACAGAGAAGTCTCAGGGGCATAAATGGCAAAGTTTTCTCCTGTATGTAGATGCATCTGGTTTCTCTACAGGTTCCTGAGGCAGTCCTGTTGGTGGCCCTGAAGTTGCCATTGTGCCTTATGTCTGATTGAACTAGAGATGGTTGTTGGGGCCCCTTTAGGTTCCCAGTTAAAATTACTGTGATTGCATCCCAGATTCATTAAAATCTAAACACTTTGGAAAAGCAGGTATGGCTCAATTTGTCTTAAAGAAATCTTTCTTGTTCAAAGAAATTCATAAAGTCTCTAGTTGTATTCTTAGCAGGATTTCAGGAGCTTGCTCACTGAAGCCAAAGGTGGTACAGACACATTTTGCACCCAAAAGGGATCACATCAACAGGGAAAGTTGATGTTCATGTTCAAATTCTGAATGATTCCCTTTGGGTCAGATATGTGATATTCAAAATACCCTGTCCAAACTGTGCTGTGCAGAAGAGTTAGGGTGTTTGGGGCTCACCCAGAGTACCTGGTGGTACCTCTGCAATTCCAGGGTCTTAATCTTTGTCAAGAGTGTGGTAAAGGCTAAAGGAAAGAAGCAGTTCAAGTTTAAAAAAGACAGCTGGACTTCTTCAAAAGCTCAGGAAATGTTTGCTTGAGTTTTTTAATTAGGCTTTGAGTTGCAACAGCAGAGCTGCTGTTGAAAAAGCTCAACACATTCACGATACCATTGTACGCTGTGCTGATAAATATGCAGAAAAATGCTATCTGTTTAATCTGCATGGGCATTCAGATCTTCTGTAATACTTGCTAGAAATACTGGGCTGAATAATTATTTGCACTGCAGGAAAAGAAAGTAATTCTCACAGCAGCTGTTGCAATCTTCATAGTAAAAGCAGGAGAGTTTGTGCAGATGCTTCAGTCTTAGGAGCTATAGAGGCAGATGTATCAGAGGAAATACCAGTAAGTGGTTTTGCATATTTTCTTTTCACTAATCACAGCTAGAGAAACATCAAGTTTTTGTCCATCACCCTTTCATTGCCTACCGTTTCTGGTAGGGCATCAACACTACCCAGTTTCAGCCTTCCATTAGCTGACTACACTGTACAGAAAAATAGCAGCATTTAAATACATCTATGTCTTTCCAAAAAGAGAATTTTGCTAATGAATTTTTATTGCCATAAATAGGACACCAACAGTTCCCCTATCTTCTGTACTAGGTTCATATCACAGCTAAAGAAATAGGTTGCATGTATTTGCTGGTTTTTTGCCAGAGCAAGGAGGACAGAAGCAGCTTGCTCTTGCTGAATCAGAAAATAAAAAAATATCCTCAAAAGTGCATAGATGGCATTTATTTCACAGGTCTGGGCAGCAGTGCCAATATCAAGAACCTCTGAATGGTGGTGTGTGTTGGTTTGGAAACGTACACAGGAATGACTATTAATTTCTTCAACATAGGAAATTAATAGGTGTATTATTATCTTCCTGTAAGCAGAGAGAAGGCAACTAAATAATCAGCAAAATATAATTCCCTATTGGAGAAAGACTCAATCAGTTCTTCTTTTCTTATCTAGAGTAAATGATAACTCATTACCTGAAAATTACCTGTAGTCAGATTTATTCTGCCCTCTTATATTGATACAGCTTCTCATGATTTCCCATTTGAAAGTATCTCACAAAAAGTGTATTTCAAGCAAAGATATCTGAGGATGGTGATCTAAGTTAACTCCAGTCTCCAGGAGAGGGAGGAATTGTTAAACAAGATGTGTATGTTGGAATTCAAAACAAGAGAACAGTAGGAGTGTAGGAAGTGGGACAGGAAGAACAGAATGAGAAAGATCAGGAGGAGGGAGGACAGCTGATCATTACCAGTGGATAGAAATGATTGTCATGCTCCCCTCTTGGTCCAAGTTCCCATTGCACTCCTGTGATGATTTCTCACACACGGTGTCTTACTCACACATTTTGTAAATAGAAACAGTATTTAAACACTATAGGAAAATGTTACTGAAAAACATTTTGATGTGCATTTTCTCTTATGAGGTGAATTTGCAAAACAGAGGACAAGAGTTTTAACACAAATGCTTGCCACCACATTAAATAGAAAAGTCCGACTGAGACGTATGCTGAGTCACATAGTATTTATCACATTCAGGTAATTTTTTTTTTCATTCTGTCTCTAATAGAAAAAATTAATAATTGGAGGTTTTAGTTTCTTTTTTTTTCCTTTTAAATGGCAGAAATCAGTCCTACAGCACCTGTATAAGAACAGACAGGTCACAGAGCAGGAATGTCTGCAGTGGCTGTGCTGTTTTGTGCAGATTTGTTCTTTAGTCTGTGATTATTCCAGCAAAGCTCTGTCTTCTGCATAGGTGAACTTTTGCCCTGTGGTAAGGGTTTCTGCTGCCAACCTTAGATATCTTCCTAAGTTTTACAGAAAGGAAGAGAAGGTGGACATACAGGGCAGGACGTACTAGGAGGCAAGTGGTTAGGTGACCATCCTGCTCTGCTCTTTACCAATGTTTTCTAAAGACTCAGTTTTATGGCCAGATGTGCGGCTGTTTTCTGTGGAGCTAGAGGAGACACATCCAGGATGAAGCCACCATCTGGCAGGGTGGGACACGTGCCACTACCAGTCTGACACAGCAGAACACCTTACCTGAATGACCATTATTTGAATGATTGGGATTTAACCATTTAGTGATACAAGTGCACCATTAAAAGGACTGCACCATGTCTGAAAAAAATTCCTTGAATATTTCTTTCACAGGTCAGCATCACCTCTCTTTCTGAGGTTCCTTTTCAAGAAGCCATCATTTTCCTCTTACCTGATCTTGTCCAAAGAACGAGACTGACTGTAAATACTGGTATGTGGTATCTATTTTTTAAATTGTGTTTACAGGAATATTGCCGGTGCTTGCTGTCTAATGGACAGCTTGAAGATGTTGATGTGGACTGGAGAGCTCACTCATCATTGTAAGACTTTGTAAAAATACTCATGCTCTAGAGTTCATGGTGGTGAAATTATACTGAAAATAGAAATACCTAGGTCACCTGCAATCACCTGAAATAGGTTTGCTTATTCACTAGATTGAGTTAAAGGATTATTGAAAGTGAAATGCAGCATAGAATGTAGCCTTGGAAAACTATTAAATGTGAAGTATTCACAGTGAAAATAATGTCATTGTCCTTGATCCCATTCCTGGCTCATGCTCTTTTCACTTGGGAGATCCCCAGATCCCTCAGACAGGGAAGCATTAATGCAGCAGAGGTTGATGTGTTGGAAAGCACTCTTTCCATGTGTGTCTCCACTGGATAAACTTGCTCAGTACCACTATTTCCTCACAAGAACTCATAAACCTCTTCTATTTCCTGTGTTGAAATTAGGTCTCAGAATATTGCTCACAATAAGTAATTCTTAGATTTTTTTTCTTTTCTTATATGTTATTGTACTACTTAGCACCAAATCTACAGGACAGAGCACAGGCCACACCTGAAGTGCTACACTGTTACATGAATCTACTTCCAGAAATTAGTGCTTCCTGTAAAAAGATTCAAAAGTGTGCCAGTTTTTCCAGCTGCTTGGATCCATACGTTTTGTCTGTGGTGTATTGGCTAGTCAATCATTGAAGAGTCAAAAAATTAGTTGCCTTTGGAAAATAACCCATTAAAAAGGCATTTTATTTAACAAAAAATGATTGTGCTTTTTCATATATCCTTTTAAAATACTTTCTTAAATAAGAATCCTGTATTTAGGCAAGTTAATGGAATAAAATGCAGTGGAATAAAATGCCTTAAAGGGTCATAGCCAAAACCTAAAGTCATAGAATATATCTATTTTTATTTCAGAAATGACTAACAGCTCAGTTCATGTCTTTACCAGCTGTACTTATGCAGCTGAATGGGGAAAAAAACCCAGATGTTCACAATATGAAAACTTCCTCTCATAGTTCATGAACTCACAAATGTGTATGGTAGGAAAGTCGTCTGTTTCTATCACAAATGGGAAACATGATGATCAAACACAGCTTGAGATCCAGGCCAGAATTTTTTTACAGCAGAACAGTTCTAGGGGCATTTCCCAGGACACAGGCAAATCCCAAGATACATGATAATATATTTTCATTGACATTGAAGCTGGTATGATTTTCATTTACAAAAATGTATGTGTAAATGCCAGTTTCTCATAAACATGTCATTAAAATGTCTATGAAAGGGTCTTTTAAAAACTCAGTTGGATTATACAATTATCATCTCTGTTATTATGGTTCAGGAGCAAAAAAGGAAATTGGAATTAAAATAACTGCCCTTCCAAATGTTTCCATACACTGCCTTTTGGATAGTGGGGTCATTTGTGTGTAATAGTCAGTGACCTGAGGATTCCTGAAAGAGGGCTGTGAACAACGTCTAAATAAAATCAGCTCATATGCAAATATGTGCTTTATAAGCAATGGGTGATTACTCTTCCTACACATGTTGCTTACTCTTCTAATTGGAAAGTAAAACAACCCCAAAATTACAGAGATTATCCCTGATCTCACGTACTTGCACAGAAACTTCCAACGGTAACATTTTGGTGATTCCACCACAGCGATATCAGGGACTTGCCTGGGCAGGAGCTGGGGCTCTCTGGCCCCAGCTGCCCTTGGCCAGACACCTCATTCTCTGTTGCTTCCAGCACCATGAAACTATGGCCCCCCCCGGCTCTGTCATCACAGGAATGCCACAGGTGCAGAGTCACTTCTGATGGGTTGGTGATGTTCCTCAGGACCCTGCATGTGCTTCACAACACACTGATCTCTGCTCTCCTGCCAGACACTCCAGACAAGCCTGTGCTATAGGTTTTCCATGCCACAGATCCCAGACCCTAAAATAGAATATCCTACCCTTGAGTTACCCTTTCTGCTTTAGGTGGGTATGGGCCTGCTTTTCTCTTTCCTTTAACACATTTACCTCAGTTCCAATTCTGCGTCACTTCTTTCTTCAGCTCCCCTGGTTCCCCTGTTATTGCAGACCAATTGAATATTTTCCCCACATATAACACTTCTAATGTTTTACTTAAATGTTTCCCCACACTATGAGGGTCTGGTTTTATTTCCAACTTCCAGCTTTCTAACTTTCCTGCCCTGAAACCTTTACTGCAGGCAACAATCACATGATAGTAATGATTGCATGTCCAACAAATCTTTGCCTGAAGACAGAAGAACATAGGCAGATCTAAGCTCCCATTGGACCTGAAAGGTGATTCAAGTTCTTTTCATACTTCTGTGAGTTTAGTCTTTCGGTAAAGTTCTCACACTGCATCTATATTTCTATAGACTGGACACATTTCTAGCCCTCCAAGAGTTGGATTAAAAGTGGGCTTCATAATAGTATTACCTGGTGTGACAGATTTACATTAGAAAACTAGAATAAACTTAAAAATAAATGCACAAAACAAAAACAAACCAAAAAAACCCTATTTTCAACCCAAACGAACATCTGCTACAGTTTTATCTTATTAAAGGAAAATAAGAAAGCCAGGTTTTAAACATGTTTTACACATGCAAAAAGCACTGCCTTTAGATACATTTTGGTTTGGAACTACATGAGTTCTGCTCCATCATTGCCTACCTGACCTGACTTCTTTTCTTTTGTATACTTAATATTTGTCTCCAAAATTTTTCTAATCAGGTAATTGCTAGTTTATCGTGTAGAAAATGTAGCTTTAAAAGGACTGTAATTGCAGCATTATCATCCACAGTGGGCTGTAAAGAGCTTTACAAAATGAATAGGCAGTGTTTCAACCAAAGTATCTATGGAAGCTCCTTTATTTGCAGAGAAAATTACCCAGAAGTTTAAATGTTTATTTGCTCTCTGGCAGCCTAAAGAAAATTTAAGTGGGTGTCAGTTTAAAAGAACCCCAGGAGACAGGACATTAGTTTCCCTACACAGATGTCCCTTAATCCCTGCAGTTTTTCTGTGGGAACTGGAGAAACAGGGTCTTGTTCTCCACCCACATTATATTAGTAATTTTCAGAATGAGACATTTTGCAAAATAAAGAAACAAATGCCTAAACCAAGACAAAACTTCAGCAAAAGCCTAGTGAAGCATACAACGAAGCCTTTCCAAGTTAGGAGGAGTTGTGTTCACGTACAAAATCATTCCCTGTCCAATCTCAAAATGAATGCCCCTTCATCTCCTTCTTAAATTGAACGTCAGACTGAAACTTTAATACGGAGGAGAAAAACCTTAAGAAATTTCAGGTTAGAGAGAGTAATACTTGACTTGAATAAACAGCTATCTGGGTTTACCTTATTTGTACATTGCACAGACTAAAGGCCCTATGGTCACTGCTTTGGTTATTATACATTATAAAACAGGTGATACTGCTTGACTTCTCTTAAACAAATACCCTCTTTAAAAGGTTTTTTTATTAAACCAGCTTAGGAATTTATTACATTGTCATTGAAATGTGAACGTTTATGAGGTTTACCTGTTTATTTTAAAAGATATTTTTAATATCAGTCTTTTACTACTTGTGGCTAGAACTGAAATTTTCAGAATATGTCAGTAAATGATCATACCGTGAGTTGAGGTGCACTCATGTCTACATGCATATGAGTATTTACTATTTCACATCTGAGAAAAACAAGAAAAAGGAGAAATATGTATTCAAAGAAAAAGAAAATAGAGCATTTTTTTATTGTCTGAATTAAAAATTTAAATAACTTTGAAATGAGGCAGTTTAAAAATAACGTTTAAGGAATAGGAAAACATGATATAAGAAGCAATAGAGCTAGCAAGATGGCAAATGTTACAAGGCACAGAAACACGAATAATCTCTCTTGCAAGATTACTCAAAGTAGTCAGGAAAAATTAGTAACAATTATTCAGGAAAGGCAGAGCTTGACAAATCATTCTGTTCTGTTTTAGGGAACAGGCAGATACAGCCCTTCCATAGCTAAGGGCAATATCAGACACAAACGTTTTGAAATGTCAAACTAGTCCAAATAACCTCTGGGAAAGATATTTTTCCAAGCAGGTGCTTAGCTACCCACATCTCTGAGGTGGCTGGTGGGCAGGAGCTGCTCATCCTGGCTCAGGAGGACTCAGAAATGCAGCCTGAAAGTGTGGGGTACCTCTGAGACCCAGTAACCGCTGGGGGAGGTCCTTCTCTGCATCTCCTTCTCTGCTCCTGTCTCTCAGCTCTACACAGCCCCCAACACTCACAACACCCTTCTACAATCCACTTCCAACAGTAAAGCATAACACTGTTTGGTTTGTATTTTTGCAAGTTTAGTTCTTTTGCTTGATTAATGAGCTTCATCATCTCATGGAAATTCAGGAGAATTCCGTAGCTGGCACCACGTAATTAATGAATATAAGCCGATGGGATTTTGCAGGTAAAGGTTTTAGAAGAGGGAGGCTGAGACTAGCATCTTCCAGCAGGGGTGGCCAGTGGGAATCCTAGACCCTCTGTCTACTCATTCTCCTGCAGCTTCATCCTTGCTGAGAAACAGCCCAAGCATCCACTGGGCTGCACAAGAAGCACTGCTGCAGAGCTCAGACTGCAGTATGTGGATTGCATGTATCTCATGGCTTGCAGGCACTGATTTTCAAAAATTGCTCAGCCAGCAACCCTAGAGGAATAAACTGAACATGGAATCAAGATGAAGCTCCACAGAAAATCATCCCAGACACAGTATTCATATAGGTCTGCAACTGGACATAAACTGTGCCCTTCAGACCTTGTTTTCACTGGAAGGGAGTCAGACACTGTAGCTTGGAAGAGAGGGGGTTTTGTGAATGAAGCAGTTTTCAGGCATCTATTGAGCTTCATGCTCTTTTTCTTTTTTTGCTAATATTTAACTAAGGCTTATTGTTTAAATGCACTCAGACATTTACAGATGCTGACCAAACTCAGCAGGTGTAGCAAATATGTAACTCAGTCATGCTATCTCCTACTGAAGCACACTCAATCCTTCCTTTTCTCTCCTGCCTTCTCTGGGTGAATCACAAGCCTTTGCAGATGGCATCTCCTCAGCATTTAAATGGACAATTTTTCCAGTTACAGGCAACCACTGATTTCACTGCAGTTTTAAGAGTGAAATGTTGGAATCACATAGTCTAGAGCAGGAATGAGCATTACAATATCCATGAGCAGAGATTCAAAGAAAAAAAAGTAGTCCTCCTCAGCCTCCTGGAAATTTTCCAGAATGTCAAGAGCCTGATTTCAGTCGCCAAAAAACTTTCAAATGTGGTTGGTAAAAGTAACTGTGGGAATGTAACAAGATTTGCTCAGACATTTGACATACTGCTCCTATTGACAGCTGTTTGTTTAGACTTGTCTAATAAAACCATCTAATATGTGATTTATTGATACGGTGTAGCGTTAACTTTTCATTTGAGACTAAAGCAGGAGGTTTTATGCAGCATTTGCAGTGAGTTGCAGCAAATCTTCCCAGTACTGAATATACACATCAATGAACTGGAAAAATCATGGTGAATAACACTTGTGGATGGTGATGGGCAGAGGGGTGAATCTCGGCAAAGATAGTCTGGGAAAGTTGAAGCAAAGTGTATTCAGATACAATTAAATGCAAAATATGTCTAGAGACAATGAATGTAAACCCCATGCCCAGCATTGTAGACTGAATCTTGGAAAGCTGTGGCACTCAAGAAGTAGCATCAAAGTGGACAGCTAAACAAATCCTCCTGCTCTGTCTTGACAAACCTTCAATGTTACTAATAACATACGTGTAGGGCCAAAATAAGAGACAATAAAAATTTAACTCTGAGTCTCTTATTGATATGGATTATATAATGAAACAATTCATTCCAGTCCAGTAGCCCCATTTTAAATGGGTATGGAAAGTGAAAAAAAAAAAAAAAAAAGCCACAAGAATGTACATTTTTAAAAGTTTTTGAATTAAAGAGGCAATAAATTCAGTTTGTTCACTGAAAAGAGGTGACTTGAATACTTTGAACATAAAAGGAAGAAATAATGCATATTGAAGATTCTTCAACCTTGTGGAAAATTCATAAGAACAAGTGCCTGGAAGCAGAAGCCAGGGAAATTTAAATGAGGCGTGCTAGAGCAGCCTTACATGAACATTAGATGTTATTAGATGAACAACTAGAATGGGTTGCTTTTGAAAGTCATGTACTTATAGTCACACTTTTCCTTCAAATAAAGAATTTATGATCTTCAGTGGGATAGCCTGTAATTAATAATTGTAATTAGTAATTGTCAGAACACTGGGTTAACAGGTGTTTAGCAGGTCATGAGACAGCAGTATCTAATGGTCCTTTCTGCTTTAAACTCCATGACTCTGTGCACAGAGTTGAACACAGTGGCTTGGTTTTTTAAGTCTACCTTACAGTAATTTTTAGCTGCTTTATCTTAAAGTATTTTCCACAGAGTGTCTGGCATGGCCAAATGTCAGTGATACAGTAGTATGAAAGTGATGCAGTAGCATGCAGACACTTGAACATATAATTAACCTGTAGGTGCCCAAAAAATTCTTGCACCTTTCAAGATCCAGATATCATTAAAAGATCTTTAGAGAAGGATTCATACAAGAAATGTGGCTTGTAATCATTAATTATGAATTTCTCTGTCTTGTCACACACATAGAAACACCTCTGGAAGTTAAGGAGCTATCACAGATCCATTCTAAACTCTTCCCCATGTTGCAGCTCTTCTCTGCATTTATATATTACCTTTGAAAGGAAAAAAAAAAAGGATTTTTGAATTTGAATAAAATATTTACAACATTCAACCCTTCAGGTGCTGTAATACATGTTCTTATATAATGGCATGGCACTTCCTTGGTGGTAGAAATGAGACAGAGATGCTGCAGCCTCTCCCCTCTTTTTCAGGTTACAGAACCCGAAAAATATTTGCTTCCTTCCCTACTAGAGCTCTCAGTGGCAACTTCACCTGTTTTCACTTTGTCTGAAATATCCATGAGAATTCACAGGCTTCTCTTTTACATGAGTTTTGAATTCCTGATCATAGGGTCAGTGTTCTTTGCTAATCTATTCTGTCGGCATTTCGATACAGGTTGACTCACACTTTCCTATTTGAAATCAGTGTTCTGCCATGACCATCTGCTTCATTATTTTCTTCTGCTTCATAAATGTGAAAGAGACAAAATAACTCTAAAAATAATGCTAAATGCAAAAGGAGAGATTGCCATAAGTTTATTCTATAAGACTCATCATGACATATTAAAGTAGAAATTTAGGGCTACTCTGGTTTATTAGACACATTTTCAGGACAGTGCCTTAACATAACTGTCAACAGAATATGAGCTGACTTATATCAGTTGATAGCAATTTATTCCAATATATTTTAAAATGCAGCTTGCTGCCTTGATATACTGTCCTGTCTATGCCTCTGCTTTGTCTCTAGTGAGGCTTTGTCTGTACTGAGGCTTTCTGTTCCTCAGCTGCACATCAGTGCTAACACGTTTAGCAGCATCCTTGTGCTCTAGGCAAGTCTCAGGGGGGTGTGCCTGTCTGGGGTCATTGATTTCCTCAGGGCCAGGATCTCACTCTGTTAACGAGAGCTTCACATCTGGCATTACTGCTGAACATGGTTGCTGATGTGGAGGTTTCCCTGTCCTCTCATTTCTTGACAGACTGGGGCATGCTCTGGTGCCAGCAGCCAGGATTTTCACAGGAAGTTCTCAGTACTAAACACTGCTTAGATGAAGAACAAGTATGGCTATGGAGTTGTGATGTACGTGCAATTTGTGAATCAAAATTTGAGTTTCATGGGTTGCCTTTCCTTGTCATTTCAAAATTAGGATAGCAAGGTAATAAATAAAACATCTAGTTAATAAATAAATCAGGTCATAGTGTCATTCATAAGCCACACGTCAGAATTTACCTGCAAGATTTCCAGGGAACTTGAATTCAGTTCTATTACTCCCAAACTTATTTGCAAAACTAAACCATTGATGACAGAAGGAAATAGAAGAGTTTTTTTCTTCATTTTAATTTATTCCTTATGTCTGATGCTGTTCTTCACTATCTTGCACACTGTTTTTAGCACAATTAGTGAAATTCTGTATTTATTGGGAATTTTCCTTTCATTTCAGTTGGTCATAAGTCTACTTCATACTGTGCAATGAAATGTAGGTGTAATGTATTATTTTAGAAGAGAGCCTCAGTATATGCAGAACAGCATAACAAATTCACTTTCACTGAATTCCTAAATTTATGAAATTCAAAACCATAAGAAACATCCATTTATATATGCCGACATGAAAAAAATTATGGAGAATAAGATAGTTCTGGTCCCAATGAAGCAAAAAATCTCTCTTAGTAGAATTTGTCTCCATTACTCTCCTTTGAAGAAAAGGTTTTTGACTGCTCTTCACCAGAAAGAATGGCAGACTTCTTGGGTTAGGTTCCTGTGTATGCAGCTCTAATGGTTTATCTCTTGGGTCAAGGTTCCATAAATTGATATATGCATATATATGTACATTTATATGTACATATACATGTATGCATGTATATATAATGATATGCATATATATGTATAATAATTATTTTAGTATACAAGCCTACACTTACTGTTATAAAAATAACGTGGTCAGCCTCACAATTGTACCAAAAATTCCTGCTACAAAATCTCAGGCTCAATCACTGGCTTTTTTTCTGGGACCTGTTTTGTTTTGGAGAAATTGTTGAGAGATGTCTGTGTTTGTTGGGCTTTTCTGTTTTCTGTAACTGTGTAAACTTAAGACTACATGCAGACTAGAACAGTCAGGGTTCTGAGCTCAGGAGTTGAGATGTATTGGTTTCACACAGCATTCACATGCATTATATTCCTACTTCCTTCATTATAGTCATCCTACGTATCCTCTAAAAGAAAATTTGTTCCCTCCATGAGCACTGGGAAAATTGTTACTAGGAAATTCCTAATCATATAGGAGAATTAGATATCCAAATTTTAAAAAAGGAAAGCATTTGAGAGTGGTCATATCACTGATTTCCAGGAGGCCCTACAAATTTTTCTGTTCAGGATGGGAAAAGATCAAAATGCCATTTACATGACTGATGTTAAACCTTCTATCTTGTAGTCTTGTAAATGAATTGCTGCCTCATAGGCACTTCATGTCATGAAAACATTTTACATTCAACTGGAATAATTGCACATTTAACTTCAAAGTTCCAATCTGCCTCGGGTATTAATTTGTCAGGTCCACACTAGAACTGTAGAAATGTCAAAAGAGTTGGCTCAGGATAGAGCTTTCATGCACCACAAACTATTCCATCTTGTCTGTAGTCTCTACTGCAGATTATTGAAGCAAAATTTCTCGTCGTTCAGGTAAACCCAGATACCTGAAAATGACTGAAGAATGTTCAGCTTACATGAGCAAGACTTGTGGGTAGTATTACGAAATGAGGAGCTATTAATGTTGTTCTACTGCCAGCTTGCTCTATTGCTTTTAAATTGGTTCTATATGCACAAATAGCTACAGAGCTAGGGCACGTTCCTCAAACAGATAGTTATTTAATCTCTTTTAAATGAAAAAGAAGGCTGTGAAGTTGGTTTTATTTTTGAATCACTGTGGTAATGAATGCTTGCAAGGAGATAAAGGCTCTGGTAATACAAGCATAAGTAATGCCCAAGTGATTTAATTCACTGGCTTTACAACGTTCCTGCTGGTTACAGAACCATTTGGCATGAAGATCATCATTGCTTTCAGGGTCTGCCGAGAAATGCGATAAAACACCTTACATTTTATGTCAGTTTCAGATGTTCCTAATTCAAATCAGTGGAAAGGATTTCCCCATTTTCTGCCTCTTTTTTTAATCACCAACAATCAGATGATGTGTGGGGCAGGTTAAACAAAGCAAACCTGAGGTAAACCTGATGGATACATGGCATCTGGGGGCAATCTGCTGGTAATTGCTGAAGGATTCGCCCCTCATGAGCTGAAGGTAGCATTTTCTTTATTTAGCAAGGACTATTTCACAAAGACAAAGCCTTTACAAACAAAACTCTTTGACTCAAGTAATGTACTAGTGATCTGATCACAACAACAACTTGATTTTGCATACCATATTTTGCTACTGAAATAATGTGCCTGATTGAAATACATGCAGAGAACTGATATGAAAATCAATTGTGAAGTAGTGGTTTACTCTCAATATTTACTGAAAATATTTCTTCTCGGAATTTGGTAACTTATGACTTCAACTATGTATTTACCTTAAAAATTATGATCATGGGAGCTGCAGCTAATTTTAAATTATATATAATTTCTTAAAGTTGTGATTGAGTTTATTATGTTTCTTTATAGCATGATCGCTTGAAAATTATTTCATTTGATTAAGCTTTGAATTTTCCAATTTATGTTTTACATTTAATAAGATGAAACTTTTTTTAACCTTTCCCAAACTAAATTTAAAAGGGAAAAAGATGTATTTGTAATTCAAACCTAGTATTTCTGATTATTGCTATACTGTTTCTCCATAACAACTTGATATACACATAATATCATGTGTGAGATAATTCTGAAATATTTGTGGGCTAAATATCTCTGAAAACATACATTAAATAGGAACGTGGTGCTACCACCATTATTGCAGTAAAATCTTCTTGTTAAATGTTTCCAATAAATCAGTCAATGAGGCGGTTATTTAATTTCTATGATCTAATGTCTTCTGCTACTTTTAATTAAAAATGTACCTAATCATGTAAACATTATTATGAGCAAAATATTTTCTACTTATGAGTTTTTAAGTGTCAGCAAACACATCTGGAACTTTGCTTAATAGATGATAGAAGCATCCAAATTTGCCAAGACTGAAAATACAGACAGCAAATTTCAGGAGAAGGATGGGGTCTTGTGTTTACTTGAAGCGGTCTGTAGAGGTGATAGATAACATATTGAAGCCTACATTTAGCCACTAGCAGCAGACCATAAATTTAGCAAGGTAAGTGCTTTCAGAGAAGTCTAGGTGTTCTGGAATTCCAAATGACCTGATTTCTACATCTTCAGCTTCTTTTGTACAGAAAGTTCCTCACAAAACCTGCAGTATAAGGTAGCATTTAATGACTAAGTCTGCAGAGAATTGAACAGCTATTACTCAGTGCTGAGAGACTTTTACTGGTGACACCAAGTCAGAAGAGAACGCTGACTTCCCACAAGGTTGACTAACCACTGCAGCTTCTGTTCAGGGAGACAGCCGTACTGAAATGTGTTAATCTGGAAGTGTGCTCCAGTGGGACATTAAAAACCTAAACTAAGGGAAAGAACTGGTTTTTGCCTCATCTGTTGTGCATCAGAGCCCCAGCTCCCTACTGTCTCCTGGAGCCATGGCAGCAGCTGGGGAAGCACTTGGGCTGGTTCAAGGTGAGGGTCTGAAGCAAGATATTGAATCTATACCAAGCAATTCATCATGATACAAAGATACCTCAGCTACTGGAAACACTGGGCTGTAGAGGTAGATGGAATGGTGACTGGGAGAAGCCATCATGGAATAGCATTTATTTTTCTATGTTTTAGTCTTTGAGGTATTACAAAGATTGGAGGGGAATAGTGAGAATAACAATTTGTTACCCCTAGCAGAAATAATAGCATTTTCATTTAGTTATTGTTTAGATTGCATTGTGACTGACTGCACAATAGTGTCTCTGTGCAAATGATGTTTACTATTTAACTAGAAAATGTTAAGAAATTTCAAATTTGGCTTGTAAAACTCAGTGTTTTGAGAGCAACTTCTAAACCACCATTTGATAACCTACATTTTATTCCTGGATTAATAATGCATCAACACTGTTTCCGAGTGAAAAAATAGAGCTTTGTTCAAAGTGCTGATAGGCAGCACGGTGTGGGAAGTGTTGTCAGACTTAAAGCATGCAACTTTATCAAACAGAAAAAACCCCATGTTATTACTGCTCTGTGCAGGAATGTCACAATGGGAACTTCTGTTCAGAGAAAGGCATCTTAAGGGCACCAAAAAAGCTTTATACACCAGCTTCAAAGTGAAGCTGCATTTAATTTAAAGGCCTGTTTGGTTTTCTAGAACAGCTCTTAATCTGTTTCTATGGGATACTCTCCTGATACACTGCAGAGTGCTTTCTGCCTACACTTTAGTTGTGTAGGCAGAATATTTGTGTTCACTGTAAAGATTACAGGGAAAAGATTAGAAAGTATTGGGATCTTCAGGCAAGCAGTGAAACGAATTCTTGAGTTCATATACACAGAGAATGGCATCCTTTTTTCAATGTAAAATCTCAGCTTCTCTGCAGCTCCCGAGGGGTGCTCTTTTGACTGGTTTATGACAGTTCTGGTCCTCGTCACTGACTGCAACAGGAGCCACCAAGGTGTTCTGTTCAAATAATCCCTATTTTGCTGTGGAGGGAATCAACAGTTCAGCTCTGACATGGCAATGATTTGTGATTTAGATGATGATTTGTGCTTGTGGGTCCATGTTTGAGCTGTGGACCTCCCTGCTGGCATCTTCTTTGGCTTTCAAATCTCTCTAGTTCAAATGCACTGGCTTCAAAGTTAGCATCATTTGCCCTAGACACTCCAGTGTATCCCCGTGAGTTGCATGAACAATATGCAAAAATTTTTTAATATTTTTATGGGATTGTTGGGGGTTTTTTTTCCGCTGGGGCACAATGCCTATTGTCATAAAGCAGAATGCAGCCTTATATCTAGTGTGATAAGTGTTCAGTGAACGTCTTCAGAAATCATGGACATACTATTTGCTGAAGAGAAGTTTCATTTCAGCAGGAAGTTAAAGAAGATTGTGAGCTATACATTCCAAAATTATCCCACAAGATGACAGTTTTATACATAACAAAATTTGAATACTAGAGGAACCTAAATTTTACTCAAAATCTACAAACCAAGTAACACACTTTAATTGTGGATAGGGGTAACTGAGACAACAGGGGACCTGAGGAAACAAAACTCTCATTAAGTTACTTCTGTTGTTGACCTATTGCAAAATTAAATGGTGATGTTAATCTAACCTGCTTCAACAAGAAGACACCAGAAATACAGACAGCACTGCATTCCTCATGACTTTAATTATAAGTACTACAATATTTATAACTTAATATTGTGTAAATATATGCTCAACTGCTGACTACTAATTATATATGCAACTATATTTAGCTATCAGCTACACAGAAATAAAAGACAACTTCATATGAACAGGAAAAACTTAACATCATGGCGGGGTTTGTGTCATTCTACAAGTGCTCTCCTGGAAGTTAGCTTATGAGCATCTGACCATATGTATTCTTAATTAATAATTGTGATTTCAGTCCTTTCAGCTGGTAATATATGGATTTTCTAGGAACTTCACTTGAGTAAATGGTCATATTTAGCAGTCTTATCCTCTCAAATTCTTTTTCAAGCTATGGGAATTATTTCTTGCTGTGCTAAGGCAGCAGGGCTTTCTCTCTTAATTCTTATCATTCCATTAAGTAAACCTGCTGAGCAAATAGCTGTTATTATAATAGCATAGATTTTCTCCTGCTCCATTGGAGTGAAAATAAGGTTGATAATTGACCTATATGTTATAGCATTTATCCAGCACCTTAAGGTAATCCAATCCCTACTCTGGTGTTTTGGGTTTTGCCTATAAATACAAAAAAAAAAAAAAAATTCCAAACAAAGGGACCATATCAGCAAGAAATTCTGGTTAAACAGGAATGAACCACACAGACTGTGACTTAACTAGTCAACACAACTGTCCCCCAAAGGAGTTTCATTCTTACTCTCAGAGTTTCATTTTGTTGGATACTTCTCTACATGGTTCAATTTCTTTTACGTATTCTTACATTGCTGATCACTCTATGAATTTTAGGCAAGGTTTTCATAGGAGTCAGATAAATGTGAGTACTTAAATTGGCCTGATTTTGCACTGTAGGTGTGAGGTTTTTCCGCACTGGAGTTTTCATGCTTCACCTTAAGTCATCAAGAAATGCTGACTTCTTGGAGTAAGAGCTAGCCTGAATGAACTCGGTTTTTTTTCACCTCAATATCCAGACACTCCAGAATAAAGAGGAGGAAATACATCTTATGCTGAATACAGTGGAACAGACACTATGGTCTTCCACTGCAGAGTCCCTTAGGTGCAGAAGGAAATTCCCTGTCAGCATTCCTCACTGGAGACTAAGCTCTGTAAGAGATCCTGCTACCACAGGAGCTGTTTCCCTATATAAATTCAGCTGCTAAGAAGGATTAACTGTTTAATAACAGCATTTGCACCAGCTTTTCAATACAAGGCCGTGGATATCCTCCCTTTTCTGTCTTCATTCAGATCAAGTCCTATAAAAAGGAGAAGACTGCTGTACTTTGACTCAGAACTTCCCTTGTGATGGGCCATTTAGGAATTCAAAGATAATCACTTTGGTGCACTTTAGAGGACAAGCAAAAGTTAAAACAAAAAGGAAGACATTGGGATTATTTAAATCCTCATTAACTTTATTAGAAGCTTTGGGTTTAGAAGTCTGATGTATAAAGATTTGGGTTTATATCTTAAGGAGAAAGAGAGGAACAGAAAAAAAAGAACTGTAAGAATTCAGCATTAAGAAATGGACAACATTTCAAAAAAAGGTTTTGAAAAAATGCTAATTTTGGAACAAAACACTGACAAATGCCAGAAATGCAAGAGTTACAGCTTTCACATTGCACAGACAGAGGATAAGGAAATTCTTTTTTCGGAGTCAGTTAATGATTACTTCCTTAAATTATCCAACATTTCAGTTTTTACATCACAGAGAGAACCGACTGAGCTTACCTAGCTGCTATTTTTAAGATAGAAGTAGGGGCTGAAAGTATGGTTTATATTTTCACCTCCCATAAGTTATTTGGGCTTGATTCATTCCTGCTGTAGCTGTGTTTTGATCAGAGGATATTTTTTGTTCAGTCCAGCATAAAGGACCCTTGAACACCGTCTGAGCTGAAAATCTCAGATTCTTGATGAAAAACTTTTTTTTTTTTTTTTCATAGATCAATATTAAAGCAATGAATTTATGTTCAGGGAGTAAGTAAAAATAACTCTGAGAAAAAGGAGTATGTGTTATGATAATCATGGCAGAAATTTAGCTGTTTCTTTTTCATATATCTTGGCTCTGATTTTTGCTCAATGATCAAGGTAGCTCCCTTAGATAGGTCTGAGTGTGTTGGGATGTAAAATTCCTTTTCATTTTTTGATCATGTGTTATTCTTGCATACCTTTTCTTTCCTTCTTTTAAGTGCTTCAGTTTACTCACAATTTATAGTTACTACATTCAGAAATGGGGAGAAACTGAAGCCATATCCTTTTGCTACCCTACAAGAACTTCAAGGCCTTTCTCAAAACAGAGTATAGCTTGTATTTTTTCAGTTAATATTTTCCTTGTTTAACATGAGACTTCCTGTTATGAAAGAGTGACTTGTATAAGGAAACACCAAAGTAAATGTTCAGTTTATTACGAGTGCAGTTCGTTGATTAAGTTGATTTTGCTGAAGTTTACCATCCCTTGGGAGATTATTGACTAACCCATAAGAATTGAAAAATAACAATAGTTATATTTGCATAAGATGAACAGAGAGTTGCATATGGAAATAAAGAGAACAACTTTTATGTTGGTCTCCACTTGTTAGCCTTACCATGTTATCCTAACACAATAAATAGCTGGGATTTGGGTTGTGTTTCCAACTTCTCTACCTCTATCCCTCATCAGTGCACATAGCTGGGCACACCACTCTAGTCATGGACGTGTGTTACCAGTGGCTACTGTAAATAGCATGAATACAGATAACATGTAAACCTAGTTTCTCAAGGAAAAATTGAACACAGAAATGTGGCCCACTGGTGCCTCTGGCCTTTCAGGGTGTTTTTTAATTTCGTTGGTTTTTGGGTTGGTTGCTACCCTCTTTCCCCACCAAAAAGTGAGGTGGAATCTTTTTGAGCACCACATGTGGGAATTGTGTATTTTCTTTATAATGACAGAATGTAGTCAAAAATTTGGTGGAGGCCTATGCAAAGCAAAACCTCAGTGCTTCTCTTTGGTGGATGCAGTCTTATTTGCCTTTCAGTGTTATAGGAAAAATGTTGTGAATGACACTGGAGACTGCGTGGGCTGCAAAGGCTGCCAGCAGCAGCAGGGGCTCAGCCAAACTGCCCAGTCATGCAGCCCCATATGCCTGAACCCTTGCACTGCCCACAGGCACAAATCAAAAACCTATAAGTGATTTCACCTGGGCCACATGTACATTAGTTGTGGCTGGAAAATCAAACTCCAAACTTCTGGCACAATCCTTGTGCACGGTGTAAAACTCAGGAAGATCAAATCAATATGCTTGATAAGAGCAGAGATTCTTATAACGTGGATTGTGGAGAGGAAAGGTTTCACAGAGGGTCACACAACCAGAGTGATTTAGCAGCAGACCATTTTTCCCAAGGTAGAAGAGTGAAAGCAGGCCCTAAGTAGTGGTTTCAAAGGACTCCAGTACCCACAGACAAGCCAATGCCACAGCCACTTTAAGCTGAGCAGCTCCTGCTGATAACTACAAGGTTACAGGGAATTAAGGGAAAACACTCAAAATCAGGTGCAGATTTTCTTCCCTCCTTCCAGAGGAAGTCAACTGTTCCAGAGATATCATATTGGAGTCCCAAAGGTGAGCCAAAAATGGGTCATCATCAATTTCTAAAACTTGAAAAATCCTGATATACTGCAATTTTGCCAGGTTGTCCCAGAAACCTTGTCCACTGCTTTTCTTTCTGGAACCTAGTTGACATTTCCATTCAAGAAAATTTGCATTAGGCAAGGAATATGAGACCAACCAATGTCCTTTAACATGTCAAACTCAGAGACAGGCTGCAGAGATTTGTGAACTCTTTGTTAGCTATAAGGCCCAAAACCAGGGGAGAAAAAGCTTCTTGTAAATGTTGTTGAAAAGCTAATATTTAAACCTTTTTAAAATTCATTTGGTTTCAGTAAAAAAGGTGTACACAGCTCGTAGGAAATCCATTTTTGGGACAAAAGAACTCTTCCTATAGTTTTTTTATCTTATTTCTTCCTCTTCCCAAGCAACCAATAAAACACAAAAATGCCTATAAAAATAGCTGTTAGAATCAGTAGAGTAATCTATTTACATGTATAAGATGGTTCATACAAGGATTTCTTTTTTCCATAACATGCTGTGTGGCATGCAGTATGGTCTTCTTCCTCTCAATGGCAGGAAGATGTCTGATCTAAATCAGAGAGATCATCAGTTAACTATTTTTAAGAGTGGAATTGTTTTCACATAGACAGCATTGAAACCATATGGTCTTTCCTTTTTCTTGTCTTGTGCTTTCATCTAACAGATATTTATGTTTGAAAGTAGTGGAAAGCATTTCATTCTTGAATCTATCCCTGCCTTCTGGCACTCTGCTTAATTTCCAGTTTTTTCATCAATGAAATCAGTGTTTCAGCATGAAAGTATTTTTCCTCTTTCTCATATCTACCTTCCAAGGTAAGTGTTCAGTGTTAATGATGAAACAGACCAAGCTGAGGACTTGCTGAAAAGAAGCAGATTTGTCTCAACATCTTTAAGCCTTTCTAGGTGAACCAGTACATTGAAAAAAATTCGAGAGCATACATGATTTTTTAGGAATTATGTAGTGAAAGGTAGCTAAAAATGTATGCTGGATTGTAAAATACCTTAAAAATATTTTTTCTGGAATCATTCCAAACTTTAAACAACTGAAGATATCTTTTATGAATAAGCAAACACTGGAGTCAGTCAGCAGGGTACTTCAGTATGTGCCCACACCTAAGTAAAGCTCATCTGATGAGAGGGAGTCACATTGGTCTTGTTTACTTGCAAATCTGGTGTGTAAGCAGTGTTTTCTGCGGCTGGGATGTAACCAATGGCACAGCCTGGCTTCTCTGAGCCAGCAGCTCCTTGTGTGATGTGTCCCAGGGGACGTGGTGATTTGTGCTTCATGTCATATATGGATGAAGTAGATCCCTGTGCCCTAAGGAGAAGTTAATCTCAACTCCACCCGCTGTTTGTCAGCCTGCAGGTTAAAAGAAGTTCAAGCCATGGGCAGTGAACGAGCACATTTAGGAAAGACTGAGTTGAACCATGATCTCCTTTGTGCAGATGAATGCTTGTCTGTACATTTTTCCATCTGCCTCTGATAGTCATGGTCATGCATCCTCAGGGACCTACAAAGAGGCAATCATGCAAGAATGAGTTTGTCTGTGCCTTCTTACAAAGTTCATTACATTTTGCCTTGTCAAAGTGTACACAATAATCCTCATTGGTGTCCTGCAGGATCAAGTTCCTTCCCTACTATTTATTTCCTGGTTGTCAGAAGCTCTAATTTCCCTAAATTTCTGCACATGGTTTACAGACACACTTGTGAATGTTGGTTGCTAAATTTTGGCCTTATCCAAGGGATTCAATATGCAGTGATGCATCCCAGATCTAAAGAGGCGGTGGGCCACCCAGCAGCAAGGGTGAGAGTTTGCAGGGGAAGTGAGACACATCAGACAAACAAACAAATAAAACCTGGCAAGGCAATTATTCAGTGGCTGAGCTGAGCGCTGCATGCAATGAGTGACTGGCTAAATGAAAAGTCACACAGAGGGAAGAGTATGTGTGGAGACATTTATGATTATTTCTAGTTTTAAAAGGGTTCTAGAAGTTACATGTGTGCACCTTCTGTCTGCACAACTCTAGCATGACATTTTAATCAATCACAAGTTACATACTTTGTTTTTATTTACATTTTAAATTGTAGATGCTTTTCCTGACACCAGGCAAAACTATTTTTTCCTATGACAGACAGCAACGTTCATCCAGAGGAAGCTCAGTTCAGACACAGTGTTCTTGTTACTGCCACCACCATGGCATTTATGGTTGAACTCAAAGATCTTAAGGGTCTTTTCCACCCTAAATGCTTCTGTGATTCCATGATAGGTCCTGCCAATGGATTTTGAGCAGCTCACTGGCAGTGGAGTTGTGTAAGGGGATCATTGCACTGGAGCTGCCACTTCTTTGGGAAGACACTCCAGAGTTAGCCTATCTGGTGTCAAAACTGGCCATTTTTTTGCAAATGCAAATTGAGAATATTTAAATAAAGTTAAAAGGTTAAAAATTAATTCACATGTTTGGGAGCATTGTATGTTGATCCCCAGAGAAAGAGATGAACATCAAAGAGTCAAGCTCTAACAAAACATTTTTTTTTTCAAAGACCTGGCTTCAAAGGAACTGAACATATTGATGATAGAATACAAAAATTAATTAGAATAGCACACCACTAACCCATAAGATATGCATAGATATAGATTATGCTTAGAAAAAAGAAAAGTTGGAAGTAGATCTTAGCTGCACCAAAGAAGTTAACCACGAAGACCAGGAGTGTCTTTACATCTGCAAGCAGAAATCCCAGTGCAGGCCTGAGGTGAACCACCTCATTAACCACCTGTTGTTGCAGAGGTTAGATCTGAGATGTGACAGACTGATGTGTTAATTCTGAGATTACCTGAACCATTGAGGCCATGTTCCCCGTGGTAAATTTTAACTCCATGGGTAAAAATTAGCTGTGCATATGACCATTTCTTTGATTATTTTTTCCTCAAAATTTCTTTTTTGAGCAAGTGAGGTAAAACCTCTCACACTTTCAGGTAAAGATCTAGAAAATGCAACTAGTTCCCCTTGGATTTTCTTTATATATGGTGCCTTGCTGTCAGGTTTAGAAGCAGTGTTTTGCACACAGGGACATTGGATAGCCTCTTGTTTTGTCACAAGAAGTGAAAGAGTAACTGCTCCTTCTCCCCAGGTCTGCTCCAAGGCAGGAGCTGTGTGTGGCTGTCACGCTGTGCATCCTGCATGGCTGTCAAGTGAAGCAACTCATAATGGGGAGCTCTCCCACCTGGCTGCTTCTCCCCTCTACAGCCCTCACCTTTGCCAAGGGCCAATGCTCTGTCAGATGCCACGGGAAAAAGTCTAACAGGAAAGAGGGGAGAACAAGGCTACACTGCAGGCAGAGCAGGAATGGCCTCTGGTTCCCCAGGAGCATGCACAGTGACTGGGTTTCCATGACAGACTATGGGTATAGACTGCATAAATATTGCCCTGTTATATATTTCTTTCATCCTGTCAGGTGATTTGAAATGTCTAAATCATGATTCTCCTGAGAAAATAATAGAGAGTCCATGAAGATAAGAATGTGAAGGCTCGTGTGTCCAAGGGGTCCCTTTTTGGAGCTTGCTCAGAGGGCTGCTAGAGCTTCCCTGTAGAACACAATGGCCCAAAACTGGCTGAGTGATGCCAGTTAAAGATGCTACCTTGCAATACAGAGCCAAAACATTTCCACACTAAGGAGAAAAATAAATAAATTGCTAACAGTTTGGGAGGCTTTTTGAAACTCTTTCTGTATAAAGCTGTTTTGCAATCTGTCATCAGTCTGCAGTAGCCCAGTGAAGAAAAACAGAGCTGTGGTATCAGTTTGGATGTCAGGTCCAGTTGCAAAAAGCTGCTAAAAACATGCAAAGCCAAATTTGGAAGATCTCAGTTTCATATTCCTGGAAAAGGACACATTAGCAGAGACATGAGCAGAATTTTTAATTTATACAAAGAGACTTGTCTAAAACATGTTTATACTCCTTATTTGACCAGTCTTTGGAGCTTGAATTATCATATATTTTTGCCTGAGCAGGAAGATTTGCTTTCACCTTATGAGAACTTTTAATCTGCCACTGGAATGGTTGAATTCAGGAGTATTTCTGACCAATCCTCCCCTACAACTATAAAGAATTTCACAAAGTAAATACTGGGAAACTCTCATGACTAGTGATTAAAAATTTTCAAAACAGTTAAAAGCCCATCTTGGAGCCTATTGTAGGGACACTTTCCAAAGATTACCTTAAAAGCTTTAATAGACACTTTCTACAGTCATTTCACGTAGCTGCTGCTGGTCTAGTTTCGTCTTTTCAAATTGAACTGATTTCTCTTTTTTTAATGAACACATTTCTTTCTGCTTCCAGAATCCACAGATAGACTCCTCTTTTCCTTCCTACAGCATAAAAACAGGAGCCCAAAGGAAACAGGCCTTTTTGTCACATGGAATACATTATGAGAAATGAAATTAATTTTCTAACCAGCTCTGATCATTTCAGTGGCAGAAGAGAATCTTCTGGTAGATTTCTCTACCTTTCCTGTGATGCTACCTTTTACCCAGAAATTCCTTGATTTTCTGGTTAGCACCTTTGAATCACTGCTAGGTAACAACTCAGCACAGTCACAAATGCACAGATCAGCACAGATCAGCAGGGGAGTACAGCAGAACACCTCTACACTCACACACGAGATCCTGTTGAACTCTTGGCTACTGTCTGAAAACTATCTCATGGGAATTATTTTGATCTGTGCTGGAAGCTACCTATCATCTTCTCAGCTAGGAATCTTATGCTAGGCTGCTGTAAGCATGAGCATAAATTCATGGATTCTGCTTATGTTGTAAAAGACACAGCACCAAAACCTGGGCTTGCATAAACTGCTGGTTTTACTTGCTTGTAATGTATGCAGGAAATACTTTGAAGACTGTTCCCTTATTTGCAAAGCATTTTACGATATTTCCAGATAAAAGTTGAACAATGATCTAATATATTCCTTCCATAATACTGGCACAAGAGCAGCTTTAACAAAGAGACAGCTAAATTTTGGCTAAATGCTACAGACCTGTATCTATTATTCAGATTTTTTTCCAAATTTTTAAAGGATTCTAGGGAAACCCTAGAATAAAATTAGTGAGACTTTCATACTAAGATGACAAGACTAAGACTATCCTTTACAACAGTTATTTGTTATTAGAGAAACATACAAATCCTGGATCTTTTGATGATGAGTTTTAATTTATTTAATGTAAGCAAACAATCTGAAATAGGAGAGCACTGTGGAATTCTGAGATCTGGCAATGTTCATAAGAGACTGTCAGTAGTTATGCTCAGGTATTACACCTTCAGTGCTACACTGCTGATATTTCACTGCCCTTAGAGTACAGGCCCCATGGATTCTATTTCACCATCAGATCTTGAAAAAATTATTCTTCATAGGATCTGTAGTTACATAAGCTCAAACACCAGTCATTCATTTTGCATAAAGATATTTGAGACTGGGGATTCCTTAGTTTTTGAGAGGTTTGTTTCAACAAAGCTTAAGAATAAGAAATAAAAATGCTCATGAAAGTGTGAAGACTCAAAACATTTGGCATTTGTAGAAAAACTAAATACGTTACTAAGAAAATAAAGGAAGATTATTTTTATTCTAAATTCAGGTTAAAATGAGCCATGTCATAGGGAACTTCCATAGAGTCAGATTCAGTGGTAACAGATCATGAAGAAGATGAAATGTTCCCATTAACACATTGAGCTTCACATGCTGGTAGTGCTGGTAGATATTTAAGCTTAAACATTAGAATCTGGAAACCACAAGGACAACCAAAAGAGCAGTACCACTAGGGTTTAGATGTTCTGCTCAGACAGACAGTAATGTATTTTCTTTCATTTAGTCATTTTAAAATATCATCACAATGGCAGAACAATGTTTGTATAAAGAATGAGACAAATCAGTTTTCTGATTACTCTTGGCTCTTTGAAACTGGACAAGAGCTTCTCTTGTCAGACATTTAAGCAAGTTGCATTTCAGATTCAAAATGGATAACTCTATCTCCTGGTCAACTTATAATTAAAAGATTAAGTTATTATTTCATCATCACAGAAGTTTCAAAAGGCTTTTCATGCGTTTGAACAATTTTTTTGGTCAGACAGCTTTGAAATTTCTGTGTCAGACTACAAACCATTTAATGTTTTAGGAATGTTCTCACAAGACAGCATTGGTCAATGGCTCTTGTTTACATATGATATCATAAAGATGAGGAGTTGGACAAGTTTTGAGTTGAGCTATTTCTATGAATATCTAAAATTGTAGCAAAGAATTCTAATAGTCAAAAATTTGGCAGGATTATAAATTCTCATGCTTGAGAGAATTGTACTGCAGAACAACCATAATGGGGAAAATGTTTTTGGCCAGCTGCAAGTTTGGGCTGTAAGTATTCCTGTACATTTTCCTAAAGCAAGTGCTATTGCAATATTGAAGTTAACATTATTTTCTTTAATTATTCATTTCATTATTATTGCAAAATTTTGTAAGAACTAGGAATAATTATAAGGAGACAGAAGACAGTTCCACTGGAGTGCAAGACTCTTTAATCTCCAGAGTGGCAACTCCAGCTCTGGCTCTTTGTAAATGGAAACCAGCGGAAGTGAAGAAGCATAAATCATGTGTATTGGACTTCTTCCCAGTTCCTAATTTTCCATTTCTGTTGAAATGTGGGAACTGCTCTCAATCCAATTCCCATGGCATTTAAAGAACTTACTTAAATACAGATATATTTGTTACTACCTATTAACAAGAACATGCATATGTAGAAAAAGACGACCCACAGGAAATCAGAAACCCTGTGCCTTCTTGAGATCAGAATATAAATCTTGGACAGTTCACGTTTGTTCTTCTGTAAGTGCTCTCCACATACTGAGTCCCTGGGGGTGTAACAATGGACACTACTGTAGCTTCATATCAACACTGAGAAACTCCGTACCCAGACTTGAAGAATAAGTAAAACCAAATGAGATGAGGATATCTGTCTGTAGGACAGAAAGAGGACAGATGCCGCGTCCCCTAGCCACACACAGTTTATAACCCAAAGGTGTAAAGCCTCCAGGCAGAGGGTGGACGCAGCTTCCAGGGTTCGGACCCTGTGACCGCTGTCAGGGGCGAAACAGGTTCCGTGTCTGAGGAACGGATCCTATCAGAGGACCTCGCTCCTCGAGTCCACTGAGTCCCAGGGAAGCACCCTTCAGCTGGGTGTCGACACCGTCAGTGGTGCCGAGCACAAGCAGGCAGTTCGTGGCCTCTGAGGGAGAGCGGAGCGACGAGAGAGAGAGGGAGACCGAGGAGGATAAGCAACAAGGTTTATACCCGGAACAGGTGGGGGGAGATCTCTCTCTTGCCGAAGGCACACAACATCCTTTATACTCAAGCAGGGTTAAGGAGGAACTAACCCGGGGAACCAATACATTTGAACATTACTACATCGGGAACCAATCATATAACAATTGAGAGGAGGGGAGAACAAGTCAATCAAACAGAAACCAATCATTCGACGCCTAGGGGAGAACCTTCTAGAAGCTCGTCTTGATAGACAGCCTTAACCCTCCCCTAAAGACGTGGAATATCATTAAAAATCCTCCCAGGAGCGAACCATTTCTCCCCTAGGGGGAACACAGATCATACCAACAAGTCTTATAAGTCAGTTCTTTTTATAACTCCATCTCTGTACTATCCTCCATCTCAGAATCATCCAGCCATCTGATTGCAAGGGCTGGAGCAGCCACTGGAGCTGTCTGGGTCCCTACAGACAGAGAAATGGCAACAGGCAACATTTTGCCCTTCCAAATAGGTTCTTGCTGTGGTTTAAGTTCTTGCTACAGGTTTAAGCCTGTAGTGTATTTCTGTCAGCCAGTGATGATTTTCTGGATACAGAAGCAGGAAGAATGCTTTGCAGTTACCACACTGCACCTTCAGTGCTGCTCTCCAAGTTATGTTTACATCCCTTCTTGGCTTTATTTAGATGCAACCACAGAGGCAACAGTGCTTTCAACCTCAGAAAGCTTTAAATGGCTGCTATATATTAGGGCATAACTCTTCCTGCCGTTACAGAGAGCTGTAAATTGCCATGCTAGAATTAGCAAAATGCAGACAAAGCTAATATAGAGTTCTACTCAAATACCTTCTAAGAAAGTATTCAAGTACTCTAAAACTGAAAATGTAAAACTTGTAAAACTTCTTCCTGCTCAGCTTAGAAGAAATCAGAAACTTTAATTTGATATTTCTAAAAACTTTGAGAATGTCCTATATATTCAGAGCACCGTACAGCCAGTGAAGCAGTTCAGATTTAAGTGAATACTTCAACCTTATGATCTTTGCTGCATTTGTCACTGCATGTATAGAACAATGTGAGGGATATGGTCTAGATCCAGGAAATAGTAAGGTCCCTTACCAGCTTAAACTGATTATATTATTGCTATTTTTTTCCAAGCAAGCAACAGCAAACAGAATATGTGATGAGGATCCCAAAAACACAACTTCAATCTGGAACTAAGGATGATGGAGTTAAAAGTGTACCCAAAATGGGGAGGCAGATTCTCTGAGCTGTGCTCTTCTTTACCAGAGGTATTTATTGTGAGAATCAGAGAGCAAAGTGAACATATGATAACTAATGAGCTGCAAAATACAGCATGCCAAGTAGAAGAAAGTAGAAAGAAGCTGTGTGAAGATCAGACTGCTTTTCTGGAACACTTCCTGCTGTCTCAGTTATCTCTTATTTTTACACTGGTATATTAGTTCTGACTGCATGAATCAAAGTGTCTGGCAGCTCTCATGCCGAGAGAATTACAAGTGGCTGCATAGAAAATAAAGAGATACTAATTCTGTTATTTTCCTGTTTGCACCTTTTATGTTTAATAATAAATGCAGCAGCAGAAGTACTATGAAATATTTCTTTTATAGAAGAAATTTTGAAAGTAGCGGTGAAGTACAGAGAGGCCTGAACATAAAGTCCTTATCCTGGCAAGGTTCCCCGTTCCAATCCATGAGCTTTACCCTGCTCTGAAAGGATGGCTGAACCCACCAGGAAAGCTCCTTACTACGTAACTGTGGCCTTGAGCAATGAGCTCATTCATTTGGAAAGCAACTGGTTTCTACAAAGCAGCACTGGGCAGAGTGAGAGACTTTGCTCTTTGGGGGACAGTATTATACCTGATTCATAGACACTCTGTGCTATAATGATACCTGTCAGTGGCAGTGGAGGAATATCTGGTTTTCCAAGTAATTTATTGTAATAGAAATAACCTGTTTCTTGTGACTACTCACCACCCTTCCATCTGCTAAACATTTGGAAAAGGCACTTTCCATCCAAATTGGATCAGATACTAACTACACTGGCACAAAAGAAATGCTAGAGCCAGCTATTCCTGCTTGGCAAAATTTGTCTCAGACAAAGCTTAAAATCTTCTTCCACTGATGACATTTGACATGCTTTGTTTGTTCCAGCAAAATAGGTTCAATGTAATAAAACAGGATTTTACAAAGGCTAGTTTTCTACTATTCAAACCCCACAGCGCTGATTTCTTGAAGCTAAGCAACTTGTGAAGCTGTGAGCACTTTCAGTGACATAACAATAAAAACATTAATGATAATAGCTGGAAGTATTTACAGGATTGCAAAAATGCATTGTAGCCCAAATTTTACCATTCTTTCTATTGTCTCAGTTTACTTTAGCCTCTGAGACTCATTTGCTGCAGTCCAGGCTTTATGGTAACTCACTAATATTAAATTCAGGTTTTGCAGAATGCAGATTGTGCCAACCCCCCACCCTACACACTCTACTTAATCTGTTTTTCTTTTAAATACCAGTTTACATAAGTAAACATCATTTCATGAACTTGTGGGTCTCTGTCTATTTTACTTCAAAGCTTCTTAAGCTTCCTGGATGACGCAAAGAATGGCATACAGGCCCCACAGTGTCCTGGTTCGATGAAAGAGCAGAGTTGGTTTTTTTTGTAACTTCTGCACCAAAGAATGAGATCTATGTACAGGCTGCATGCTCTGATGATCCTCAGGGTGAGAATCCCTGCTTTAAATACACTTGAGGACTTTTAGTTACTTTTATGAAGACACAGCAATAATTCTGATGATTATTACAATGAATGAGGATTAAAGCCCCTCCTTTTCCTAAGAAGGATGTATGTTTGCCTCTTTTTTCTTCCCTGTCACCCTTGTATTTTCTAGCTAAATATCTTCCTTTTTATTAAAACTTTATCAAAAATGTGATCCTGTTATGTACCACTCATGTGCATTTTAGTACATCTTCAAGTATGGATCCAGATAAACTTTCATGGTTAAGTTGATGCTGTGTCTTTTATACTGGTATACACCTGATATAATTTTGCTCTTCACTGAGTTTTAATGCTAAACATACTATTTGAACATTTGTATCTGATGTTTTTTATGTCCCAGTGGGGATGTAGCTCACTGAAAGTATCTATTGTCTAGTAATGACTAACAAGTATAAATATTTATATAATTTCTTGTAACTCAGCGCCACTAGCTATCGAAATGTGCTAATTTTTTTGTTGTTTTGTTTTGTTTTTTGTTGTTTTTTTTTCTATGCAGCTTTTAGTGTTAGAGTAAAGTGATGAGGTTTGGAATCAACTTGGGAGGTTTTCTTGTTTTTATCAATACTTGGCATTGCAGGCTTTCTGTGGCAAGCAGTTTTCTTTTCACTCCACTTTTATTTCCTTCCTTGCTGTCTTAGACCATATGTCTTTACCAAAGCCTAATTCCAGAAGACTTCCTTAATACATCTGAAGGCACTGACCAGGGAGAATGTGCTTTGCTACTAAACATTCACAAATACAAAGAATCAACGTCTCATATTTTCAGTTTTTTACACCTGCATGATTCACATTGATTTTCTGTAAAATTTTAAAATTCACAAACTTTTTACTTTTTGTTTACTATTTTGTTGAACACAGAACTTTTGTTCTTTGGCAAAAGAAGATTTTCAGGATTCTTAAAACTAATTTAGACATTTACACATTTCATTTAACAGTATCTAATTGTTTAACGGTATCATTTCAGAATTGTTTTAGCTGTGCTTTTTTTCCGAGATAATTTATATTTATATTTTTATTTATTCGTGACTTAAATTTTAGTCTTAAATTAATTCAGTCTTAAATTTTACAAGGTGAATAAATTTTGGGTTGTCTTCTCTAATTATATTTTAAAAGATCCCATAGACCCCAAATTATATGCAAAGATTCATGTTTGTTAATCTCAAGGGGTAGCAAGAAGGTGGAGATAAAAAAGTAACATTTTAATAGCAGAGAGATAAGAGACAGAACCCGTGGTAGTTTATGCCACCCTCTAAGAGCAGGGTAATAAGTATTTCCCAGCAACATCAGGTCTGTGTTAAGAGTTCTGTGATAAGAAATGACACTAAGAATGGCTCTTTGGCTCTGCTCAAGATCCCTTCTAATAGCCCACAGATATTTGAAGCGTGCTGGGGATGGGAGATGCTGGGAGCCGTGCTGAGGGAGCTCGGGTGCCATTTGAACTGCCTCCTATGCTTTCTTTGGAGAGCTACCCTGGTGCATTGTTAGCCACAGTGGTTTAGTCCTGGTTTCTTCTCAGTTCTTGACTGTGTGTTTTTGCTGTCAGTCACATGAAAGAAACTCTTCATTTGGAAAGAAAGAAGAGAGGTAGGTACATTGCTCCAGAATGGCACATATATACTGTGGTAAAGACAAGCAATGAGAAATCCATTAGCTACTGATCTCCCTATTTGTGTTGCTTCTTAGACAGAACAACTGTTTGACAGACACTTACTTCTTAATTTATATAGAGCACAAAATGAGTGGAATGAGGTCATCGGTATTATTCTTAAATCAAATTAAGGATTTAGCTGGAATATATATGCCTGAAAAGGGAGCATACTCACGCAAAGGTGAGCAGAATAAGGTTAAAGTCATTAAGAGTATTTTCATGCTAATGCAGGTGTAAAAACTCAGACTTGATCATTGCATTAAAAAAAATCATTAAGAGGTATGCAGTAATTCTTCCATGTAATTTTTATGTAAGAGTAAGACCATAGAAAATATGACTTACTGTAGAAGAAAAATACTAAAGACATGGCTAGACATTGCAGTGGAAAAGAAATGGTCATTTCATATTTCTGTACAGAATTAAATGTAAGAAGGAAAAGGCCTAGCTGCTAAGGTAGTCTCTTATTCCATTGCATGGTGTTACATGCTTAACCTGATAGTTAATTTCTTTGATCTGTTGGTGCATTGGTATAAAATTCATTTCTTTAAAGATCCTAGAATTTCTTCTCAGTCTTCAGACGACACTCTTATGACATGACATGACCGTATTGTTGCAAGGGAATAACCTAGTTAGGGAACTATTTTCGTGTGTGGTCTGTTTATTGTCAGTTCACCATTGTTTTAAATGGATTAAGCAAACTGTAGCAAAAAAGGGTGTTCCTTTTTTTTATTAAGCTGTTAAACAGTTCGTGCAGCAACTTTTTGCACTGTTTAAAATCCAGCCTGTATTACAATAGGTGCAATTTCTGCCAGAATAAAATTTCATGTTTATACAAGTTCACGCATTTCATGCAAGATAAAAGGCTGCCAGGCAACACACTCCAATATGTTTCAGGGTCGCCTCAGAAGAGATCATTGGAAGAATCTATCCACAGTGTGGTTCCACTTTGCCAGAGGCCAAACTGCAGCCTAAAGTAAATTTTTTGCAATTACTCTAAATTGTCATCACAAAGAAAGTTGTTTCAAACAGGAGATGAAATGGTTTTACCTCAAATTACCAACTGGAGTTGAACATAGCATTTTCTGATTTCATTTTGATTGTTTTCAATAAAGGAAAGCAGAACTCCACAACCATCCAATCTTGAAACAACTTGCCGCAAAATTTAAAAAGTGTTTCTACAATCAAAGCAGATTTTATTGTAGGAATATGATTTCTATGTATAAATAGATATCTCCTGTTAGCTTTTTGAAATGTATCAATATGAAATGAAGTATTCCATTTAGACATGAGGGAAGTATTTTTCTATATATAAAATTGAATTTACAGGAATTCCAGCCTGTCTTAATATTAATCTTTTTCCAATTCAGACAGTCAAGAACTTATTCAATTACTCATAGGTCTGTGAGCCTAAATGTTTGCAATTGTTTCTCATGTTATTTGGAAGAAAGATGTAAAAATCAAACCGCAGAGGAATACAATACAACAGAAAGAACATCTGTCAAAAGAAAAAGAAGGTAGGTGTGATGGAGGAAACAGAATACTCCATCAGCTGATACACCAGCCAGTGTTACTGAACAGCCTAGAAGATATCACCTATCTTATTGAAGAGCCCATTATCTAATTTACAGAAAAACAAGGAGAGACAAGTCATCTATAGAAGAGGAAAGATCAGACCGAATCAGACCGAATTTCCTCTTGTGCTCTGCTTGCAAAATGTAACCCCTCCATGCACAGATCTCTATCCTGCAACTCCAACACTGGGAGACTCTTTTGGCTGTGATACAAGTTAGACTAGTGACCGACATAAATTCGCTTTCAAGCTGAGGGAATTCGCAGATGAAACAGCTGTATGTGAGCAATAGAGGTGTCCCCGTGCACCAATTTCGTATGGCAAGCAGTTTGACTGATGCAGGGCCAGGAGGAAGGGCATGTGGGATCTTTCAGGAAGTTTTCATGAAGATCAGAAGCACCTCTGGTCCCTGGGTGAGCAGCAGTTAGGAAAGATATCATCAAGAGGGGAGGAGTAGCATGTCTTCTTTTCTCCTTCTCCCAGTCCTGGTGGGTTTCCACAAACACGTGTATCCCAGGTGGTGAAAAAATAAAATGTAGCATAGACGTCAGCCTTCTGGGTTGTTGCCACTATTCCCCATCAGAGCAGGATTTGCAGTCTCCATAGGGCTTCCTGCCCATTTGAGATTGCTCTGGCTCCTGATACAGGCTGCTGGTTGTCATCCTGAAATGCTCTTCCCCACGAGAAAACAGACTGGGGCTACCCTACATGAGATCACTCTTTAAAAAAGGAGTAGTGGAGCAGGCCGGGACCTTGCTGCTTATGTAATACTGACTAAGGTAGTATACACATCTATACTTTTTTCAATTATGACATAAAGAAAAGTCCTTTCATAGCTTATCCAGCCAGAAAAATTAAGAAGAAACAATAGCATGACATTTTCTAATCACATTTTTTCCCACTTTTTCAAAAGACAATGTCCATTTGTTTTAGCATCTGCTCAGTGTAGTTCAAAATTCTCCTAAAACCAACAAACAAGAGAAATGGCTTCACTGCCTTCAAAAGGTCAAGATCTAAGAATATCTTGAGGGGGAAAAAGTTGCACATGTTGTCATTACAGCCACAAAAAGTGTCTCTGATCCCTGTTCTCTGCCCATTTAAGCAGCATATACAATCTCCATTTATTTCAGCAGGTTTGAGGAAGGTACTTGACTGAAAATTTTGATGATTGCAAACACAAATTATTTTTTAAAAGTTCAAAAATTTTATCTGATGTTAAAGGCACTGATCTGCTGCTGTCCTTTCTTTTGAGACATTACAGTAATAATGAGGGATCAGTATGTCTGAAGTATCACTTATTACATTAAATATTTGATAGATGGGTTCTTTAAATAATAAAACAATGTACACAGCTTTTGTTTCCACATATATCACTTATCCAACATGGCAAAAAAACCTCCTAAAACCATCAAAATGTTAAATTTTTCTGTAAGTTCTGTTAAAACTTCATGGAAGGTATGATTTGGATCACATATTTACCCACAAATTTGCTCCTTTAGCAGCTTCAGTGATCCAGGACACTTCACAAAAGTAATCTGGTATCAGAACTCATAAAATAATTCAAGCTGGAAGGGACCATTGGAGGTAATTCAACAGTTTTGCCTCAGTTGTCATCTCACAGGATATGTTCATAGAATGATTTTATCTTGGTGATCATAACCTGAGACCATAATGAATATATGTCTGCCTGGCATGTGAACACTTCTGCTGAAAGTTAAATTTATAAATTCACCTTTTTCTTCACACACAGTTTAGTCTGTTTTGTCAGATCAAATTTATACTTAAGTCTTGATATGACAAAAAATAATGCCACAATTTTCAGTTCAGTCAAAGGAGAAGTGAAGAATGCACTGAAAAAATTTACTCTAGTTTTGGATGTCTTTTTTCACTTTTTCAGACTGTTCAACTATGTACTGACTTCTAGGAAGTTCTATAATTATTGCATCCTATATTCCATAGCCTCCCTTGAATGTGTGCTGACCCTTCTTCTGTCTTGCACATTATTGATTCCAAATGTGACCTTCCAGCTTATGTTTCTGTTGTCAGTCGGATATTATCTCCTTAAATGAGGAAGAGTGATGCAGGCACTGCTTGATGAGAACATCACCCACTCAGTTATTACTAACATGAGGTAACATAACAGCAAACTACCAAAAGAACTGGAGGATCTTTTCCCTATGGAAGCCAGATGAGATTCCCCATAAACCAGACAATACTATGTTTACAAAAGACTGCTTAGACTCAAAACACATAGCAAAGATATTTCTAATCAGAGTGACCCCCACACCCATTAGAGGGGTGAGACACTATTCCACTGGCCTTGTCAGCCCGGCCCATTTTACTGAATGCTGGTTGCCCATGTTGAACATACAGCAGCAACAAAGGCTTCAGTTTTGCTTCTGTTTTTACCACAGGGTAAAAACAAGGTCTGCAGGTAAGGATAAGATGTTCACCCATCTCTGCTGACATTTGTATTAGTGAGCAATGAAATCTACTTTATCCCACGCATTTCTGTTCCTTCATTTCCTTTATCCCAGAGTCAGAGCTGTTGCTGGTTCCAATCAGCACTTGTACATTTCTGTGGAAGTGGGTAGATTTTTAAAGAAAGGCGGTTAGAAATAACAGGAGATGACAGTGACCAGTGACTGATACATGGAGTGTCTTAACAACACAGCTATCCTACTGACAAATGTCAGGGTGCAGAGTAAAGCAGGGTGAGAAGCATCATGATGCCTTAAGAGGAGATGAAATGCAATGCAATGAAATAGAGATGACACACATATCAAAACAAATATGTCTAAATGGCTGACCTAATTTAGGCAAGGAATGACATTTACATGGCAAAAGCAATGAAATTTAAATTATTACTTTAAAGTGGCAGTAATTAAAGAGTGTGAGGCTGCAGCAGGTTTCTGCAGAAATAGATGTACGATATCATGAGTTAGTGATGGAAAAGCCTCCATTCAACACTTAATTCTCAGCAGATTTTCTTTATTTGAAAGCAGTGTTACAGCGTTATCATCAGAGTCACTAAAATTAAATGAATTAAAATGTCATCTGGAATTAAGTCAATCCTTTTATTATTATTCAGTCTATCAATGGAATCCTTACATGACAAGGGGAAAAACCCCACAGTTTATAAAATAAACTTTATAAAATCAGCATGATCATTGATTTCAACCTGGAATGTTTATTGTTTTCAGTAAATTGCTTAAAATGAGTTGTATTAAATCTTCCTACTTATTTATTTTTAGCTCTATGGAAAGTTTCATTGAATCAGTAGGATTATACTTGCTTTAGAAACTGTAGAAGAGTTGGTCTATAAGTAGATTTTGGTGAGAAATACCAGTAACAACACTAGAAATTTTAGTGCAGATATAGTTACAATTATGTGAAATACTTATTTACTGTGATACAATATGTGTTTTTCTTTCTCCTTTTGTCTGAGAAATTCTGTGGAGATTGGACTCCTGATCCAGATTTCTTTGGAATCAACTTTGTTAATATATTTCCATTGCAGGCGTCAAAAAGGATGAATCCATATATCAGATACATATATCATACATACAGCTTCTTACAAAAGATCCCATCTCTGAATATTGGTGAATATAAAAATATGTCCTTGCCTTTTAACATGTTTGTGACAAGATAAATATGAATAAACACTCTTTGATGGGTCAAATTCTACATTCACAGTAGCAGTTATATTTATTTCCTTGTACCCTCTCATTAGTTTTACCTAGGTGCACTTTCAAGGCTTTGCTGTGAGTTTCTGGAGCTGGCAAAGGGTTTGCATGTGGAGAGAACTCGAGGCAGTGATGTCCTGGGGCTGGTTGCTCACACATGACAGTGCTGTTGTCCGTGCAGGACACAGAGCTCTGCAAGAGTGGTGACAGTGAATTGCTCAGGTGCTTGAACTGTTGAAGTGGCTCAAAGCTTTCCTTGTTAGGAAAAGCTCCAAGACTGCTTTTAAATTAAACCACTTGTCTCCAAGATGTTTAAGTAATCTTGTAACAGGAAGGAAGGAAAAAAAGCCAGGGAAAGATGTTTGAATTTTTCTTTAACACTCCTGCTACTAATAAGAATAAATCAGGGAAATTCCAATCAGGATGCCAGGTTTGTTTATCCTGTAGCCCTGTGTTCTGTTCTTTGTAGGATCTGGGAACTGATGCTTCTGTATCCCATGTATGCAATCCTATATATTCCATGTGAATTGTTTAAAGAGACCTTATATACAGGAGAACTATTTGTTAACAGTTTTAAGCCTAAGCGTAGATAAAGTATAATGAACAATCTGTTAAATGTTAATGTAATTTATCCTTTCTTAATTTACAAACATGACATATTGCATGTATTTAGTGTTAATCTCCTTCAGACACTCATTTGTTTTGACCTATGTCCATAATATATTATGTACCTTGAGAAATTTATCTTGTCACTTTGAAACAAGATTACAATTAATATGACACACATGAGCTTAAATTACTACTCCAACTGGAGATGTGTGAGTAATGAATTAGCCACAGTCTTGAACTGTTGGCAGACAGTTTAAATTGCCTGACTCTGATGCACAATCTGGAATCTTTAAATATGTAAACGGTCTTAAGTCAACATGTTTTTTTAGATCACTGACTGAGCAGTACTCTTTAAACACTTTTTTCTAAGGGAAAATAGCTAAATAAAAGTTAGCTTGGGATGGTATAGTCAGATGTCTGACTGCAAGCAATTCTTCCACAGATTTGTTTTGTCACACCACATTTGGTTTGCAATTGTAAGGTCAAGCCTAAAAAGTTAAGTGGTTGCCTATAGGAAGCAGGACTGTAATTGTGATATCATTAGAAATACTGAATTGTGGATAATACTTTATATTTGTACTTGTCACTTGTCTGGTTTTTGACAAGAGGAGGCAGTTTTGATGGGCTTCCCGTGGTCCTTGTGTTTTTTATCCTGTTATCCAATTTTCTGCTGCACTGCTTTCCTTCTGTCACACTGACTGCTAGCCAGCCTTGCGTCCTTTACTGGAAGGGCATACAAAGCTTTTCGCTATAGTGGACAGAAATAAAAGGAGACACAATAGTAGGGATGAATTTTGATAAGTACCTTATGTCCCCTGTCCAGGCTAAGTCATACATGATCTATATACCACCTGAAGGTCTTTCAAATCTTCTAGAAAAAGTAACAATTATGGAATATGTGTATGTATATATAATTTTTAAAATAAAATAAATCCTGAAAAGAGAGAAAACAATCTGTGATTTTAAGGGCTCTTTGTGTATGACAGGAAAACATTTAAGTTTAGTGACCTTGTATTCCTTGAAAAAAAATGAACAGCCCAAACATCAACTAGTCCATAAACCACAATCAAAGTCCTAGTATGTAGGTAAGTTAATACTACCCCAAAAACTCTATCTTTTACACAGCTTATAATATCCAATAATCTTTGGATATAAATTTCCACTAACTTTCCTTTTTTTGGAATTCGAGTTGAGCAGGGACAGGACTGAGTGTATACAAGATTTATATTCTGCACGCTTTTACATGCTGATTTAATCTGCTCTAGGTATATCTTATGCAAAACTGATTTAGTCTCTGCTAATAGTCACATTTGCTCCTATTCTTTGAAAGTGAGTGCAACCATTGTGTGGAGCTTGAATTATTGGATTAATCCCTGGCTTTTTGTTATACTTGATGCTAGATTTATCTGTCTGAGTGCTTTAAAACCTCACATCCATAAATTTCAGGACACAAGCATAACGATGCAGGCAAGGATCTATGTAGCGTGTAGCAATAGCTTAACATCAAAGCTATGTTGGAATTGGCAAAGCTAGGAGTGCTCTGGGTTTCTACACCCAAGTTCATGCTTCACCATCCAAAAGTTAGAAAATGTTTGTGCTAGCTAACCTGCCTCCCACCACGTCCTGACTTCCTTGCCAGGGATCTGCAAAGAAGAAGAGAGGGAAGAGCAGTCCCAGTCTGGACCATCAGGAGCCTAGGACCACCGGCCCCAAGCTCAGGAGAGCTGTATCTCACTGCATATGTGCCTAGTAGCCTACTCGAGGTCTTCAAACAGCTCTCAGCTATTTTGTTTCCCTTCTTCCTTTTTGCATTGCTGAGGTAGAAATGCTCTTGTTAACAGCTGTTACTACCTCATTTGCCGTGGACTGCCAATAACATGGCTCCTGGCTTTGTTGAGAAAGAAGACTTTAAATGGGAAGGAAAAGTGTTCTGTAAGCTGTCAGAGACATAACTGCATTACTGAAAGAAAGAACATCTTCAAGGCCTGGCTGAATGGGGCTTTGAGCAACCTGGTCTAATGGAAGGTGTCCCTGCCAATGGCAGGAGGGTTTGAGACTAGATCGTCTTTTAAAGTCTTTTCCAACCCAAACCATTCCAGTGTTTTATGGTTCTATGATCTAATATGGTCCCATGATCATTGACAACTTTAGAAAACATCATTCTCCTTGTTTTTTATGTTTTCAGCACAAGGAATTTTTTGCATTATGTAGAATTTTTTTTGTAGATCTTATTTATTGTGCTTGCTAGATTCAATACCCATGTCTACTATAAAGCAAGAAATAATTGCCTTCAATATCTGTGAAAATTTGCTAACACAATTTTTGGGGAATGGGGCATATCCCAAAGAAGCATCTGAATGCTTTTTAGTCACTTTTAAAACTATTTTGAATAAAAAGTCATAGGATTCTAGATAATCCCCCTACTTTAGTCATGCACTGGACTATGATTTAGTAGATCTCTTTTTATAACTTTTTGGTAAGGGTTTTTTTATATGCCATATGGGGTGTAGGATGTAGCTGGAACAGATTGGTGTTCATTAATCAGTAATTTGTACTTCATAAAGAGCAGGATTAGTATTAAAAGTAACAAATTCTCTAACATTCTTGGTCAGGGACAGCAAGCAATTACGAACCTACTGATTGCTGTCCCTACAGGGTTTCTTCCACAGCCGCCTCCTTCGTTCCCACAGAATAGTGAGCGCTTGCAGTTTTATGTTTGGAAATGAGTGGTTGCAACGTTCGCACTGGATTATTAAAAAGCAAAGGTGATACAGCCACAAACTGAGTCACACACTGTGCAAATCTAGGATGAGAACACAGGAGTTACGTGATATCATAAGAAACCTGACCACATGAAAGAAAGTTAAAGATATCAAGCTTTGAAGAGTCATGAAAAAGGAAATCAGATCAGTGTAATGCTCAAATGTTTGGTAGGTCAGAGAGGAAGAAATATTTCTGTAAAGAAATTATTAGGGTTTTTTTATTATGTACTGTAACCAGCTCTAAGTTGCACTAGCCAATACATTAGGAAGATAGATAGATAGATAGATAGATAGATAGATAGATAGATAGATAGATAGATACACACACTTGTCTGGTTTTATTTTATGCTACCACTAACCTTAAGAAATCCTACTTTTTGTTAGAACACTTTAGGCTTAATAAATGGATGAAAAATTGTAGCTATTATGCATAGGATCACAATCAGCAGAGCAGGCACTAAGGAGCCCTCTGTAAGGTATGAAAGATGCCCAGGAATTGCCTTCAAGTACAAAACAAGTCTCTGAATTCTTAATTACTTCTGTGATTATGTCTTTTGGGTTGGATTTCTTTTTTTATTTAGTACAACAGGAGTTTATTGACATAAACAGGTCAATAGTGGTAGTAGTGGTACATATATCTGCTACTTTTATTCTGTTCTCTCTTACATACTTACATGTGCTTTTTTCACATGGAAAACTAGTACTTTTTAGAAAATTTATTTGTTTATTTATTAGCCCAGGTGTACTTGTGTAAGTGTGTGCATGTGATTACACTGCTGTGTGTTCTTGTGCTTATGTGGTATATCACAGATCAAATCACTGAAAAACCTGGAGAAGTTTGACTTCTTGTTCTTAGACTGCTGCAGACAATATGGCCATGTCCAGCAAAGAGCTCTTAAATTTTCCCATTCAAGTGCAGACTAGATGGATATAGATCAAAACATAGGCAACTCAAAGAGCTGTTCCATTCAAAAGTTTATCTCAATTTAGATTGTATTTTTCTGTTTTAATGTTTCTTGTTTTCAAGAGTAGTTTTTATAAACTCCCATGGTTTCATGCTGATGAGTCAAACCTGATTGTGATGTGAATCTGAATTTCATGAATTCTCATTCATTCTGAAACTCCAGATTGTCTTGTGGTTTTGGCATCACAGTAGAATGATGCAAAGTATTGAACATTTTCATCTATAATGTAAAGTGAAATGTAATATATTTGGATTTGAACAACCTGCTACAGAAAGAATGTGGTTGGGGGTTTTTGGTTTGGTTTGGTTTGGTTGGTTTTTTTGACCGAGTGACTCTAGCCTTGTAATTTCAGTAACTTTGTAACTCTGAGCTCTCAGGACCAACCACAGAATAATGTCTCAAGTTTACTTAGGAATAAATGATTGCCAGAGACAATTCCTCTTCTAAGCCACAATTATGGCATTAGCTGAACAAAGAGCTTCATCTGGCAATTAGTATTCCTGTGGTGAACAGGGACAGAATTAGTCAGAGATACAAGAGGCTCAGGCTGCAAGAGCTGAAGCAAAAGGCTCCATGTGCAAGCTTTCTGATGCATCAATGCCTTTTCGCCTCCCAGTTTCAGAATCTCTTGCATTTATTTTTCACAATAGTTTAATACTCTTGTGTTGAAAGAATACATTATGGTTCAAACATTCATCTCTGCTTCAAAAGATAGGCAACAGCTACTGGAAACAGCAGGGCTCTCTGCTGTGTTTTTAGTCCTGAGGCTGATCAATAAACTCCAGTGACACAAGGGAGGAAGGGGTAACACACTCACACACTGCTCAGCCCCAGGAATGCAAAAAGGATGAATAGAAAGCTAAATGTTTCTTTAAGGAATGAGACCCAAGCACAGATGGCACTCTGTATTCATGGAAGGCTCCCACATGGTGCAAAGAATTAGAGCCTGCAGGGCCTCATAAAAATAGCAGAATCACCTATACTCAAAATCTTCAGCCTGATTCACTCTCAGCTACATCGCTGTAAGATAGTAGGAGTAAAGGTATTAAAGCCATTGGATTAATGCAGTGTAACGCTGTCCTTAGAGCTGAACCGCACACCCACTGTGTGAAGTGCTTATCCAAAGGGCTTGTAGTGACTGTGTCATGAATAAACCAGCCAAAAACCTACAACTCCATCTTTAACCATGATGAACCAGATCATGGGTTCTATATGAGGCCATGATACCCCTGTTGAGGTGGAAATAGTCCAGAAATCCAGTTTACTGGAGCATCTGGGGGTTCTCACAGGGACTGGAGTTTGGTCTTGTATAAGCCATTTCTAAATCACCATCTCTATAATTCTTTTCTTTTGCTCAGAAGTAGCATGAATTCAGGAGAAAGAAAAAAAAAAGGAAAGACTCTTTTTTTCTGTCTAGTAATATCCAGGTGCCTAAAGCACCCGTAAGAGGAACAGAATTTGATATCATGCTCAGCCTTCTAACTGAAAATCAGAAGAATAAAATTCCAAATATTTCAGAAGTTCAGAATGTCTGGAACAGATTAAAATATTGTTGCTGAAGTTGGCTAATTTCAGGAATCTGCACCTTAAATTGAAACAAGCAGAATTTATCTGCTGGACATTTGCAGCGGATATAAAATAATGCATGCCACATATAGATAAACATTCATATTAATTTTGGCCAATTAAATCTTTCCACAGTTTCTATATTACTAAATTCACTTGTGCTACATACAGGAGTCCTAAAACAGATCTAAGAAGAAAAAAAATAATCTCTTTATTTTGATTAAGTACCAAGGAACAGTTTGTATCTTTGATGGTCTCTAGTAGATCACTTGGCAAATACCATTTCTTCAGAATTTATGTGCTGTGGGTGTGCTAGTTCGGAATTCTCCCTAGTAATGGGGAAAACTAGTTATGTCAGTATCGTGTTTGCTGATGCTTTAAAATGAACTTTTAGCTGAATTTCTTATCCCATGGAAATTCTGTTAAAAGGACACTATGGCAAACTTAAAGCAATCTTGGGAGGCAAAACTTCTTCATTTCACTGCTGCACACCCAGATGTGCCAGACTGCACAGGAGGCAGCAGACTGGGGAGAAGTGAGATGCAACTGTGTCTCTAACCCACACAGGCCCTAGGATTGGTATATATTCTCGTCTGAAGAATCTCCCTTTCTTGAGTGTTTACTGAGGAAAAGCAAATTGAAGAGGACTATTTGTCCCATGTCCTTCATGTCTTCCCAGTCTCAATCTTCTCAACCATGAGTGAATTGTGTTTGTCAGCTTTGTGCTGACAGGGGTTCCCCACTATGGGATGCCCCTTGAGCTGTGCACCATCAGGCTGTGGGCAAGGGAGGGTTTCAGAAGTCCCAACTTGATGTGAATCCACCAAGACCAGATTCCTAGTAAAAAGGGTTGATGATGAGGTCCTAACTGTGAGAAATATTTGGGTTTGAAAAAGAACTGACTTTGGAGGGGAAAGAAACATCATCTCGAGAGTCAGAGCCAACCATAAATCTTATCAGCTATGTAATGGTTGGAATTGGGATAAAATTAGAAGTGGAGGAAGAAGAAAGAATTGTTATCTGAATAGTAATAGGATTGTTGTTCTTTATGAATAACAGGGTGTCTTTCAAATACCATGTCAAACAGAGGTAGAGTTCTCTCTTTAGAGCTCCAGAGCATTTTATGCAGAAAATTTCTTCCTGCCAGGCCATGTATCAGCCCTGAGAACACTGCCCTGGCAGAGCCAGGGAACCCCTGACAGCCTAGTGAGGCAGCCTGTGGAGCCCCAGTGCCACTACTGACTGCAGCTCTTGCTGCTTGAAAGGACATTGAAGTATAACCCATTACTTAGCAGACCAATTTTCCACAGGTGCTGCAGTTTCCTAGGTGGATGCTAGGTTGCTCATTTGATGGAAAGACATCCAAGAGCAACATAAAGTGGAAGAGGTCAGACTGGTCTGGTCCTAGATGCATAGCTTAAATACATGATCCAAGAAAGTTCAGTGAGGATAGATTAAGCACTGATGAATTTGGAGATCATAGAAGCAATGATCTTGCAAATATACATGCTTATTAGGCACTATAGAGCCAGCACATAAACTAAGTTGGAGTAATTAAATAAGAGGAAGGCAAAGAGGTGAAAGAAAACACCATCTGCTAACTCTCGATCAGTCACTTATAAGCAAACTGGAATGTAATGAAGTCCATTGCATTCTGATCATGAATAGATCCCGTCTGCTTGGCTCGTGTTATTCTTCCTCAAAAATAGTGCATATGTTTTGTAACAGTTTGGTAAACACATGAAAGAGAGAGGAAAAAGAAAGCTAAAAATCTCTGCTGAACTGTATGAAATGAAGCAACTTGGATGCTTCATGGCATTTTAAAAATATTTATTTTATGGACACTCTCAACATTTACACTATCAATAGTTTGGTTCGAAGGTAAGAGCTTGATTATGCAGTAAGCAGTTTCATATTACCATAAGACCATTGTATTTGACAGAGAGAATCCAGATCAACACTAATTCATGATCTGACATTCTCAGTTATTCATAACCAGCAACTGATACACTGATTCTATTAGCTGGCTGCTAAATGTAGGATACTCATGGAATCTCCTTTAGGGTTGAAATAGCAATTGTTTTTAAGTCTGTGAATTTTTCAACATGAATGATGACTTTCTAGGATACTAATATAGAAGTGTAACATAAAATGTCATAGCCACCACCTGTTGTGTCAAATTCCAGAAGCCAATAATATACGTTAACACAAGGCAAATATTCTTTAACTTGTAAATATACATATATATATATACTCTTTAATATATGTGTGTGTGTATGTGTACATATACACATATAATGAAAGAATAATTTGATTAGATGCAAATAATTCAATTATTGCAAAAATTAAAATTCACTGCAGCATTGTCATGGACATTTAAATTCTGCTCATTCACCTAAGAAGGTGAATGACTTTATATGAGAAGGAACATGCCACAATACACAGGAAAATAATATGTAAAATGCTTTTGTACTTAAGTCTTTTTTTGAAAGTCATTATACTGAGACATGCAATTCCTGATACAATCTTTTAAGGACACTTTCCACCACACATGTGGCAAGGATTTAGTCCTAGTGACATTGGTTCATTTTAATTACGAAGTCAAGAAAGAGTTTCGGGAATCTCTGTGGACATTGGTCACTGTTAATAATACTTAAAATTCAGTATCCCTATTTGAATGGAATTTTTCAAAAAGACAGCTCATCACTAGTTCATTTAAAATGGGAATGCTTTTGGAAGTTGATTTTGCTGTCCACTTAAGCCGGTAGTGTGCCTTTTCTGAAGTCAGGATATGATATCATGAAGAGCAGTGTGGGATCTGTGTCAGATCACTTATTGTTTCTTTGACTTTGAAGTCACCAGCAACCAAGTCTGTGCTTAGGAAGACTATGGAAGCACTCCTTAGAAAGGAAGGCAAACTGCTTCACCTGTGGAAGGCACAACTACACCTGCCAATGCAGTGGAGCTATACAGTATGCAGGTGACAAACTGCACCTAAAATGCTTCTGGGGAAATGTCCAGTCCTTCCCACCCCAAATAGACAAATTTTCCTGCCCAGAATTTTTGGGGAAAGGCAGCGTGTTTCTTAAAAACAGCAGTGTGCAAAATAAAACTAAGAGGACATCCATTTTATTTTGAAATAATGTTCCTGATGCCATTAATTTTACTTTCATTGGTTGCAGCAATGAAGCATCACATTTTGGCTGAGAGAAGGAAACAGTATACTTACACTAGGCATGAATAAGGACTTCAACGTACTTGAAAATAATTTTAAGGAGTATTTATATATGTACTATGTTTTTCTGCTTGCAAATGCTCTCTGGCCTAATTTCAGTTAATGGCCTTTAATTATGAAAAGTAAACTGAGGAGCCACAGACACGAGACATACTAGTAACGCTCTCTAGAGAGCCAGCATGTTTGCATCTTTTCCAGTTCTTAACATGTTTTTAAAGGTATGCTCCCAGAAATTATAAAGTTGTTTCAGTGCAATTGAAATTGGTTTTAAGACAGTTCAGGCTGGAGGACTAGAGCATGATGCTTTGACTGACAGTATTTCAGCCTAGCAGACCAGGATAGCTCAAGCTCACACATGAAGCAGAAACATACACACCTCTTGGGATACTCGTGTAAGATTTGGTGACTCTGGGATAGAAAACAGGAAAAGTCCCTCCAGATTGCTTAAAGGAATGTTTTTTCTAGGAGCTAATTCTTGTTACTGAGGGAAAGTGAATTGCTCCCTCTACACTAACAGTAACCCAGCTATGACCAGGTAACATTTTTTGACTGATGGGGCTCCCCGAGGACTTTTCCCACAGTACCAGGCTTATTTGCCTTGCAACCTCTACAAAAATAAACAGAAACCACGATGTGGCTGTTTAAATGCCAGTCATGAGGAACTGCTTTCTAATCTCCACAGTACAATAAGGGAATGTCAGTGCTACGGGATGATAAATGTGCAGGGGCTGAGTTACGCACATTTTAGCGTAAAACCTGTTTTTTCCCTTGTACTTAACTTGTATTCCATAATCATCAGGGACAAATGGATGCTGTGGGAGCCACTTCTACAGCTAAACACTTGAATATCTTACAACTTAATACAGAAAATGTATCTTTGCTGAGGTTTTACTGTCTCAACGGAGTTATTTAGGCTTAGCTGAACACTACAATGAATTATTTCTTGCAAAATAACCCCCCTGCTTCTCTATCTGACATCCAGAAACTTGAAGAGTTTACTTGCTGTCTGATGTCATAGTCAATTACTTTTTTAAAGATAATTTTACCAGTTGGCACCTGGCTAACTGACTGTAGCTACCCTCTCCTTGGAGGCAGCCTCCCAGCTCAGCTCTGAAGTTCAGGGTTGGAGAGCATTTGCACCTTATCTGCTAGAAATAAATAGATGACATCTCCACATAAGAAATAATCTGATTTATCTTGTGATTTAGATAAAGGCTGTGATAGGAAGTTTGTATCTGCCCTTATTTAATCACTAAACTTTTGTCAAGATCTCATTCCTACTAAAATTTGAAAAGCCAGGAGGGAGAAGGATATTTTAGCATCACGAAACACATTATTCCTTGCATGTCATTTCAAAGTAGAGCAAACATGGACCCTATCACACATTTATTACTGGGAGAAAAAGAGAGGAATATTTCAGGATAGTAAGCCAGGATACTATGGTGAGACTAAAACCATCCTCTCTCTGTATATTTAAAAGTTCACTAATGTCACAGAAGCTGAAAAGGAATTAATTGGCTGGGTGTGGTTTAACTGAACAGGAAGATGAGGTAGCAGATGGGAGACTCCCAGATAAAAAACCACAGTTCTTTCAGAGTAACATAGGTGCCACTGTTTCTGGTTTAAAAAGAAATGCACATGGGACTTCACAGCCATGTATGTATTCTGTCACTGACAAAAATGGCATAAATACACATTACATACTGAGTTTATTCTTCAATTATTGAAATTTTCTGGTTTACTATAAGGAAATGTTGTGCAGGAAGCCTTTGTGGGCTCCTGAGGAAAATGTAGTAATAATCTGCCACCAAATTAAAGCAAGGCCAGGGATGATGTTTTGATGTTTTGTTTCTTTGAGTTCCTATCCTCCCGTAATTTTGTCCTTTTGTATTAAATCCTATTTGGTTTCTTTTGCACTAGGATCTAGACACATTTATACAAAAGAAATTTTCTTCTAAAGAAATAAATATTGTTTGAAGAGGAACTACTGCTACTTGTAGAAAAACGCAAAAAACATATCTCTTTTCTTTCTTAACTTCTAGGAAAATGGCATGGACTATAAGGACTGTGTAATAGTTTGGAGATACATTAGCATTAATTAATATTTCTCCAGTACGTAATTCATGCAGTGGCCAGCAATAGACACTCATACACATGTGCTGGCAGAAAATAAACACATATTTTCCTTTATATTCTAACAGGGAGGATAGGATTAACTATCCTGAAGTAATCAAATACTCTGAACATTGACTACTCTGAAGATGAACCAAGGGGGTTCTGAGATTGCAAAATAGAGGGGTTGGATGTATTTGCTGCCTCATAATAGCATTTATTGTGTGTGCTGTACCTGACTGTCAGCAGCAATATATACTAATAAAAAAATAACCCATTTTCATTAAAAAAAAAAAAAAAATAAGAGCTAGGCTGCTGAAACAGGAGGACTCCTGTGCTATCACAAACAGCTAGTTTGTTTTGGTCTGACTGTGCTTCTTTCCAATTTACCATTTAAGAATTTAAATAAGTCTAGAAAATGAATCCCTGCTATGAAGCAGGCACATTAAAAAGATTTCAAAAATAATGAACAGAGTAGTAGAAGCATTTTAAACGAAAGATTGTATGCAGAGAGGCAAAAAGGATGCAAATTGTGGTATGCTGAGGTGAAAATATTATGGTAATGACAAGGTGTATCAATGGGAAGGTGAAAGTTGTATAAACTTAAGTTTCCATGACCTGTCTATGATTTGTGTCGGATATAGTATGTGTGCTGTGACCTTCACAGCTGCCCAGGGAAGGGTTTTTTACACTCCATCGTCCTTGCCATAAGGGACTTCTCATGAGCAAAGATGTTCAGCATAGCCAGAAATTATATGGAACAGTTACATCACTGAGGAACTGTGTGGTTCCATACATTGTTCTTGAAAATCCCAAGTTTCTCTTTCTGAAATAAAAGATCACCAATCACCCCATGCAAGCAGGAACCATGAAACTGTCAGTTCTGGTATGGGTTTTTGTTTGTTTGCTCATGTTTTTCCTATCTATGGGATCCTATGACCCAGATCTGTAACTTCTAGGAGGCTCCCTTGAAATGCATCCCAGAAATGTTGTGGACAACCCTAGTTTTAGGTATGAATGTCTTTGATGACTTGCAGGCTGGGTTAACTTCAGTGGCAACTGATGATAGTATACAATAAAGGGGATGAAATTAAATTTGGGAGTGAAAACTGTCATAAAAACAGTGGAAATCACAATCCTGCTAGGCTATTCAAGGAATATGCAGGATTTCAAACCAATCCCACCTCTCCAAACATGGTAATTTTGTGACCTGTGCCAAGTTATTTCAGACCCTACACAGTCCAAGACCAAATGTTTACACAAGAACATTTGGAAAGATAAAATCCAAGTAACATGAATATGTAAACCACATGAATCCCTTTCTAGTCTGTTTAAAATTACTTATTCTGAATGAGAGTATTCACACTTTGGGATTTAAGGTAACACAACTGACTTCAAGTTCCACCTTCAGATGAATCTTTTTGTGTGAAAACAAGCCATGAATTATAACTGACACATGAAAGGCTGCCTTTTGACTCACTGAGCTGTTTGCCTGAATGCCTGAAAGCAGATTAAAAGGTGTTAAAATTAATGAGTTAAAAAGTATCATACCTATTTTTAGAAATAGGTAAGATTTACTCCTCCTGGTTTTGCAGATTCAACCTTCCTTTAACTGTATTGGTGGTTTGCAAAGTCATTCTAATGTTCTGTGTCACAGACTATTTTTTAAATAGAATTTGCTTTTAAACATTATTTTGGCTATCTGCCTAAAAGTAATGTATTTAAATATCAGAAGGGGATATTTCCAGAAAGCATGAACTGCTATTTAATAATTTCACATCTCTAACATATAATCATTTCATAAGCCAACTTCATCTCCAGTCAGCTTACAGAGAAATAAGAGAACTCACTGAAAATAGCAACACTGTTCATTGTTGCATGAGAGATTGTGGTTGAATGGGGTGACCTACTGTGATCTCTAAACTCAGGGGAATGGGAATTCCTAACAGGATACATATCCAAAGCCTGACCTCTTCATGAAGTCTGGAAACTTTTGAAATACATTGTGATTTCATTAACATTTTGTATCATAAGAATATGCATTTTAATGAAAGAGAATTGCAATGACGTGTTCAGTTAAATAAAAAAGAGATCGCTGAATAGAATTTACATTGCTTTATTCATAGCTTGCACATATTATCAGTAGTCATATTGGGTACTTTATGCCTTAAGAAACCAGGCAACTTATTTTAAGAATTCCTCTTCACATAATTCATAACATTAATATGCCATAATGCACTGTAGAGTTCCTCTTTTATAGGACTCCCACATGGTCACACAGGAAAAAGATTCAGACGTACATGGCATGAAAATCAGTCTGCACTGTTTAGTGGCATAGAGAATTACACTGCTCTTTAGTAGAACTGCATCCCAGGCGATATTTCTGAGGGAGCTTTGTGATAACATTAAAACAATAGTGATATTATAGAATTATTTCAAATTTCAGTGTGTATTCTTCCACCTGGTAAATTGCTAAATCAAGTATAAAGTATTTCTACATGAAAAAGATGTGATCTCACTGTCGATGTCAAGAGAGAGTTCCGTGGTGATGTTATTGGCATCTTGGCCTTATACTAACCATAGAGCAAAAGGTAAAAAATTGTATTTACTATTATTATTTTTGTAGGAAATTGGGTCTAAAAGGGCAAGATTCATTATTGAAACATGTATTTAAAAGTAAATATCAATTGCCATGATTAGGGACAAAATTTTAGAAAAAAAATCTATAAATTTATTCAAATCAGACATTAAATGCTTTAGTTCTTTGTAGGTTTATTGTTACAATTTGAAGTGCCATTGTAGGTGAAAACAATGCACAAAAATTGACAGATTCATTTTATTATAAGTGGACAGAGAGATTGTCATCTGTAACAAGTTATTTGGTGTGACATACGCTCCAAGAGCAGACTCTCTATTCTTACCCAAGGTGAGAACTACAGACCCTGAGCTGAGATCTTCTAAAGTTTCCCTAAACTTCTAATGAGAACCTTGAATCAGGATATTTTGTTGTTATTATTATTGTTATTATTATTTTTATTATTATTGACACCACCGGCCTCATCAAAAGAAGAAATGGATTATTTGAAGCAAGTTTGGATGGTCCCCATTTTTCAATGGATCTCTGTAGTTTCTGAAAAGTTGAGTCCAAACTGCAAATTCTAAGGTCCCTCCCAGGGTTCAGACAGTTAAGATTTATTTGTAATAAAGTAGCTTCAAGGGATACCAACTAAACCAATATTTTTTTCTATTTATTTTTGTTTTGTCTTTCATTTTCCCAAGTGTAAGTTTATATAACAATAATTACAGAGAAATATTTTCCCTGTATTATCCACTTGACTGTACTTGGTCTTTACTTGTTTCAGCTTTTCCCTTTTTTATAATGAGATGCTTCCTATGGTTTTTTTTTTTTTAATTTTTAAATTTTTTTCCACATCAACAAAAGCAGCAAAATTATTTAAAAACAGAGCAAGATCTGACTGCCACAAAAGCCCAGAAGGTTTATAAATTGTCAACAGTATTGCAAATTCCTGGGAAAAAAACCCTCTTCTGAAGCCCCTACTCCTAGGGCCTTCTGGTAAATGCAAACAGAAGTGTTAATTTTGGTGGAAGTGTATCAAGTACACTGGCTGCCACAAAGTTTACCTCAGTAAAGGGATAGGCAGACATATTTAAAAGGGATTTTACAGGGTGAATATAAGGAATTTAATTCCACGAAAATATAAAGAAAAAATATTTCAAGAAATATGTTACTAAAAATCTCATGTGTGACTAAGGATGTCAAAATTTCCCGTAAGAATTGTAAAACCATACAATGTAATTTGCATCATTTTATGAGCAATGGTAAGGGTGTCACACACTTAGTGGCTGGAATATTTACTTCTCCCAAAGCACCTGCAGGTACAGTTTCCAGATATCTCCCTTCAAGGCACTCTGTGCACTTGTGCTGAACTTTGTGCTCTCTCCTTCTTTGGCCTGGGAAGACAGTTCTGTTCATTGGAAATTTTTCTGAATAAAAGATGCCTCGTTTAAATTTATTGGTTTCATGTCACCAAAATCAGACCAAATCTCTGTTTCGTCATAAGTTTTAGGTTCACACTTTTAAAAAAATACTGTAATGTTAATGGCAAATGGCTATTGCTCTTAAAATTTCTTGCTGTGCATGAAATTTCAGTAAAACAGTGTTTATAGTAGGCTTTTGGTAAAAAAAGAACAACTTGCATATAGAAATACACAATGCATAATTTCAGTTGTAGGCACTGCCAAAGCGCAGTGAAGAGAAACAGATTTTGGCCTGGGCAAAAGCCACCGAGTGACTGTTTCTGTTAAACACAACTGTAAGCAATCATCGAAGCTGGTAGCTGTATGAACAGTTTAAATTTATCCATAACATAAATCCATAATACATTCTTGACAAGAATAAAATAATATGTTTAACATCAATACATAACCATGTTTAGGTTCACATGAATGAGACTTTCTTTTTTTCATCAGCAGAAACAGACCAGATACTTTAAATTTCTTCAATCAGAATATATAAACAAGAAATGTTAACATTAGTCTAGGAGGTGAATCTAGCAAAGAAAAAAGTAATCAAGAAAATTTTAAATTAAGCTTATGCCTAAAATAGATCCCTGTGAAGAGTCAGCTAAACATCCTTTTTACAACTGACTCCCAGAGGGACTTCCATCACAATCCCTGTTGGACGTAACTTACTATGTGGGAATTTGCCCAGGAGTTATTTCTGTGAAGACTAGAAGAAAAACTTGTGAATGTTTTTGGACACATGCTACTTCATGTCAATAATAAAATTATTATTTTTGAGCTGTTTTCTGTTATCATCTGTGAGTTCCTTTCTGAATACAGCTCAGAGAGAAAGAGCTGACTAAAGGAATGTTCTTTGATGAAACTAGTATTTTCTTTTTTCTGTATTTCAATTTAATCTTCTGTCTATATGAGAAAACTTTTCTATGGTATATAGCTGACTCTCATCTTCAAATACAAAATATAATAGTCACCGATGAGTCACATGATTATAGAACAGAAGCAGATATGAAACGTAAAAAATCCGACAGAAAGCAGTCCAAAGAAAACATGAGATTAATTTTATTTCATGAAATCTGTCTGTTTCTTCAGGAAATTATTTTACTTTGGATACCAAGGAAGGTTGGACAGGGAAGTACCTTTTGGAACAGTGTTTCCTGTTAATACAAGTGCTGGAATAAACAAAAACTTGTAATTAATAGTCTAATTTGATTGACTATAGTCTTTTGATTTTTTTCCAGTTATGATCACAACCTCTGCATTTTTTTTCAAGTGTATGTTAATGCATATGAAAGATGTAAACTCATGGTCTATATCTCTTTCTACCTTCATTTGTCCTGTTTTGCAGTACTTATTCACAGTCCGTGGGATAAAGCCAGTCAGACACTGGAGAAAAATACAGATTTGATGAATTCATTCTGTAGTATTAAATCAGGAGATGGGAAATTGCATCTTGTGCCCTTTTATTCATTTAATTCCTATAAAATTCAGTTCCATACTTAGTGGAGTATTTTGTTTGTTTTCTGTAGGACCCTGTGAGAGAACCAATCCATCATCCAAACCAAACCACACACAACCTGAATAAACACGAGTTGGATTCACCAGAAGATTTGCCAGCAATGCAATAAAATATACTGACACTTCTTCACATAGAGTTGCCATGTCCTGTGTGCTTTGCCTTTATAATTTACCTTCGGGAAAAGTAATATGCGATAAACCTGTTGCAGGTAGTAATAAATTAGTAAATGCAGAACTGATTCAGAGTGGCTGTGTCCGCCCATCTCCAGCACAGATGTTCTGCTGAAGATTTAGAGACTGTTTTGCAGGCTCTCGGTCTCTGAGGTGAATTAGTTGCATGCTAATGTAAAACTGGAAACAGTAATTTTTGCATGTAACCCTTTGAGTTTTTGTTTGTCCATTCCTCCACACTCCTCCCACACAGAGCCTTTCCCCTGCACAGCATGTCCATGTGTATAGATTGAAAATGGTTTTTAATCTACAGCACAATATTGTTTCTGGTGCTTTATAGCTTTCCTTTAAAGCATCTTGTATTATCTTTACTGGGATTTCTAATTATTTCAGTAATTGTATTCACTAAGTCATCAGAAAATACTTATTATTTTATTGAAGAACTGTTGCTAGATTGGAGAGGTACAGCTTTTGTGGTCTGAAGGGCTAGTTTGGTCTATCGCACTTTACTTATCCTGTCATCAGTAATTAATCTTTTCTAGATTAGCAGTAATTCAACATTGAGTACAGTGAAGCTCAAGCTTTGAGATTCATATGACTCCTCAGCACTTCAGAATAATATATTAAATAGGCTAAGCACTGAATACAAATTATTCAGTCGTTGCGGTCATCATATCTTTAAACTGAAAATATACTTGTGACAGGTAATGCTTATAACTTGAGGACAAACTTCCCTAATAATGCCAGACAGAAATCTTTCTGATCAGGTGAAAAAATGCTGCATTTAAAACCTAATATGCAGCAAGGGTGACCTAGCAGTGACAATGGCCACTGAGGACTTGGAGACCCTGTGAGTGGCTTTTTTGTGTCTGTTCTGAGAAGGCACTGAACTGCAGAGCAGTAACAGACTAAAGGAAACTCTAAGGAGGCTAATCTTGTTTTACTGTACACTGCACTTATAAATTAAGGTCCAGATCTGTGGAGATATAGAGGTGCTTTAAGTGCCTTTACCTGCATTTCAGCACTTAGGCCTTCTCTAAGACAGATGGGAAGCAACGCCATGGCTGTGTATTAACTCCCCTAAGTGCAGCATCAACATTGCCTACATATTTATTGCACATTATTTTAGAATATCTCAACTGGTTAATGTGATCTGAGTTATGTATCTTTAATGACAGAAGCATCAAAAACAAATAAGCAATGCAAAACTAACTGAAAGTAATTACATTACTTCCTGGTCCGATGACGTAAAAGCCCCAGAGCCACAACAGATTTACAAAGAGGCCAACAAAACCTGTCAATGAAAATTTTCTCTTGTAAGACCTCCCATTGTAAGTGCACACAGCACCCTTGCTGCATAATTTTTACTTGTTAACACTCCACAGTCTGAGAACAAAAGCTCTGGAACATCCCAAAAGCTTTACTGTGATATTTGGGAGTCACTAACAAAAAAGGAAATTTGCTTTGGGGACTGCTCTAGGTCTACACATTCTGTGCTTCCCAGAGCACCAGTGCAGCTCTAGATAGGTGCAATATGTCATATCTGTAGGTGCAGAACAGTTTCTCTGTTGGTTTATTTTGGTTTTTCTAGGTCACAGTGCTATTCCCTTACTCAACAGAGCTAAGTAACCCATGCCAAACTGAGCAAAAAACTTCCGTTCATAGCCAAGACAATTCACAAACTGCCACAGAAAGGATTTCTTTTACCTCAGTTTTTAGTAGCATGACATGCTGGGATAGTCCATGAGGACTGGGTTTTATTGAGCTGTGTCCTGCTCCTGTTGCCTGTGCTTGATAGACATCACAAGTAATGAACGAACCCAACGCATTACACTTCACTGTGTGCACTTCTGGATGCTTTGATGGTGAAAGGAGCCTGATTCCTCATTTCACATCAGCTGTAGGAATGCCTGGTTATTCACTTTCTCATTTGAACAAACACACAGAATATCTAAACTGCCTTTTAAACTGCCAAGAGATAAAGAGTGTATCACAGTCCTTGGATAACTGCCTTTGCCAAGAACAACACAAGTCCTATTCCAGACTGAGCTTTATTGTTGGCTATCTGAACCTGTCACCTCCTGCCTGATACTTGTCTTCAGCACACTGACAGAACATACAGATGTAAACTGATACTTGTAAGTAAAAAGCTCCTACATGTTTCCTCTTCCTTAATAGTTTGCTATTCTGCTGTATCTGAAAAAATGTTGACTCTTTTTAAGCAATGACTCTTTTTCGGCAATTATAGTCTCAATTAAATGTAAGGTGCTAATACCTCTTTCTATGCTGGAATGGTCTGTAAAGTCAAAGAGAGCTCAGTTCTGAGCAAACCTCTGATTTTACGGTCATTATGTTGGTGACTACCCACAGTGCGTTCTTACAATGAGAAGGCTGAAGGGAGCAGCTTCCAGTACAAGGATATTTCTGAGGTATAGCTGGTAAAGATAAGCATGTAAGAGGTAGCTGGCTGTAGCTTGTAGCTTCTGCTGAATTGTGAAGGCTGGGGGAGCTGAGACCCTTCATCTTGCAAGGATGACTTTTCCGTGTGCTCTTGGAGTGGGAACCAAACAGCTCTCATGCCCTGAACACCAAAATGTCTTGCCCTATGTGATATAGAATACTGATGCTAAAGTTGCACATAATTTATTGCAGCAGACAGCTACAGATTCACAGCTGAACAGAGCTGCAAAGAATCATATTATTGTGCACAAAGGAAACTGTGTGATATGAATATGATCTGACACAACTGACAAAACCTGACAGTATGTATCAAGCTAATCATGCAGAGAGCAAGTATGGGCAGTTTTCAGAAAACAGGCTTTGGTCGTTTAGTTATTTTCCAAAATACTGCATAAAAGACTATTTTTGACCTTTAGCCCAGTTTCCTGAAAGTGATGGAAAAATCTTCTCTGATTTTATGGATTGTTGGATCAGGCCCAGAGATTGCAGTAGAGTAGCAATTTATTCTGAAGGGCACTGCCAAAGCCATGCGGAGGGAGTGGGTTAGGATAGACGGAGAGATTCAGAATGGAGCTGAGATTCATAGGGAGAATTATTAACATGAATCTTGCAAAGAGCCTTCTCCACTGTGCATACCTCTGTTTAGCAAAATCAATCACACACTTCCACATCAACCAAATTTGTCCAAGACTAGGAAGATAGTAATAATAAATAATTAGCATTTACATCACACCTTTCATCTTCAAAGCATCTTACAAACATTCACTAATTAATCCTCACAACAGTCTTGTGAGTTAGGGATTTTCAGCATTCATTAAGGACTCAAAAAAATCTACAAAGAAAAAAAAAAAAAGGCAGCAAACTCCCCCTCCCCTGACTATATGAGTGTTTATTCAAAATGTGGCATGCCTTGGGAACACTTCTGTACCAGTAGTTCTTACATTCTCTAAAAAGTAAATACATATAGTAACCTCATGAATGAAACATAAGGTAAAACAAACCCTATTAGGTCTTTGTCGTGATAATAATACTAAATATATGAATTTTGAAACAATTATGCAACTACTTAATCTTTTTTTTCAAAACCACAAACTTTGGAACCACATAAGCACCCAGAGTGTGTACCTTTAAGTGCTGAATAGTTTTATGTTTGTGCAGTGCCAGTCAAAAACATGGAGTTATGAGATGTCTTCTTGGGTTTTTTCCCTAGAAACAGGAAACTATCGGTTCAGGTTATGCGATGTGATTGGGGCTGAGAATCCACAGAATTCACTTTTTTCACTTTCCATGGGGCTTGAGTGGACAACATTTATAAATGGGTAAAAGAGACTGTTTGTCCTGTATAAAGGAGGCTTCTGCAGCTACTAAACATAGCCATGCTGTGAGTGTAGCCTCCTGATTAAGACCAGCAGGGCTGAGGAGGGCAAAAATAGTACATCTGCTTTTGGGACTACCTCATTTCCACAGCAGCCCTGGCAAACTGGCTTCAGCTTCACTCATGAAGTATTACCTCATTGTTCTGAGAGGCCTAAGTAGACAAATCACTTTGTATTTTCTTTCCCAGTTAAATGTTGTTTCCAATGAGACTATTTCAAGACCACATATTTGAAGTGAAAGGTGCCAGTGGGTGCTTGTCTTCAATGTCTCAGTTTCCTTTTCTGAGTGCTAATGGCAGAAACAGCTCACATATCCCATACCTGGTATGGTTCTGCCTTTTGGGACTCGTGCTTACAGACAAATCAGAAGGATGCAATATTTAGCAGTCCTGGAAATGTTGTCCCATCTGCCTTGGTGCAATCCTCTGGGATGTCCTGTCCTGCAGCTCCAGGTGTGCCCAGGGAGAAGAATCAGACCAGGGATTGTTCAGCAGAAACTTTAGACTTAGTTGTAAAGACATGGGATGAGTCCCCAAAATTTTGCAATTCAAGATGATAAAGCTCATTTCCAAAAGTTCTCCTGTAGAACAGATTAGTATAATTGTACAAATGACCATAATTCTCAAAGCTGATAATCTTCATGGTTTCGTTTCTAAGTCCTTCCCACATCAGAACTACATGAAAATATGACTTACTTATTCTTAATTAGAAACACTAAAATTGCTCCAGTTTCACTGGAGGAGACCTGCATTCATCCTCAAACACTAGGTAGAAATTAACACCTTTTTGGTGAACTCAGTCTATGAAGTTTCAAAATCTGGAAAGTGCATGTGGTTTGGCAACTAATTCTAATAATTTTACAAGTTCAGTGAATTTTTTTCCCCAGCCCATGGATTTTCTCTCAAAAAAAATCATAGCTTCCATTTCATCAAAGATGTGGATTATTTTTCATTTTGTAAATTTTTTCAGGTAAAACAAATTGGACAGTTTGTATTCAGCAGCAGAACTCATTTTGAACAATACCTAGGTAATGGAGCAAAGGATGTATAAGGTAAAAACATGTGCTGAACATATGTACTCCTCTGATGCATGCCAAACTTAATTAAAAATCAGACCCTAATTTGCTGTGGGATCTAGACAGCATACAAGTTTGTCCAGATGTTTATCAATGAGAAAAATATATTCTCTATTGTTAGTGCACATTTGCAGACTCTGGGAAACTATTGTCCAAGTGGTTTGCATTCTCAGTTCCTTAAATACAAACATTTACATTGTTGAAGGTATTGCTTATAAATCCTAAATACAATTGAGGCCCTCTGAGGATTGCTCAATTTATGTTAAAGAGACTCAATGTAAAGCAATGTATAGAAGTCTTAATAAAACCCTCTGAGAACAGAGGTCTATAGGCTATTCAACAGGAATTTGTCAGCCTTTCTTCTGAAGTACAAGGCAAGCCATAAATTCAGAATGTCCAACACTACTTTTGCAAATAGCATGAAGAATAGAGAAAAACCACTTTCTTCTAATATTTAAATTTTTGTGGCGTTTCTTGATATAGGGCATCTGTTGCAAGCAATTATTTCAGCTTACAAGTTTAGTGACAGTCCTTTAATTTAGCACTGTAACACAGGCAGCAGCTAGAGGACTTTGAAATGCAGTACACTGATATATGTGCTCATTAAAAGTAATTCTGATTCTGAAATTTAATTAATAGCCTTCATGCCATAGAAGAATTTTATTACAATTACTAAAAAAGTTAAAACACCACAAAAAGCCACCAAGTTCAAAAACATATTTAAAATACCATTTTCCACCATTTGCAGTCATCTACTCAAGAAAAGAAATTAACTGCAAAAATTACCTCGGGAATTATTTATGTAGCAATTTAATCAAGTCATATTTTGTTTTAAGAGAACTACTTATAGAATAGGAAAAAAGATAGTCTTTGATACAACTCAAATTGTTTTCCTTAACAAAACTTTTTTTAAAACATTGTTAGCTTTTGATAAAGTAGTAACAAAGGTGGGGCTTATGACTGGTAATGTTCACTGAGTATAGTGGAAAATGGAAAATTCCTGACCGCTATGTGAAACAGTGACAAAATCTGATGCAGTATTTTGCATCTTTTGGGCACATCCACTGTCAAAAAGAAGAGTAAGTATCCCTGTATCAGCTTTAGCTGGCAAACAAAGTTTTTTCTTGCTAATGCAATGAATTTGATACTTAACAAAACAAATTATTTTATTTATTATGCATCACATTTTTAATATAGTCTTTGCTACAAAACTAGTTTCTATTTAAGAATGTTTTAAGTAGCCAGTTCTTCCTCCTCCATTTGCTCAGTATTTATCTCTTTATACTGTGAACAATATAAAAGTACTGAAGTTAAAAAAAGACCTAAGTGATGGCTCAAAATTAGAGTCATGTATCCCATCAGCAGCAGGGTGTCCCTTATTTAAAACCAAGGTCTTGGAATTATGAGAGACAGCTAATGCTGAGACTTCTGCTCTTCACATGGTTCACAGACAGTTCCACTCTTCCCTTGGGCTTGCCACAGCTCCATATCTAGCCCTCTACTCTGCCTTTTGCTCAGGTCTTGAGCTCTTTAAAAATGTCTCTATTGTTATGCTTTTGTTAACGCTCTGCAGAAAGGTACACCCTTCCTTGGCTGTCTTCTGGGCAATGGAATAAAATATGTAATTGGTCCTGTATTTCTAGGGAAAGAACTCTTGATAGAAAGGAATTTCTCTGTGTCCCCTTTTGACTGTGAGAAACATCACAGAAAGACTCTGCACCAAGTCACAGATTTTTTCTGTCATTGCATAAATATCATAAAAACACAACAGATTTTAGCTTGCTAAGAATATTGTAAGCCAGAAGCAGCACTGACTCAAGCAACACTAACAAAAATAAAGTGTGCTGGAAGTTCTCAGAGTAATAAATAACTTGATAATTTCTCAATATATCTGAATACTTTTTTCTACATACATTGTTATGGAATCTCGTATGTAAAAGGATTAATTCACTAATTGTTTTTCTTCACACAGTAACTATTAACAAACACACTTTTAATATTTTTCCTGTTATTTTAACCATTATTTAACTCTTTACAATGGTGGAATTCTATGGTCTATTGTGCCATTTCCTGGTAGACCAAAAATGCCACCACCATTTCTTATCTTGTCTTCAGGACAAACTGGCAATTGCTTCTGCAGGTCTACGTGTGTAGTAGAGCTGGGTGGAGACTCAGCATAAAAGAGCATGACAGAAGAAACAGAAACTCCTGTCTTAAAGCTTTTCCTAACAGTTGTCTGTGCAGTAACGAGCAACAGAGGGAAAATGAATAATTTTTTTAAAAATCAGGGAAGATTCTCCCAAGGCTGCCTGATCCTGTCACCTGATATTTAATAACTTACACCAAAGCGACATCACTGCTTCTATTTCATCTTCTGTTAGTCAGTTACTTTTCCTTAATTTATAAATGAGTCAAGGAAAGGTAAACGTTGCTTTGCACATTTGAAAGTGTTGAAGAAGACCCATTTTGAAGTGCGACACACTATAACACCTTGGTATCAACAGGACTCTCCACTGCCAACAGGTAGCACCTTGGAATTTCTGTTCAGGTTTAATGAGAGCAGAACACTGCTTTCTCTGTCTCACTGTTTTCATGTGATGTTAAGAGGTGATTGTTAGCAATTTAAGAATTGTTTCTTGAGACTTTACAAAATATTAAATAGAAAAAAAAAATAGCACATTCAGGAACAATAAGATTATAAAAATAGGTTTGAAACAGTTATGACCTGGTTCATTATTAATATTTCTTCCATGTTTTTCATCTTATTAGGAATTATTCATTGTTTAAGGTTTTAGGTGTAATCATAAGCTTAATGAGAAGCAATATTTTTCCTTACATTGTAATTATCCTGACAATAACTCTTAAGAGCAGTTAAGAGAAGCATCGACAAGGAGAATGTCCTGTCCTCTAGAGCTGGGAAGTAGGTGCCCAACACATGAGGACCTCAGGCCATATAGTCAACACTGGTTGATGACCTTGGATTAATACCTACTTCTGATTCCAATGTAATTAAAGACTATTTGAAGTGGTCTCAGTGGCAAGTCAGAACTGCAGTGCACAGAACTGTCTGTAAAATCTGCAAACAATATCTGTATGAAGTTACAGGGCTTGAATCAGCTGATCAGTCAAAGAATATATGCTACAGCCAAGACATATCTTAGAGTGCAAATAGTTAATGAATATATTTCTACATTGGTGACAATCTGAGGATCTTAAATACTGAAATGTCAACACAAATTATTAAATTTTGAGACAAAACACTTAATAACTAGCTTGCTTTCACCTAGAATCATTGCTACTGGTGGCAAACCATGTCATATGTTAAATTTTTTTTTCTGCCCTTTTGATTCCCCTAGATGGAAAATAATTCATTGGTATTCTCTGGTATTGACTGATTTTTAATATTTGTAGTCAAAAGAAAAATTTGTGCAAGAGAGCAAGACTTATCTCTTCCAAACATTCAGTATTCTGTCAAGTGGTGTAATTGCTGTCAAATCATGATGTCACCTGTCTGTGTCACCAAATTAACCAGTAAATAATAAATCTGCAAACATCAGTACTGTAACAGTCTTGTTCCGGTAATTGCACACATACTAATTTACACTCACATGTTCTTCATTGTAAAGACACAGCACAGATATATAATCTGCAGGACCAAGGGAAAGACAAAGTGCCTAGGCAGAAACCATTCTGACACTTCAAACTGCAGTTAATATTTTTGTCTAGCTATTGGAAAAGCTGCCAGTACATACTTTCCTGTGACTGCAAAACCCAGGAAGTGAGGCTCTCTTACATCATTTGAAGGGGCAGCACAGGAGAAACCAAGGATGGGAATTCACAGCCAAGAGGGCGTATTTTGGACAAAGTGACTGTCGTGCCTTCTACCATTGCCATAGTGAGAAAACAGCTTGGTGGAAATCTCTAGCTGAAGCAGCAGAAGGACAGATAACTCCCCTGGGGAAACAGAGCAAAATATAATCCCAGAAACACTGGAGATGCAAAATTTAGCTAGCTCTCATTTAACCCTTTGATAATCCATCATTTAAGAGTGAGACTTTAGATCACGATGCATTAGGGATCTGAGCTTTATCTCTCAAATTAAACTCTTTTTTCATTGCAAGATCTAAATAGGTTAAATTGTCTTACTGTCTGTATTATTTAAAAGTGCCAGAGTCTTCAACACTACCTCTACAGCTGACTCAAAGTAAAACACAAAACATATACAAATAAAATGTTATTTTTTTATGCAGGTCCTTACATAGAAGTTTTTGTAAAGGAATGTTAATGAAGCTATGAGCTATACTTATCATTGTAAGACAACTTCCTCATGTCTTTTAGGGCTGCAAAGAACCACCTGTCTGCCCATGGCAGTACGCCAGAAACCAAGTGCATGATTTACGCCCACCAGCTTCCTATGAGCTGTGGGAGTGTAACCTTAACCACCATCTTCTCTCACAAAAGATCCTGAGAACCAGTTGTTTTATTTTCTTCCCCCAAAAGAGCACACTGAATGAAATATTAAACATACTTCCTGCCTCCACATTCTCAGAGCCTGACAGGGATAGGATCTTTTTAGGAAAGCAACTACTATTTTTCATGCAACTTGAGAAATGTAGCTGAGTCAAAAATTCCTGTGCTACAGTAAGAGTCTGACTATATATAGGCAGCTCTGTAAAAGTCGTTAGATACTTAAATCTCAGTAGTATTAGAGAAATTAGGCATCTGAAGATTCAAAAATTGGCTGTTTTGTTTAAGCTAGTCTTAATGCCCAGTTCCAGAGCTGAAATAATAAACTGCTACCCTGGACATTTTAAGGACCTATCTCTACTAGAGGGTTTGTTTGTGAAATGTTGTTTGCATTAGGCAATAATTCATTTTATACACAGTTATAGACACACATGGAAAAGTTTATGAAGCATTATAGTATTTAGTAAGCTTAAAAAAACCCTGTAAATAGTTTCTTTAGGAGAAAATTTTTAAAAATTATATAAATAGTACAGTAAATCATTGTCACTACTGGAATATCACCCACTAATTAATAGATGCTTCTCAAAATCCCAAATGTTTATAAAATATACATAAGAGCAATGCATAGGCTAGCTTGGATGCTAGGGTAGACTTTCTTTTCAGATTTTGGGCTGTGTCTGAGTGTCCACATAGCATGTCTCACAGCTAATGCCAAAGAATCCTTTCTTTATTCCCTGCTGAGCTTCTAGAGGGAAACCTTTTCCCGTGGGTACAGAAGGGATCAATACTTTGTCTCTTGGTTCACAAGATAAAAGCTCACTCACAAGTCTCTAAAATAATTTCCTCTAGAAAGAACCCAGGTGGCAGATTAACCTATTTATGTGGTGTTCTGTATAACTCTCTGAAGACTTGCAACCAAGTCTGCATCATTCTTCTTCTTCGTGCAGTTCACTCTTTCAAGGAGATGCACAAGCTGGATACAAAGAAATGTATGGATCACAGGAACAAGGCTTTGCAGTGCTCTCCTATGTTTAGGATAAGACTTAGCAAATACAAGTAGTTTTCTTAAAATTAGAAAGAGCAAAGGAACTGCCTGTAAAAAGTTATTCTGGTTTTTAACTATATCTACTAAAAGGTGCTGCTTTTTAACACTGTGAGATACAGGAAAAGTGCTAGATTTTGCTTCTCAGGTCAAATTTTGCAAAATTACATTCTCATATTACTCATTGATGCAACAAAATGAGGACACTTGCTCACTTGAAATGTCATTGTATGCCTTCTCATTCATGACCCAAAAATTATTGCAAAAAATGAAATGCACAGAAGCTGTTCTTAGCAGATACTGAGTTACACAGACCTTATTCATTGCAAGCAGATTCAGCATGAAGGATAGCTTAAAACATCTGCAGTTGTCCTACATATTTTTCAACAGTTTACAGTATGGCATTCTATCTGCTTTTGTCTCCTCTGATTTTCCACACAGAATATTCCCTTAGCTGATCTTACTCCCAGTCCCATGTGTTTTCAGTACTTGGGTCAGAGTCAGATTGTGTTTCATTCGGTGCCTGTGCCCAAACCCAGCAGCACTGCTGAGCACAAGCTCCCATCTTAACACATCAACTGGTTCCAGCTGGCTCTCGATGGGGACCCTTGGAGGAACACACTGCCTACAGGAGCTGCGGGCTGGTTGTGCTGCAGCCCTCCCTGATACACTGCAGCTGTTGGTTTGCAGAGCATGGCTCAGCCAGGCTGCTCCCCAGCCTCAGGAGGGAAAAATACCCCAACACTTCCTGCAGGCAACACACACAGCACTGCTCCTACCTGGCAGTTGATAATGCAGAAACTCCCAGCTATTCCTAGTACCAGATAAGCTAGCTGCTGTTAGAGGGAGGGTTACTAAAATGAGTCTCACTAGCTAACAAGCTAAACTAGGCTGTGATATTTCAATTCAGTTAGGCTTTAAACACTTCTATATACTTAACCTATTGTACCTTCTTTTCTCTCCCACCCCTCATTTCTATCCAGGGCAATGTTTAAAAACATTAATGGCCATATTTGATATCTTTTTCCTGTTCTCATTACTGTCTGTAGCAATAGAGAGTTGTTTCATCCAGCCCAAGATGGCTTTGTAGGTTTTGTTTTCTGAGTGTACATTAGTTTTCTTCCTACAGTTTTTTTCCTACCAGGCAAAAGGATCTCACAGGAAGAGATCAGATGTGAAGAAGGTCATGCTTATTTCTTTGCTGACAGTGGGATTTGGTGGGGAGAAAGAGGGGAGGACATGAGGAGAATGATAGCTATTGGGTATATCTTATGACAACTGGGCTTCACCAGTAAGACACAAAATCATTATGCCAAAAATAACATGAGAGTGGAAGATGGGGATGTCTGTCACATCCCACAGCTTGATTTCTTCTTTTATGTGTTTTTGGTCAGCTGTCACAATTGCACCTCACATGGCAATTCTGGTGTGCATTATCTCACTCTCCCTCTCATTCACTTCTATCCACAAACTACACCTTCAGGTGACAGAAAGGCTGTTTCTTTGTTTCCTTTATCAATTAAGGTTTTTGACATGTAGTTGTTCCCTATGTTTTCTCCACAGGGCAGCTCTCCCTAGATTCTGATCACTGTCTAAGATGTTCAACCCAACTATGCAAACCAAGGAGGGTGTTTTAGGATGGTTTCCTACCTCTGTTTTAGCAAGTGTCTTTTTTTTTTTCCCCAAGGAAAAAAGACCAGATTCTGTACACTGCAATACAAATTAACAGCTTAAAGGGTACTGCCAGGTTATAATAGTGATTTATTGTTGACAAAATTTAAGTAAGTTCATGCAAGGGAAAGACAAGCATGTAATAAGAGTTCAGAGATTGGATTAAAAAACTGCTCTTTTTTTCAATTATTAAAATCATGGGGGCAGAGGGGAGAGAGAAAGAATAATATGGTAAAAAGGGATGTTCCTGGTATTGGACAGACCTCATGTTTCCTTTTCTTGTTTGTATTTTGGGATCATAGCATTAGGTCTTCTTTAAGTTACATGGATTAGTTATGAAGGTCAGGTCATCTATTGTCATTGTAAACAGCTGTGCTTGAACAACTGCTGGTGTTTATAACTAATGAATATGTTATTATAGTAAGACATATACTTAAAATATAACTGCAGTATTTCTTCTTTAAAAGCACATATCCAGTTCTAGGGATTTAATTCTGTACCTTTAGTTCAAAATAAATCTTTGCTATTTCAAAGATCAAGCACTTAATACTCACAAACTGCCTTTCAAAATATTAGTGTGAGGAGTCGAATAAATGGTTTTCTGCAATTCACAGACTCTAATACAAATCTAGGTTTTCCCAAAGCTCCATTATCTGATACTCACAATCAAGCAAGTAGCTTTTTTGCTTATGTGCTTTTGTTAAAATTCTCTGCAGTAAGTTCTTTCTAACATTCTCTGGCTGCAGTAGGGAGAGAACCACCTGTACCAAGCCATCTAATCAGCAATGAACAACTCCTACAACAATTTTAACACACAGGGTCCTTGTAATATTTTATGTCTTGCAAGTGTAAGGACTCTGTTTTCACAAGGCTAAGTGCTTAAAAAACATTTTCTGTAGTCCATAAATCACAGGTACAAGTCTCAGCCTCTGTTACAAAGCTGCATTTAATGATACACAGGTGATATCTTTGAGGTAATACATGTTTGATAAGCATGTTAAGTGTAGCTGAAAATGGGAGAGATCACTTTATAACACACTGTGCAAGATCCACCCATCAGCAGGTAATAATTGGAATATACCACTAAAACATAGAGTGTTTAAAAGAGCATGCTGATTTGAAAACAGGAATTATTTGATCAGTTTGAGGTCTCCCAAAATGGTCCTTGACTTCTACACTGAGCTGCTACAGCATAGTACAGTGGGGAGCCCTGCTTTGTAAAATGCTTTCAGCTCACAATCAATAAGGTAGAAAGTACAACCTGAAAGTACAGTGAAGTAAATTTACTTGTAAATATCTTAGTGAAAATTGAATTCATGTCTCGGTTCTAATACTCCATTTTGCACTAAAATAAGCAGTGAGTTCCACAGCAAAACATTAGGCCTTCTCCAAGCTAAAGAAAAGCTGGGAAAATTATTCACAAATGTTTGCATGAATTCTCAATTGGTTTTCTATTCAAAAGTGTTCACACCCCTTTTGGTGATTAATCCATGAACATTTGTGCTAATGGACATCTGCCCACACAAATGTTTGGCTTTTCACTAAGTGACAACTTATTTTATTTGCAAATAAGGTATTGGTGCCCCAGTAGGGCACTCACCAGCATCCAGTCAAAGAGTAGGAACAGTGCCATGTGATTTAGGTTCCTAATCTTATATAATGAGTTGTGAATAGGCAAAGATATAGCAGAATTAACAGTTGAGGAATACCACGAGTAGAAATGTGCTCCAGATAAGTGTTTGACAATCCAACCTAAAAAAATAGAAAAAAAAAAGGAAAGAAAAAACCACAACAACAAAAAAACCCACCTACAACCAAAAGAACCCCCAAAACAAATCCAAAAACCCAACTCTAAACCTAGGCTGCTGTGAAAATAGGAAATGGGCTGCTTTCAAAGTGACAGCATTGGTCAATGTGCCAGTTCAGGGGCACAGGAAATGAGCTGACATCCCACTCTAAGCTATTTTATAGCCTGTGCAAGAAAGAAAGGTTTTAAGGAAAAATTTGAAAAGAGGTATTGGTCAACAGAGATCTCAAAGAGTTTTCAATCCTGAATGTTAAATAGTACTATAGGTAGCAAGCAACTAGTGAGTGCATCTGTATCTGTGGGAAAATACCAAGCTGAAATCCTTTTCTGATTCAGTTTGAGACTTTAGTTTGGATTGTTCAGTACAAATGTATGCTCTCTCTAATCCATATAAAATGACCCTGTCTAGCAGAGGTTTTAGTTTCAATGACTCAGTATCTTTGGGAAAAAGTGTATTTTTTTCATCAAGGCTTCATCATAGAATTTTCAGCTGCAGCTCTGAGTTTATTGGTAATTCTGCAAGTACATCCAACAAATAAAAGCTTTAAAACTTACAATTTTCAGTGGCCAGCAGTCAAGTAGTAATTATTTTTTTCCTAAGGGACATAAGATTTCTGCAAATTTGCATGCCTAAACAGGTGTATTATAGATAATCTAGTACCATTTAATTTCCTTCCTGATTGATTTCAGATGTCAGGAGAGGTCAGGCCTAATCAGTGTTTAGATAGGCAAATTCCCCAAAACCTGAGAGAGAGCAGGTTGTGGTGATTCAGCTTACTGGACTCATACCCCATGGCTGCCTCTCAGCAAGGGCTGGTAGGTGGAACTTTCCATTTCAAGAGCTTGACAGCTTGTAGTCTCTACTGTTCCTGCAGTGTTTTTTCCCATCAATATGATATTAGCTGTCATACTTTAATCAAACTTCCACTGAGAAATAACAGCAGACCTAATTCTGCCCAAGTTGAAATAGTCAAACTGATTTTAGTGGAAGCAGAATGAAATTATAAATCATTATACACCTAACAGTTCCTGCATAATTTCAGTTTTGTAGACAATCTTTGCTTTTTGTCCTTAGTTGGGTAGTGTTATGTCCCTTTAAATGGCTCCCTTCTTCTACCCTGGAGGTAATTGTGTGATAGATGAAGTTGTCTCTCTGCCATATCCAGCCTATGACATGCACTCATCTTTTCTTGAGGAGTTCTAGGCTATTGCATCACCATCAGTCCTTCTGTTGTGGGCACAGTGTCCTCCCAGTCTGCAGCAGCACTTTTATCTCAGTTTCAATTGTGAAAGAAGAGAAACACAAACAGAAACTCAGAGAAAGAAAAGATGTAATTACCCTTCAGCCTGCCTGAATATGTCAGCAGCATTTACAATATTCTACTCAATGTATTTAGCAGTGAAGTCAGTGGACTGCTTTGCTTATTCTCATTCAGCTTTGTGAAGCTGCCTTGGTCACGTTTCTCTCTCATGTTTAACATCCACTAGTTGGCTAATATTAAAGTGTACCAGGCAAGCCTGCATTCTGCTCATGTGTTATGGTGCTATCCACAACAGGGGCTGGACAAGCAGTTTTCTCACTCTGTCTTTTTTGCCAGCCTTCCTTTTGGTGGCTGTTCTTTGTGACCAGTTTCTTTTCCTTCCTGCCCACTGCATAAACCCAGTATTGTGCAATGTGCAATGAGGAACAAGGGTGGCACAGGCTGCTCCTGTGTGCCCCCTGCCACTCCAATTCTCTTGTTCTTTAAAAGCTCCTATTGACTTTAAATCAGCTCCACAGGGCTTTGTCTTGACGGAAATTTGCCCAGAGATAATTTGGCTGAATTTTGTCTCCAGACTTCAAAGAATCTTGCACTTGTACACATAGTTCAGACAGAATTATTGATAAAGTTGGAGTGGAATTAACAAAAAGTGCTGCTGGGGCCACAGCTATAAATCCTGAACCTGTAACACATCACAGATATTGGATATTGGGGCTTATATCTGATTTTACAGCTCCTCAAACCTTTATGAAACTAAGTCATATATATATTGTTTGTTATCAACTTTCTGCCCATTTTAGGACTTCATATTTTACAAAGAGTTTTTTGTGTGTATTTTTCCTACGGGTACTTCAGCCTGAAGGTGTTCATTACAGTCAAAAAAGATAAATCCTAGGTATTTAAAATGCAAAAATAAGAATCACCCTTATATTGAATTATCTCTATTAGATATGTCCATTATCTAAGCAAACTATCTCCATGTTTTAAAAGCTGGTCTTTTTTGAAACCAAGTAAGTTTCCATGCCTGAATTTAAGTTTGTAAGTAACACTGGCCAGATTAGGTTGCATTTTACCTAGCAAAAGATATTCAGTATTTGAATTAACAACAAATCTGGATGACAAGAGTGGAAATGAGGGGAAGATGGGATTAAATTGCCTTAAAGATTTCATTTTAAAATGAAAACTTGAGATATGTCAATAATGGTGAGATGGTAGTAGAGCAATCTGAATCTCTGTTGAGAAATTCTTAAATGGGATATGTGTTCACACAAACTCTTTCCTAGGAAAAATTATTTGCAAAAGTCACAATAGAAAAAAGGTTCTACAAACTTGTTATGAGATCTATTTCTGACTCACTGGACAGGTGATTCCAAGAATAGCACCTAAAGAAGTTTGACATAAGGCTCCTGCTGTGGAGAGCATGGAAGAAGCCTCCCGAGAATAAATAGCATGAAACATTTGCTACAGCTGTGGAGAAATAAAGTGGCAGTGGTGTGGGAATCTTCTCGGGGTTAATTGTCACAGAAGATTTTCACTGTAAAGCCTTGCTGGTTAAATAACTTTAAGAGAATGATTCGATGTAGTAGCCAGACAGACCATTGCACACACGCTTTAAGTCCACAAGACTTCTCCTGTGATGACATTTACACTGTTTACTTAGATACTACAAAATTTGAAAACTTTGATTTCTGGGCCAATATTTTTTTCCAAAACACATTTTGAAAATAAAACCTTCCAAACAATATCCCCTGCCAAAAATCCTAAAATTTCCCCATCACTATTAAAACAGTAGTTTTGACTTCATAAGATATTCTGTAGTTCACATTTAAATTTAAATATCATAGCGTATTCAAATGGGATTGGCAGCTCATGGGATAACTCAGAGGTTTTTAACTCCCGAGGTTACTTTATTCATCTAGCTGAGATGGGTAGAATCAGCAGCTGGAAACCTGATGGAATGTTACCTCCTTCTTGCTAACTGCTGTATTTTCCCTTCCTGTCTGCTGCTATCTTTCACACCACTGGTGCAAATGGACAACTCGCCCACAGCCTCAGTGCTCTCACAAGCAGGGGGGAGGTGCTGGGGAGATCCCCCACATGGACTGTGCGAAGAGTGAGACCCCAGACCCCGTCTCCTGCACCAAACTCTTCAGTAATTATTTGCTTCTTCCTGTTTATGTGTTTGAAGAGTGGAAAACACACACATAGCCTTTAGATGTGAACTCTGCCTGTGGGAGCCTGGCAGACAAAGACAGTGGGGTGGGGAGAACCCAACACTCACGCAGGGATGTAATACAGTTATATTCCTCACTGCTTCTCCCTACAACACATATGGCTGGCAGTCCTCTGAGACAGCTCTCAATTTCCCCAAAGCAGGAGTGATATCACTGTTGGTCACTAACAGTCAATCCTACGTCTGTCTGTGAAAGTGGAGTTGTAGGAAAATGAACTCTTCCTCAAAGCACAGAATGGTGTTTCACTGCGGTGCTGTAGGTTCATTTTCCCTATGCAACTCCTGTGTTTTCAGACAGAGGCAGACAGATGATTCAGCAAACAGTTTACAAAAGCCAGTCACTTTGCAGCACATCACCAGATTTCCCTTGTGTCTGCCACAGCTGCCAGGTAAACCCAAGAGCTCCGCAGCTGAAATCTGCCTCTTATCCTAGGGCACTGCCTCCCTTTGATCCCTCTTTTGTGACCATAATTGATCTTAAGGACCAAAATGTCAGCAAGTCACACAACTTAAAAATTTTATCACTATCATCCAAGGAGTAAGGTCTTAAATACCTTCCCTCCTACAAAAATAAGTTATGAAGCAACCATTATGGCCTGGAGAATTAAGGAAACTTCAGCTCCAGAAAAAAAGAAAAATGATGAAACGATTGTAAAATATTTCTAGGCAGCCAGTTGATGTCTGTAATATATCTCCTTGAAAAACAAATTAACATGTTCCCTCCCATAAATAATTAAATTCCAGATAAATTCCTAAGAGACTAAATTCTCATCAAGGTGAGCAAACAAAATCCAGCCTTAAAGCAGTATAGACTTTGACATTTTGTGGCAATTTATGTACCTGGTAATGAAGATATAATACAAGACATTCTGGGTGGTGCAGTGAAGAAAAATACACATTGCCGTGTTTCAACTGCATAAGACAGAAATCCCACTGCACTGATTTCTGTGCTACTCTCTTCTAGGAAAAGCTGCTCTATTTATTTTAAATCTAATTATTAAAAGACTAAATTGTCCTAAAAAGCTGCTTCAAAAAGGGAACAAGGATACAGAGATTATTATATAATATAGATCATGAAAGCCTAAGTAACTTTTGATAAGTCTTGATAAGAAGGTTGTTTTTTTTTAGTCTTAGCACTGCACTGAAAACAAAATGTACTGTGAGGATATGTTAAGAAAAGTCTCTTTCAATGCAGTGCTTCTTTCAGTGGTTTTCCACATACACAAATATTAAAACATTTTTTCCATGTGCTTGTAGTACAGGAATTATCCCAGAACTGTTGAGTGGTTAAGACCAATGTTTTCTAGTTTTTGCCATTCAAAGTGTATGGCAAACACCAGCACATTCTCAGTAGCTGGTTTTGTTTATAACATGCAAAACTCACTGCTCTTTGGCTTCTTAATTAACACAAAGAATTAAATCTACCTTTTCACACTGTCAATTTGAAAGACTGTGTTTGGTTTGGATGGGAAAGTAAGAGGTAATCAAACCCTCATAAAGAAATCAAGATATTTCTGACAGTGTAGCATAGTGCTAACAAGGACTCTGGCATCCTTAAGTGTGCAGATCATCAGAACTAGAAGTAGTCCCATACAAGCAGTGACCCAGTCAAGGTGGGAATTTGCTGATCTGGGTAATATAAACTAGTTGTGTCTGCACTGTAGGTAGATGCTCTTCTGGTTTAGGACAGCTTTGTGCACACCATATTTGGGAGAGAATGTATTCAGACCGGCAAATGTCCTTAAATACCAGTAAAGGAAATTACTCAGAAACTTTCTAGAAATTTCACCAAACGTGCTGAGCAATCAGGCTTCCAGCTGCAGCATGGACAACAATAAGAGGGAGTGTGATATCCACCCAAACACTATGTTACAAAACACACGAGGCGCAGCTTACAATCTACCGCAGCTACTGGGCTGGCCTGGTGTGGTGGGATAAATACACTGGCCAGAAAGGTTAGAATGTGCCTATTTCTTTCCTGGAATTCTGGCAAGAAGGATCACATCAGAGCTGCTAGGCAGCTGAAGTGACAGAAAAAGTGTTTAGAGAGTCAAGAGATTGCAGACAACTTCTGCAGATCTAATGTGTTTGTGTCTCAAGGCACATGTGAAACACAAATGTAGAAAGTGGCCAGATTTTCATGTTGAGGCAAATACTTGCTGGTAAGCAGCTGTGTGAAGCTGAGTTAGCTGGATTTCTCAGCCACACAAAGGTGAGATGTCTTACTGGGAAAGAACAGACTGTGTGAGATTTTCACAGTAATTTAGGACCACCCACAGTTTTATTTCTGTGTCTAACACTGTGCTGTCACTGTCTCAGTATTTGGTGCCTGCCCTGTGCTAAAAACTTATCTGATTCTACTTTGTGGCAGTGATGTAAGGGATAAGCAAAGCAAGCACTCCCAGCTTCTCTTCCTTGCAGGGCAGAGCATGCATGCAGGGACAGCCTCCCACTCTGCAGCTGCACACTGCAAAGCACAATGCCACCATTGAAATGGCTTTTCATTTACTACAACCATAAGGTTGACTTGTGTCCTATGATAGCAGAACTTATTGCCAGCCTCAGGTTGAGGCCTTTATTTTATCTGATTTTTAAATTGCATTTCTGAGTAGGTATAGTGTGTTTCAAGGGCTTTGAATTGAGATCATTGATATTGGCATTGCACAGACAAATTGGGTAGTCCTGCACTGAGGGAAACAGGACATTTAGTTCTCATTGGAAAAGAAAAGAAGGGATACCTTTGAAGAAATGGGACTTTTTAACACTAGCATCTAGAAATAGTTTCTGAGGTGAAAACTGCCTATTATTTTAGTGCTGGTCATAACCAACAGTCTATTTTTCCTGGACTTAGAAAGTTTTGAAGAAATCACGTGAGCTGAATCTTGCCGAGGTTGTAGTTGATATACTAACACATTCTTGTGAGGAAGCATGGTACAATTTCTGTAGTCTAGCACACTGAGAGGTCACATACTCCTAAAAATTAATCAGTTAATTTAAAGGTCTGCAGCTGTTTAGCAGCTCTTCTCAGTAGTGCTAATTTGTTGTGGCAGGATTAGTTTAAATCACCATGGCATTGTAAAGAGCAAGACTGTAATCTTCCGTTTTCAGGGCAGTTGTGGTAAAGTGAAATTACTCACCCACTGAAACGCAAGGAAGATACACCAGGTTCTGTGTGCATTTGAAGTTTTTAAATTTCAACAAAGCAACTTGGTCTTATGAGTCTGAGCATGATTTAAACTGGTTTTGATTAATATTTTTGTCATGTGTTTGAATTCCCTGCTAAGTTGTATTTAAAACTATAAAGATGATCTTAATTTACAGTAGGTGTGCTTTGTATTAGACTGTTATGCAGTCATATAGGCTGGGAGTATTTAACAAGAATCTTAAGTGTAACCAGCATTTACCAGTTGCTAAATGAGTAATTTTTCATTTATTAGGTTATTTTACCCACTTTTCATCATATTGTTTTTGCAGACTTATTCACTACTTAAACCTACCAAACAAATGTTTTCCAAAAGTACAATGTGGATACAAAAACCATATTCTGTATAGATTCTTCAGTGCTCACCCTGGAAGCCACTTGTAGGAAAACATTCTATGATGTGTATAATATCTCTCAGTTCACTTTCTTCTCCCATATTCTCACTAGGGGGAGGTGTATATTTTGTAGAGTCACTTGTTTTGAAAAAGTTATATTTGATGAAATTGTTTTTCCTTGAGCATTGCAGAAGCACAGGTTGGTTTGTTTTGTTGCTATGTGTTTCTTGTGATAGAGACAATAAAATAAATAAAGTATGTGCTTGAAGCAGTAAATAAGAGATTTGCACCTGAGGAAGACAATTTAATTTCCAGGTAAATTCCACAGAATTTTTTTATTCCAAACTTTACTTCTTCCACAATAAGCAAATTTGCCAGGCATCACCTTCATCTCAGAATTTTTGTGAGAATGTTGAATTTTGATCTGTCAAACTACAAAGGCAGAGAATGAATCTAAATCAGACTGAAAGTTTATGGGAAATTTATGAGATCTTAAGGCTTAAAGACTATTGTACACTTGTTGTTGTCCGAAAAATGGTAAATGAAGGTGTTTCATTCAGTTTGGTAACAGTGCAGTTTAAGAAATAAAATTAGTTTTTTGGATTTACATAGATGAGAACTTGATCATATGCCGTGCAGTTCAACCTGAAGAAGACTTTCTACTGATAGTTATGTAAATTTTATGAAAAGTCTCACAGTTTCAAGGTGAAGGACAGGGTTAATTCATATGATGTTAGGCAAGATTTTGAACCTTTACTCTTTATTCAGCCAATTCTAATCCTGAGTCTTCTGAAGCTCCACTGCTGTAGTACCCACTACCTCTGTGAAAGCCAAAGAGAATGCAAAAAGGGACAGCATCTCTTCCCTGCCTCTCACATGTCAGTCACCCCACATCAGGTCCTAGAGCACTCAGGATGGCCAGCTGGCTATTGACACAGTTTTTGCTGCACAGCTTATGGGTTTATTTGAGCCAGAAGGGATAGGTAGGAGCTGAATGAGTGAGAAAAATGTAAAATATGCAAATCAAATTCATATACATTGTTTTAAATATGTGATGTAGATTGGCTTGGTTTTCTAATTCTGCATGTGCAGTCCCAGCATCGTATCTTTTAAAGAAAGCTCCACAGGAACCAGGCTATGTCGTTAATTTTGCCAGTGAGTTGGACAAGAGATGCAGTAGCTCCTGAGGGCTGTGAGAAGTCTCAGGTGTGCCAGCATCTTGGGGCATGGCATAGATGTCTTACATCTCATTTACCCTGCAGTTGTGGATGACCTTTGCAACATTTTCTTCATCACCTGTTTGCCGTAGTTTTTAGACCATGTGTATGCTGCTAGAGTTGCAAGCAACTGGAAGCAAATCATAAGCCCATGACAAAACAGTCTGCCTGTTATAACAGCACCTTTTGGCTGAGGCGTGGCATGGTGTTAACCACAGCAAAGCAACACTTACCTTCTTGTAATCTTGCACACAGAGCGCAAACATGGCTTTCTGGGGGAAAGATGTCAGAAATACTTTTATAGCACAGTATATGGGAACGAGCTTCACACATATGTGAGCAAAAAGGAAAACAGACTTTCTTTCGACCTTTGCAGCACTGCCTCAAGAACCTTACCAGCAGACTGACCCCATTCAAGTGCCTCCATCAGACAAAACCAGGCAATTGCCAGTTCTTTAAGAGAGGAAATTGTAGGGCTTATATCTTCCTACTTCTTTTACTACAAATATATAGGGCTTTGACTGACACATGTTCATACAGAGTAAAACCATTGCTAAATGTGCACAGAATGCCAAAATACTTTTCACAGAAGACTACAAACACCTACTTTAACACTAAATGTAAAAGGAGCTTTAACACATTATCTCTCCACTTTTCAGACTAGCTTTTCTTCTTCTAACATCTTGCCCTCATTTTGTGCTTAGCTTCAGGTTTTCAATGGAGCATAAACTCCAAGTACTGTACGAGCCACCAAAGACACTGCCCAACTACTGCCCAAGCCAGTCAGGGAGATTCCACAATTAATGAGGACATTCCTATGTCTTCCTGTAAATTCATGGGCAGACCTATCCTGTGATCAAGCTGAAATATAATAAAAGGTCGATGAAATGTCACTCTTTGAAGACACTGGTGAAAGACTGAGCACAGGATACAAGTTTTCACACTTTTGGCTTTCAGACCAGCACTAAAAGTCATCCTGTAACTGTTCTGCTTTGCTGGGTTGTTCAAATCTGCACAAAGGTGGCATATATCAAGTGGCAATGAGACAATCTGGAGGTTTTTAGGCTACTTTGTGTAAGAAATATGCTAATAAATCAAATATTTTAGTAATTTTAATGAGTTTAATTTTTGTGAGGTCACCTCATAATCCATTTAAACAAGGATTAGTAGTGTCATCCAGAAACTCCATTTTAATGACTCTAATGAAAATTAACAGAACAATGTGTATCTAATGAAGATATAGGACCAGTTAATATTTCTGTAGCAGGTGTGTGGGATTTTTTAGACAATACATACATAAGTTTTGAGTTTTCATACGAAAATTTGAGTTCTAATATAAATTACAGGGCCTGGTTGAAATGTCCTTGTAGAGAAGAAAAAAAGAAAAGCCCTGCCTATCTGAAAATCAATTTTTTGTCAAAATTTCAATTCCAGTAGTAGCAGCTGAATTTTTCTCTGCTGAAAAAAAAACTCCAGCTAGGAATGTTGGTAAGACACTTTCTTATGGTAGTAGAGAAAGAATTCAACTTTACTCCGAAGCTAGGAAACTCCCATATCAACTTCCACCAAGAATCATTTTAGACAAGGGTTCTTCCTCTCCATGAGAAGCCATCCACCACTGCTGTGTACCAACATACCAAAATATCCACTCACAACAGACAGCAGGCACAGTGGCTGACTCTTACATTTTTCTACTGTAGACTAGATTTCATTAATCAACTGAAAAATGAAAGGGAGCAGTTAGAAAAGAAGCTCTGCCCTGCAGCTGTGACAGTCTGCCACGACACATCTATCCTGCTCAAGCCCCTGGTCACAATTTCTTTCCCTCCATATGGTATAAATATTTAGTACTTTTGATGTCACTGTTTCAAATGAATTGATTCAGACTATTTAAATATGCGGGTATTCCTTGCCTCTGATGTCTTTTGAAGGAAATAGTGCATCTCAACCCTTTAATCAATGCATTGGTTTTTAAAGACAAAACAACCATTTACTGATCTTTCTTTTATGATGATAGGAACAATGGCAGCCTTAAACACCAATTCAAGTATTTAATAGTAGTTATTATATCCTTGTCATTCTCAGCACTATGAGGATTTACTGAATGTTCGACTTCCCTGATGATGAAAATGACAACAGCTTTAGGGTTCAATTTATCTGAAAAAATCTGGTCACCTCAGCAAAAGAACAGTGGTGTTGCTCTGAGACCTTTCCTCCGTAAGATTTTCTAGTTTACAGCACATTTTCAGATTTGCCAGTCTTTGTAAGTCTAGTGATTACCTACACACACTTAAGACAAGCTTTCTGTAGTGTCAGTGAATATGGGAATGTCAAATGAACTATTTGTCTGTAAAAGAGGAAGCATTTTACTTGACTCTAATGTGGTCAGAATCTGCTTGTTTGCTCCATATTGTTGCTGAGGTAACCTCTAAAAACAATTGATATTTGCAATACTTCTAAGTAACATCCACTGTTGCAAAATCATTTTAGTGTCTTTCCTGTCAAGGTTTACTGCTGCTTAATGGATTCGCTGCAAAACTGATTCAGGAAGGAAAAGATATAAATGTGAACTTCCTCAAGACTGTTTTATTTCAGTCTCGAAAACATCCATACCACAACATGCAAATGAGCCCTGACCATGTGGCAAACCTGTTGTGAAGCTCAGCTGAGCCCCTTACAGAGGACTTTTACAGTCAAGAACATCATCTTTGAAAAAGAAATTCTGTTCCTGATGTGCCACTTTATTTTATTGCACTAGGAATTGCCCATCTTTCATCGCCCCAGCTAGTTAAGTTATTCTGTCCTTGCTCTTCTTCTGCAGCACTGCTTGTAAGCTACCGCCTGTGGAGAGTGTTAGGAAGAGCCTGCTTACTTGCTCATGCTGTGACTAACTGCTCTGCAAAGAAAAAAACCTCACCTTATGTGCTGGTAGTCTATCACTGGGGACAAGATGAGAGGGAAAAACCTCCTTTGGAAATCTCTAGGAATGAAACTAATGATAAAAAGATTTCTGCCAAAGGGATGAGGCTGTAATGCCCTGCTTTGAGGAAGAAGGATTTAAATAAAAGGAAAACTGACAAAGATAAACAGGCATGAAGATGGTTAAAATAAAAAAAAGAAAAAAAAAAAAGAAAAAAAACACTGAAAAATATTATCCCTTTATGTAATATTCACAATGAAAATTTTCTTTCTTTTCTTTTAAATCATAATATGCTTTTCCAGACTGCTTTAGAAGTAGTAAAGATTCATTCCTACAGAAGCAATTATGATAAGCAAAACAAGAGAAACCAGAGACCTTCCAGAAATGAAACTGCCCAGTATGAAGTCCAGCATGAACTGGATCTCACAGAGACTAGAAAGAAGAGAGTGGAGATATAAATTGGAGTTTTTTAAAATTAATGTGAACTATGTTATCCAGCAACCATTTTAAAACAAAGAAGGTAAGAGCTGGAAAAATAAAAATTCAACAAGTGGAATGAAGGCAAGAATGTTTCTTGCTATATATCCCAGTGAAAGGAGAAGCTGAATGTACATGATGTTGTGATAAGGAGGCAGCTCATGCACTTCTCCCACATCAAATGTTTTACAGTAAGAATGACGCAGAACAGTAAAAACCCGATACTGCACCCTACAGTATAACTGAAAAGAAGAGCAAACAGGAGTAGAGGGGAAGGTAGTTTATACTAAGATTATTCTAAGGGAGCACGACAAAATTCTGCCTTTTGATTTGATTTTCCATCAACATCTGTCTTAAAATGCAGACTCATACAGTTGAGTACTCACTCTGGCTTTTGATTCAGTTTTTTTTGAGACAGAATTTTGCCCACCCAAGCAATGAACAGACGGTGAAAAAGAGGTTCCCGGTGTTTGCAAATTCATTTGACAGTTCTTTCCAGTGTCTGAAGGAAGCTATTCTCCATGCTTCATGGAATTCACTCAGCACTCTTGACCCAGGCACAACTTCTGTTAGTTTTAATTGTAGTCTCCTAATTGTGGGTTGTAGTTCTTAAGAATTTTTTAATGTGTATACTTTTGCTTGGCAGGATGTGAAGCACAGCTGGATAAAAAAATAAACAGTTTTGAAAGTATCATGTGTTTTCATGCTTCAAAGGACTGCTTCAGCTGCAGTGTTATTGTGCCTGTATATGCAAGCATAATCAACGTTTCTTCTGGTGACTTAATATTATACTGCCTTTTTAAGAGCCTTTTAAAACGGTTGATGAAATCATCTTAATTAGATGATTTGTTTTAATATCTGCTGCTGTTGTCATTTCATTTTCAGTGTTTTCATTCGGTGGAAAGATTTTTCTTTTCCATCTTGATAACAACAAAATGTCTGTGTGCACATATGTAACTGTAGAGTATTTTTACATGCATTGTACATGTATTTTTAGTACACTCTGTTCCTTCAGCTGTGCTTGGGTAACCTGGTAAGCTTCATTTCCTTGTGTCTGCATGATCATGATGCACAGCATGGGGGGACTTTTGTAATGTGATAAAAGAGCTGTGAAATCTCACATTTCCTTGTAGAAACAGAAAAAAAATCTGTTTCACCATGACCAAAGATTCTTTTGTAGGCTATAAAAATTCTTTTAAACAAACACTAAGAGGGCAATTGTACGATAGTCTACTGTAAATGTAGGGTGAATTAAGGTAAGCTTTGAGTAGATCAATATTTAGAGTTTAGAACTGCTTCCTGTTATTCTCCTGGCTTATTTTCAATCCTTTTATAGACTCAGTCAGCTGCTGAGATGTTTCCTTTGTTTGAGACTTTAGGTTTTGATGAAGAGCTTCTCACAGTCCTGAAGCATCCACTGGAAACAAATTTAGGAGATGAACACCAGGGAAAGAGATAGATTGAAAGTCAGGAAGTGGAGACTGTTCTGTAGTCTTAGGAGAAATTGACCACTTTTTTCTGAGGGTAAACAGCAAATGTATGAACAAATCTATTATACGTACTCTAATGAGGAACTGGATCTCATTTTCTGTATAGTAAGAAGTGTTTGCTTCACTCTTCACCCTAATCTTGTGAGTCAATAAATAAATTAAAATTATATCATATTATTGTATTGTGAATTGCAGATTCTGTGCAGAGGCAAGGGGAAAACCCCCCACATGCTAGCATGTGAATTATTCCACATTGTTCATTAAAAAACCCTAGATGGCACTTCCTTAAGAAAAGGAATTTTGTGTTTGCTTTTCTAAAGTTAGAATCTGCAGAATATAAATTGAGTAGGCCATAATAGTGGGAATATAGTGCACTCATTTTACCTAATACCAACCACTACAGATCATATAAATAAAGGAGAGCTATGTGGTCCTACTTCTACTATTTTAATAAAAGAAGGTACTTTTTCCCTTTCGGGAGAATTCAAAGTTTTGAAAGGAATATGTTATATTACATTCTTGTCATTCAGTCTGTACCAGCAAATCTAGAAAACAGCTCAATGTCATCCTTCTCCCCTTCAATTTAACTACAAGGCAGCTCAGAACCTGTGCTGCTATCTGTAAATAGCAACTAATTGTAACAATGTTTGGTAAGTAGGTGCTAACCAAAACGAGTTTGCAAACCGAAGACATCCCTTTTGTTACCTTCTGCACAAGCATGCATATGAGAGTGATAGATGGGGGTTTGGGTGCAGTTCAGTTTGGTTTGTTACTGCCTGTGGATCACACAGCTCCTAGAGGAGCATGGCGCCAATTGTGTGACACTAATTTCCACCGAAGACTAGAGCTCAAAGTGTCTGATGTAGATGTTGCCGTCTTATCATTTAAACGAGCTTGCACTATCACTGACTGACAAGCAGTGTGGGGATCAGCATAGGCTGTGAAAGTCTTTTCAAGACTTTGAACATTTTCATGTTACTAAGTATGGATTTAGGAAATTTGTCTCTGCTGAGCTCTCTATTGCACTGTGTGCTGGTAGCTGCTAAACTAAATACAGCAGATCTGTTTGGGTAGCCAGCAGTGCCTGGGATCACTGGACAAAATGATTGAAAGAATTCTCTTTTTTTTCACCATTTGCTCCTACTTTTAAATACTTGCTCTTTTTCTCTGGGACCCCAACACGACAGCCTCTCTCTCCCTCTTGCAGGAGAATAATGAGGCTGAATATCCACTCACAGAACATTCATCAATCTCTATCTTCCTTACTGATTAGAGATATCCATGGTGATTGCCACTGCCACCCGGAATCTGTGAAAACTTTACCCTAAAAGTCCAGATTGGGATTCAGTAAAAAAAAAAGGAAAATGGGAAAACATGTTTTTCTGGGCATAACCCCCATCTCAATGGTAAAAAAGCAGAGGTGGTGTCTACACAGTCGCAGGAAAAAATTCCTCCTTCACTGGAAGAAGTGGAAGAGAAGAAGGACAGCAAAGAGGCTCTGTAGAGCACACAGAGCTCCACAGAATGTTCCAGTATATTCCCTTTTGCCCATGTGTGTACATCCTAACCTTCTGCAGAGTTCAAGAGTTTTGATCTTTGCTTTAGGGTGGGGCTGCTTTGTGTCTTGGCTTTGTGTTTGTTTTTGATTGTTTGCGATTAGCAACTCGATAGATACAGAAACGTGGTTCTTTTTTCGTGAAAGTCTAGTTCAAATTCTTGAAATATAAAAAATATTACATTATTACAGAAGAGTTTCACAGATGAGAAACAAGGTTGAGGCTTAAAGCAATGTCTGTTTTCTTGTATCTAAGTTTGTTAAACTAACCATAAATGTCACCAATCTAAGGATTTGAGGATTTGGGGTTCTGATTAGTAGATCTCCAAGCTTGAAACTACAGTGAATCTTTAAGAGAAGAAAAGGTATACATCACTTAAATGGAGATGAGGTCCTGTGAGAAAAGGCAAAAGATCATGGAGTTTCAGTAGGTTGTGAGATAGTAAGGGCAAATTACCTAAAATGTCTAATAGTATTTTATATTTCAGATTAACATTCTTAATGAGGCAGTTATTAGTAGTTTGTCATGGTGGTTTTAAGGTGGCATGTTAATACTTAGCTTTGTTCTTCTGCTGTTTCCAGTCTTCACCACATCTCTCTCTAAATAATCTAAATTTCTCCCTGTTCTGCTTAAGTGTGCTGAAGAAGATTTAAGCTATGATTCAAGTTTTTAAGCATTAGAAGTCAAAATAGAAAAGACTGCATCTAGCATACAGGTGAATGACTGATACGTTCTGACAATTCAAGTAGGCATAGGGAGAGGAAAACCATTACAGTCACAATTTACAGAGAAGATTTAGTAGGAGGTGAGACTCAAATATGACTTTAGACACTAAGTGAAAGGCTGTCGGGGAGGCAATGACTTTTTATGTTTTAGTGACAGCGATGGACTGAGAAGTGTCTCTGAAGAAAGCTGAAGAAGTCTGAAGAAAGCAACCTACACTTACTGGAACAGACAGTCTGCCTATGCTTTTCTGAATCTCTCACCCCATGCTCAGTAGAAGAAAAAGAGTGAGTGTAACATGGACTGCTGTGAGTGTCACAAAATGAAAACGGCTTAAACTAAGAATAATACAAACTACAGATGAGACAGACTTTGAATTAGACCCAAAACATGTCATCTGTAAGACTCAAATCTGCTGATCACGATGCAAGAGAGAGCACAAGTACCAGTATTACTTGTTGCGGAATCTCTGAGTGGCTGAGGATAGAGAGAAAATTATTTGGGGAAATGTAATGGATACTCCTTTGTCAATGAAACAAAATGAAACCTCTTATTTTCCTGAATATTTTAATGTTTATGGCTGGTGCTCTTGCTTTTGACTGCTTACTACAAGTAAGTAGCAGTCCCGGTTTCACCTGTGTGACCTCAAACCTGTACTCCACAATGAGCACAGACTTGTCAGCACCATGTACTTTCTACACCCTGGCTCCATGCAATAGATTTTAATTAAAAAAATAAACAAAATAACTATAGGTCTTGCTTTTTAAAACCTTTTAGGAAAGACAAAAACAATTCCGTAGCAAGGTGGATATCTTGACTTGCCCAAGGCAGTGGAAAGATCAGATATTGTTTCTGCTAATTCAGAAATGCACCAGTCATCTCTTTAACCATACTTCCTGTAAGGTGGCTGATAAATACTTGCTGTAAAGGCTTTTATGGCTGAAATAGGTTATAAATCTTGCAAGTGGTCAGCAGCTCAACCCATGAAACCCAAATGGTGATGACCAGGCAAATCACGTGTCCAGTCACATAAGGGACAAACTGGTATGGGAAAAACATGTATCGTATTACCCCTACATGTGTTGGTTCTATAAAGAAAAAGTAGATTTATGGTGGTAGGTTAATATGGGAAATGTGCCTTCTAATTGTGAATTTGATACTGACTTGCTATATATGTACTAAAAACACCATTTTAGTGACTGCTGCTGTTAAGGATCTATGCAGGACCACATTTCATGAAGCTTGGAAAGGCCTGTGAATGAATTCTAAGATTATTTTTAATTAATTCATTAAACTAACTAATGCCCTAAATACTACAGGATTGATGAGTTAATGTTCTACATTAAAGCAAGTTTGAATTACTAACTCCAAAATGAAAGGAGAAAAAAAAACGAGTGCAACATATAATAATGCATCAACAAATGTCTTCTAGTATTTCAGGACTCCTATTTTATTGGCAATTGCAAATGAAATGGCCACTACTGCTGCATGTTTTTAACTTAAAGCTTTATTTCTGTGGTACAAATATTATATTTGATATCTTAAATGAAAATATAAATATTCAAGAGCTTCCTTAGGAAGCGAATTTTGGCCCGAAAGTTCTTTTCCAGTGTTAGTAACAAAATTCTAGTACACAGAGCACAAATTCAGCCAATTAAAACTAGGTGGTACAAACATCAAAAACAACGATTAACATCTCTTTTTGCATTTGAATGTGATTGATGTATCTCCAAGCACTGGCTACAGAACCTTGTGTCAAGAGATAAGTCAACTGAGAAAAAAGCTCCCAAAAAAAAAGAATTCCAAATATATATCTTTTTCTTACTGAAAACCTCTGCATTTATAAACCTACTGCAAAACATTACTGTATAATTGAATGGAGATTGTGTTAAAAAGGAGCTTCACACATCTGTGCAATGCCACCAGGATTCCCCTGACATTTTATATGGAATATGTCTATCTCCTTCAGCTGTAGGGGAAAGTCTTCTCAAAAAGGAGAAGTTTACCAAGTGAGAGAAACATGGTACTATAGCAACACCCTTAGATATTCTCCTGAGACATTTGGCTGATTAGTCTGATTAGTTCATACTCCACCAAATATGTGGTTAGAATATTTGGTTAGAGTGCTGTAGTGTGGTTTTTTCAGATCAGTATTTGCTATTAGTATCAGTAGAAGACAAAATGAAAGCTTTTTCTGGAATGAAAATACTGCTGTTTTGCAGGGAATGATGCTGCTTCCTTCTAATTCATCTCACATATTTAACATTCTAATTCTATATGGGTAATACAGACAGATTACAGTAACAGGTAGGCTGGTGTTGCTGTGGCTGCTAACTGGTAAAAAGAAAAGCTCATTGCTGTGAAAGTTTTCCTGGTGATGACCACTTGCCACAGCAAACATGTAGGATAAGAAATTTGTTGTGTAATAGGATGATATCTCTGATCTGACTGAAAGAGGTACCTTAAAAACTCTGAGCAAATTTTTAATTATTTAGAACCATTGTCCCCAGGAGAATATGAGACAGCATATGTGAAAGGTTCACACTGATAATTTAGAAATATAGAAAATGGGGACAGGACAAACATTTATTTATTAATTTGTTTACTGAGAATAAAATTTTAAAAAAGTGTTCTTTTGCCTGCTACAAGAAATAATGAAGGAAAGATCTGGAATAAGACAAGCAAAGGAAAAAATTGAAAAAATTAGACAGAAAGAGAAGATCTTGCAATAAATAAAGCTTCTACAGGGATAAAACAGAATAAATAATTAAAGGAGAAAGAGGGAAGTGAAGACAGAAGGCATGCCTTTTCAAAGGTTTTGCCAGGACTTGTTTAAAAATGAGAGGAAATTACAAAATGAGAAGGAATACAGAACCTGCTATGCCAACAGTAGCTGAAAGGCTCTCCTCTTACCATATTCTAACTGTCCTTAAGACAGACAAGGAGCTTTCAGCCTGCAAATCATGAATTTGTGACAAATATTTCAGCACATCTGCATCATGCATCTTTGAGAACAAATGTAAATGAAACCAAAAAACAAATGAAATGTAAATGAAACCTAAACCCACCATGAAATACACTGTTTTCCATGTATTTGGAGGTAATTTTCCATTCTCACAGAAATCCCTGCACATGGATGTTCCTTTTGGAAAACAGGACATTCAGCCTCCCAAATTAACAAAGAAACATTAACATTAAAATGCTGTTAATTCTTTGTTTTGAAAAATATCCAACAGACCATAGTCCATGACAACACTGACTACAGTGCTAACTTTACTCTAAAAATGAAAACAACCTACAGTTCTACGTCACTGATCATTTTCTGACCAAGAGGCTAAAGAAATTCCTGCCACTGGCACATCTTTGTGCCCATTGTCCCAGCTCTGTTTATTCACCTGTTTGTGAACCCTCTTACCTAAAGCAGAACTGTAAAATTTTCAGATTGTAGTATCACTTCCTTAATCAGCGCTTGAAAAGTAACCCTTTTGTAAACCTAGTCCAGAGAATGGTCTGGGAAGAGCCATGTTGAAGGTTTTGCAATGCAGGAATGCAGTCTGGTATTCTAGACGGGGCAGAGACTTTGACTTTCAGCTTCTGTGGTTTGTGTACACAACAGGAGCTCTAGGTTTGGTTCTCAGATCCCCCATCAACTTTGTAGACTTATTGGAAACCATTTATTTGCTTTTTTTGATTTCTTGCTAAGCAAGTGTTTGGTAATTATGGTGTTGTAGGTACCACATGATGTAAATCATCCACAATTTTAAAAGGCCATAGTATATATTTATTATTATCAGAGGTGGTGATCTCGAGACCCAGCATCATTACACTACATGTTTCAAAAACAAGCTAGGCTTATGACAGTAAAGACAAGTACCATCTGCTACAACAGAAGAAAATTTTTGTGTTCTCTAGTTTAAGAGAAAATACTGTCTGGGGGTGGGGAGACTAAATTCCAAGATCTTTGTCACCACACACTTCACTCAAGCAAATCTTCAATCATCCTCCCTCAAATAAAATAAAATTACATTTTATTGTAAGTGAACTAAATGATTTAGCTCAAGTACTTTTTTCCTTCTTTCTTGACAGGAGGTCTCAACCTGAAGGATGACGAATCATCTCAAATAATACTTAATGTTTAAAAATTACTTCCAACAAGTCAATGCCCACAAGAATAAAAGAAAGTATTTAACATGGCAGATCATGATGTAAGGGAAGCAATAAAAGGGAAATGCAGCTTGAACTGTAATATTACTGGGTAACTTACATCTCCCTGCTGAAGGCAGCAAAGTTGCAGTTACCGAATGGCTAATCTGTTCTACTGTGTTTTAATCAGATGTTGGCATTATGTGCCACTAATTGCTTTTTCATTTCCACTTGTAATTATTCCACTGCATGTTTGTGGTGAGAAGCTGAAAATGAAGCAGATCACCAAGAAAGAATTAATTGTTAATGAATAATCATCAGTAGGAAGCCAATTTCATTATCTTCAAAGAGGTAGCTAGAGATTAACTACTAACTGGGGTTCTCCTACATTCAGTGCATGACTGTAAAGTAATCACAAATAATCACACCCTCCAACTTCATCAATTAGTTTCTATTATGTGAATTGATACCCATTTTTGTTTTTGTTGTTTAATGTTAATGGTAGTATTCAAGCTGGGGAGTGCTAATTGGAAGGTGTTGTATTCAGTGGGCTCAAGCCCTAATAATTAGAGCATCTTTTTCATTAGCATATTATTCCAAAAGGGATATACGGTGGTAGTTACTAAATTCACCTTGTTATAAATGCATTATCTTTATCAATACATTTTAGACTGTCACTTAAAATAGAATGATACATGCAAAGCTACTTTGTCAGCAATGCACAGTAGAAGTCAGTGTATACAACGTCATCATTTACTGTTTCTTGACAAATTCTCCTTATATCAACATGTCAAAAACAAGGGTTGTTTAGGATTTAAGCAATGGGTATAGTAGAGCCAAGGTCTAAAAGAAATCAGCTGGAGTAAAAAACCTGTTAGATACAAAGCAGAAGTTTAAAAAAGCCACATCTGCTTCATCATTATTGCATAGATTGATGGTCCAGTGAGAACTGTTGACTCTCAGCTTTCCAGTTTTGCTGTTGATTTCAGTTTAGTCCTCTGTGATGCCAAAAGCAACCATCAAGAATAGCTCTCCTGATGTTTTTTAGATCAATTTTGTATTACACTCATATAATTTTTATTGAAAAATAATAAAAGAAATAACGTCAGCTGTGGGATAGATTCAGTCTCTCTGTACTGCTGCACTCATTGAAGCCTCTCCTCCTCTCCATGTCTGGGTATCTGATAACACTGTAAATACTGCCTGTATTTTTCTCATCTTTGTACCTCTGCATGTAAAACTCCCTGAACTTTGACCAGGGGAACAGTTGTTTCCTCTTAGTTATCAGCTATTTTAACCAGTTTAAGAAAAGACAGCTTTTAGACACAAATTTATTTTTCCCTGGAGCAGGGGACATTTGGCAACCCCACCTCCTGTGTCTGAAGAAACAAATACATTAATAGTAGTTTTGTTCATGACCCTCCTCAGCAGCTTCATTAATATTTTAACTGCAAAGGATGACAATACATCCACATTCTGGAAAGCTAAAGTACAGCTAAGGAAGATGAGCTTGTTATGAATTCTAGATTTTCTGCAAAAAGAGATAATGGAACTTTACAGCAATCTTTCCCACTCTTAACACGCTGCATGTCAGAGGTTATGCTAGGCAAGGCCATTTGTAAACAACTTCTGAAAACCATCATAATAAACATAGAAGTTTGACTTCTGCTCAGAGGTAAGATTTGGCCTAAATGGAGTTCACCCATCCAACATGACCAGTAATTCTGGAAAGTTCCATTCCTACATGCAGGTGATAGTCATATCAAACCCCATAAAATATTGCAGAGCGGTTACAGTTATCTGCTGTCAATCATGTAACTAACCCTCATCACCTCTGTTAAGTAGCAATATGTTCCTTTCTCTTTGAAGATTACAGTCAATGTGTTGTGACAGAGCTTGGATCACTGAAGTAATTTTCAGCCAAAATAGTCAAAAGCAACAAAGGTAATTTTTTCTTTAAGGCAAGATATTTTTCTCAGCTATCATGACAAAGTGTGATGTGCTGATGTCATTGCTGCCACAAAATATTCTTCAAATTGTGCATGTTTCATTCAGAGTAGGGTAGCTCCTGTTATATTTCTTTTTTGGTGCAGAATCTGATGATCTATTAAATAAATATTAATCCCTTGCTGCCTTCAAAGCTGTCTCTGCCATATTAGGATTTTAAATATCTTCATTAATTGCTTAACTACCTTTTCCTAAATTCCCCATGGACTCCTTTGATACTAGTCACTCTAATGTGCTACCATGTGATTCATGGCTTCACTCTGCTGTAACATAGAACATATTTTCAGCCAATTTTGTTCTAGAGATGCCTTTGACAAAATGAAAATTCAACATTTTCAGACTCCAAAGATAAGCAGACCTAGAAAAGCCATTACAGTGCTACATTTTAAAAGGATAGAAAGCACTTTTATCTCAGTTCAAGTTTGTAGAAAATGTTTGTGCTCAAAACCATGGGTTAAGTAAATACCTTCAGTTTCTAAGCCACATAGAAATGTTTAGTGTGAAATTGGCAAAAGAAGCAATTGGAAATGTTTATTATTGCAATATTTGTGAAAAAAAATTTTTGCATGGGATGATTACTCACACAAAAATATTCTTGTTTAAAGTTCAGCTACAATAGGTTTCTAAAGAAATGTTAGATCAAAGTAATTGCTTACACCTGGTGCAGAGTATCGTTTAAAAATGAGATTTTAAATATAGTCCAAAATTTTAGTTGCTCTGATAGTAGACAACTGTCTTGTATTTGTTCTCCAGTTGCTGCATGTCACAAATTGCAAATACTGGTCAAAAGACAGTAGCAAGACATCACTTTTATGTATCTTCAGAATATGAGGATGTTGTGTATACAGAAAAGCTCTCAAACTTAATCTAGACATATGCTCAGAACAGATGTGAAATGTGAAAAAGTGTAATGGCAACCAGGAAAAAACAGCTGTACTTCATGGTAGTCCTGGAAAGATCAGTCCTGAAACATAACAAGAGACACTTACCTTCAGTAACATAATTTTGGCAGCTGCAAACACAGTCAAAAGTACCAAAATACAAAGCTCATGTATTTATGCATTCATATTTTGTTGCAAAGACCTGATGAACTCTCCACTCATGTATCTTTCAGAACTAAATTTGCCCACCTCCTCCAATCCTTGGTGGAGGCATAACAAGTCATGCACATTTTCCCATAGGATATGAGAATGTTGAAATGAGCACAATATTTTGTAATCAGAGGTTGCATTACTTATTTTGTCATGGTCTCTTCTGTTTAATCATCTTGGGCAAGTATTTTGGGTAATGTCTGAATCATCTCAGCCTAACAAAAGATCTTAAAAAGCACCTCGTGGATCCCCTAATTAGAGATTTGGGTTCAGTGGTCAGAATACTGATCTCATTAGCTATGCCTATTCTTTTGTGATTGGGCAGGACAAACTGATCTTCAAGAATATTTTAGATTTTTTTTTTCTCTGACTAATTCTGTGATATGTTAGTCATGGTACTCGCTGAGGAAGGTGTAAGAAATACCACCTGACTTTTTCTCTAGACAGCAAAAGTTGGGTTAGTGTTCATTTGCTTTTGGGCCCTCTGTGAAATTCCCAGCTTTTGTTTCTGACTTTCCTTGCCTCGAAGTAGGTGTTTTAATTTGCATCGATAATAGCCAGCTGTGACACTTAGTTTGATGTGTTACACACAGAGATTATACCATAGGCTTGGGTGTCCCTCATGTTTAGCCTAAATCTACAATTATAGGAGAACACTTTAACCACAGGTCACTTTGAAATGAAGGTGATGCATTTATCCTAAGAAAAGTAACATATTGATGGCACAGGGGGAGACAGTAGGAATTACATCTTTTTGTTACAAAGATTCATAACCAAAGGGTTTCCAAGATTCTCTGGTTTTATTGTTTCCAGCAAGGAAATTCTGATCACAAGATAACGAATGCAGAGTTAGGTCCAGAATTCAAGGCTAGCTAGAATTCTTGTTATAAGAAAATGTAGATTTTCTTTCAGATCTGTCTCTCTCTCAAACTGTGCTAGTCCTTTATCACAAACAGATTGGATTATTGCAATTATCCTCTAAATAGCAATATATCCAACTATTAGTCTCAAAAGTTCATGGAGCAGAGCATAAAGTTGCCTGCCTCACTGTCTTATTTCTCGTGACACTGTGCAGCCACTCAGGAAAATGCATTCATCTCCATTTTATTTCTGGAAAAAAAGCCCCAACTTATCAGTATAGATCACTAAGCACTGTAGATCTTGTGTTCTTTTTTGAAGAAATGAAATGAAGTGGGATACTTGAATGGTGAGCCTCAAATTTATGCATCTCCTAGAAGAGCCTGTAAATTTGTGATTTGACTCAGTTTCCAGGTAAATTGTAGCTGATTCCTTTATGTATGCATGTAAGGAAGGAAACTTTTCAAATCTGGTGGATGAGTAGAAGAGGGAACTGTAGTTTGCCTATAGAATAACTATAGATAGAAAATGCCTATTAGATCCATCAACTTGTAAAAAACCTGTGGAGCTGTAACACAAAGCATCTGTACCTTTAATGTTAATACCAAACACAGGAAAAGAACTTCCTTAAAACAATAAAGAAAGGAAAACAAGACTTCCATGGAAAAAACTCAGGTTTCTAGCAGCAGAGAAAGAAAGAGAAATTCATATCACTTTCAGTATTTCACCTTGTTGTCTTTTTAGCTATAATACAAACATTTGAACTATTAAATCCATATGCAGTTAGAGACCTCTTGGGTCTGTCATATAAACCATCATGCACCGTGTTCTAAAGGCCAGTTACCCTGGCTTTAGGGAGAGTATGTTTCATTGAAAGTCAAATGGATAGTTCATGATTTATGTGGCATATTATGAAAACCAGTACCGACCAGTAAGCTATTTCTGATCAAGTACCAAGACTAATCTCTGCCTTCCTTAGCTGGATTCTTCACACCACAAACAAAACATTACCAGAACTAAGAATTTTTAAGTTTATTCAAGCACACCCCAGCTCTTAGATTGATGCAATGGACTATGACAGGTCTTTCAGAGGCTTTCCAGTCCATCATGTCCTGTGTACTTGTTGTTCATGTACACAAGTCTGTGCACTCAAAACTCCTTATGAAATATTTATCCCCAGAAAGGTAATGTGCATTATCAGTAACAACTTCAGGACATGGGGCAAAATATTAATAAGTGCCTGAATAAAGAGGTGAAAAATTTGTGCCTTTCAAATATTTTATAGGCAACACACAGCAAACACACAGCTTTGCCAGCTGCAAAGCAGAATTTATAATTGGAAATAGTGACACAGTGTACCCTACAGCAGCATCAGGAGTACTTTTATAATCCTGTCACCTGAATACAGCATAGTTTCATTTGGCGACTTGTATCAGTCACTGCTGAAACACACTCAATTCAAAAATGTAAAACACGCAGTCATATTTTTGCATTTATTTATAAGGGGTTTTTTTTTAATTTCAAAACCAAATTTCTACATAGCATAGATAATTCTTTCTGGTTTTAGGGGGTTTTCATTTAACTATAAGTGAATTGCCCTTCTGGCTGAAAATCTGTTTTCTTTTGCATTCCCATCCATCCTGTGTACTACATTCCCTCTTAAATTCCACATGGATTCTATAGATTTTATTTAAGCAGGGCCAAGTTGCATGAACAGATCTGCCCTAGAGAAGTTTGCCTCTTTTAGCATGCAACCCAGCACTAATGCTCCGTTTTCATTTAGGTTTTCAATTTGGATGAATTCCAAATTACCATTTATTCCAATAGAAATGCAACTAATTACACAAAGCATCTTAATAAAGAATGGAAACAAGATTAAAAGCCCTCCTCCTTCTGGTGTCTCAATGTGTAGAATTTATAAAATGCAGAAAGGTGCTTAATTTCAGTTGTAGTTAAGCTTCTTAAACAATCTTTTATCTGATTTTTGCTTCTAACCAAATAGAACTGTATTCAAGTTAAAGGTAAAATATAATCACCTTATATGAATCTATTGCACAGGGTTTTCCTTACTCCCTGTTTTCTCATGTTTCGAGAAAAAAACTGAGAAGCTCTTCACATATGGTGCGTTCAGAGCACCAATTCTGACCTAGAAAATTCCTTACCCTATCTATCTTCAAGAGATAATGCCCTATTTATCTTGCATACCTGAAGAGATAAACAAGAATACAATTGGAGGAAGGACAGCAATAGATATTTCACAGGTCAGCTTGAGTGACTGCAGTCAGAACACAAATTTATACAGCCTCTAGGAGCCGTGTCCAGTTGGATAAGACAAGTTTCAAATGAGCTTTTAATGGTTACACAGGTCTAATGGTCCTAAGCAGAAAGGAGAATGAGGATGGTTAACTAGAAAGGAATTTGAGAGATGGAGAAGAGTAAGGAAATAAGGGGTATATAAGGAAGATAAATGTTATCTGAGTCATAAAAACAATGACACTGATATAACTAGAGATGTGAAGATGGTGATTAAAATGCAAGAGGGAATAACACACTCTGCAGGTAAGCAGGTCTGATGGCAAGTTTTTATACTTGAAATTACCCAACATTTACTACAAAGGTCAAAGAATTTATTTTTCCCATGTATCTATTGCCCACAGTCAAACCTATATAATTACGGGGTTGTGCTTGCAAGAACAGATTGTGAGTACAAAAGAAGGGGATATTTCCTTCTGCTACCTCCTCTGAGCCACAAAGACACTCTGGCAGGATCCAGTGAAAACAGCCACTGTACACCACAGCAGATGATTTACGTAATGCTGAAGAGTCAAACTCAATCTGTGCAGGAGGAATCTCTCTTAAACTCATGATGTGTTGAACAAAATACAGTGTGGTGGTCAAGCAAGTAGAAAAAATCTGATACCAAACTAAATGAGAGAGCTACAACTCAAGAGAAACTGCTGGAAACACCAGAAAACATCATAGCTGGATAAATTAGATTAAGGATGTACATTAAATCAGACAATCTCTTGCTCTGAATGTTCATGCCTATAAGAATTTTCCATTGATTCGAAGGCTAATTGCGAATGGGTGTTACAGAAATGGACAGACTACCACAGGAAAATGATCTGGCCTTACAGCAGGACCACTGCAGCTGCTAGCCTTACTCCTCCTGCATTCAGTGTCTGTATGTCCTTTCACAAATACACAGCACAATGTTTGTTTCTTTCCTTGTCAATTATTCAGCTCATGGTTATATGCAGCTTGGTCAAAAATAGCATCTCCTTGTGCTACAGCAAGTGGGCATGTAGGAATTTTAAAGAGGTCAAAAATGGGATGTGGCCAAGGTTGTTTTCTTCCTCCTATGTTTAGCTTTCAAAGGGATCACCATGGGAAACAAATTACTACACAGAAGAGATTTCCAAATCTCACTGAAAGAGCTAGTGAGATTGAACAGGGCCTTATACAGACATACATAGACACCAGTAAGATTCATTGTACTCGCTGGTATACATTCACTTTATAGCAGCAAGCATTTGAAATAGCTAAGAGTTAGAGAGTACAAAAGAGAAAAACAAAGGCTTTTCAATTATTTTAGTCATCTGTTGCTTTTAAACCTTTGAAAGTGTCAATTGCATTGCCAGTTCATAGCAGGAAAGTGGTGCAAGATGGATTTCAATTATTCTAGGAGAATTGGTCTTTCAGGACAAATAAGAGGATAGCACAAACCAGTGAAAAGGATCTCTTTATCTATAGAAGGTAAAAACTAGTTATTTTTATCTTATCCTTCATAAGCATCACTTCCTCAGATTTGGGGCATTCCTAGCTAGTGAGCAGCTATTTACAAAATCTGTTCACAGTACTTTCTGGTACTAAACTCCTGACTGGTCTTTGCAGGGCTGTTAAAGATAGGACAGCTAGGAAATCCCACGATCTAACAGCATAGAGGTCAATAGCTGGGAGTGAAACACAGTAGAAATATGCCAGAGGCTACAGTTAAATGGTCAACTCATTATAGAGCTGCAGCTTTAACCTTTCAGTTCCCTCTCCCCAGCAGCTTACAGAAAGCCTGGCCTTTGTTTCCACAATAGCTTCCTTAAAACCTCAGTATTCCCACTCTCCCCCACAATATTATTATCACCATAGACAGGATATAGATACTAATCACAATGTTTTGGAATTTATGAAAGTGTGGCATTTTTTATTGTAGCATAGGCTATGCCCATCTGTATTAACATTCAGTGCTAATACAGTTCTCAGTAATCTCATTTACAGGCAATAAGGAAACACCAAAACCACTGTGCACATCTGCAGCTGAGTACCCATTGAAGAACACCACCTGTAATTTTTATAGTGTGTATCGGCTGTCTTCATAAAATTGTTTTGGTTTGTTTTGTAAGATCTAACACCACAGTCCTCTGTTCCCTTTGGACAGTTTTTATACTTTTATATATTTTAAAGATCTAGCCAGAATGTAGAACTGAAACCTCTGTCAGCCCAGTTCTTTAAACCTTTTCCAAGCAGTGTTCTTGAGAATCTGCAGAACTAAGAGCCTCTGGAGAAGGGCATGTATTCAGACAATCAGTCTTTTAGTGCAGATTTTCATGTCAGTGGCCATTGCAAAAACACCCATTCTCTGTTAATCAAGCTTCCAACACAATGAGAACTAACAATAAAGTTTCTGTAGAGACACATAAAATGGAAACAATAAATGCTATGAAATAAGAGCAAATGATTAACATCACTATTCTTGGATCTTGAGATCATCCTTTTAATCTCCCTGTTATTTTCAATATTGCATCAACTGGTTATTCCTGTCATGTTTTCATCTGAAGAGACTTTAGGAAATAGAAATTGTCCCAAGAGCTTTTGGAGTTATCCAGTGTTTGAATCATATGAAGGAAAATTGAACATGAACTGACTACTGCTAATACATTATTTTCTTACAACAATTGCTGAGCTATTAATTATTTTACATGAATTAATGAATGTTTACATGATCTAATTGCATGTTAGCTCCTTTTGTCTACAAATTAATTTTAAGAAATATTTTCTCTATGTTGTCTATGAACAATCACATTTATTAAAAACTTCAGAAATCTGAAATTCATATCTAGTTTCACTTTCATCTTGAGAAAATACCAAAACCTCACCACTTCATCCAATACTACTATAGTATTTTAATGACAAATCTACATTTTTTAATTGACCTTGGAATAGATTCTACTTCTTTTTCAAAAAACTAAAATTTTACTTTGGTAAAACAAAAATAAAAGTGTCACATACCAAGAATCATATCATGGCTATTGAGTCCTAGGTAATTATATAATTTTAGACTGAGTTATCTGCAAAAATTGTGTTCATAAAAGCAAGTAAGATAAAAAGACATACAAGTGTTTTGTGAAGGCAGTTTTTAAGGATGATCTATACAAATAGATGAGTCGACATGTAAGACTGTTTCAACTCAGTGTGGCAAAATTATAAGAACAAAAGTTAATGAGGGTTCAAAAGACAAAGAAGGGAGAGGATCCTTGGTGTTTATTTAATACTGGAAATAGTATCTCACATTTATATAGCACAGTAAAGGCTTCCCAGGTGTTTTATGAGCCAAGACATCTGTGAATGTGTTAAACTGTCCAAAGATGGTTCACTTATGCTGTGTTAATATAGCAATGCTCTGCTTATCATCTCAATAACAAGTGGAAATCCCACCTGAAGAGGTATCTCAAATCAGAAAAAAAAACTGCACTCAATGCTGATTTGACAATCAAGTAAATTATTTGATTGACACAACCATTTGCTAAAAAATAGTAATTAATACTGTCAGAAAGTTTCTGAAAGTCACCGCTTGCCCTTTTTATACTGAATGAGGGAAATGGCACATAACTGGCTGACTAAAAGTGTACCCAAAAGCTGTGTTAAATGTGTCCGGAAGTAAGAAGCAGGGAAAGACACAAAGACCAAGAAGCTACCAGGTAGCATTTGTAAATTGTCCATGTAAAGCATCATAGATTAATTCTAGTGAGGGGCTAGCTCCTGGCAGGGGGATCCTTCTCAGGGTGCCCATCCATGCAATGATGTCCCAGAAGTGTTTGGGATGCTACTGGTGTTCCTATCTCCCCTCAAAGCACAAAAAGGCTGCTGTTTCCTTCAAGCCTGTCCCACTGCTTCATCTTCAGTCTAGTTCTATTCACAGACTTTAAATGATTTTTTTGATTGCTGTTATTTTTTGAATGTCCTGTTCTCTGATGAGAACTGAGTACCTCTCCAAATCCTTTGATACCACCACTTTATTCTGCCTCACATTTCTGTTCACACCCACATTCTCTTGCTTCCCATCTCCATACCTTTTTTGTCTCCAAACAAAACCCCATCTCTTTGAGCTTTATAAAGGTACAAAAAAAATGTTGTGGTATTAATATGATAGCTCAAAATGTCATTATTGTATCTGTTTTATCCTCTGCTACCCAAATCCTTTCTCTGTCTTGTCTATTCCATCCTAAGTTCTCCTAGATGGGAAGTTCCCATACCCTGTCTGACACAAGTGGTATAATTCTCAACTGAAATTCCTTGGCACCATTGTAATAAAATGTTAATAAAAAATAAATGTTAATAAAATCATTATCTTGGACTTCCCTGAATAATAAATATGGATAAGAACATGACACCAATCAAATCTTTTAATGAAAAAGTTTCTCATACTCTCTCCTTTTTCCCCTCCTGCTCATTACTTTTAAGTAATTCTAATTTAAGTTATTTAAGTAATTCTACCAAAATTATCCAATTAAGGTGTTTTTTTCAAGCACTGTAGATTTTGGAAATGTAACTTTTGCAGGCATTTCTTTTCTTTTATTTTCTATGTATCTCTATGCTGGTTTTGCCTACCTTTATTGCATATATCTTCTCAGAGGCAAGCTGCTGTCACGTGTGTTTCAAAGCACTTGACTGAGTCCTGGAGAATTCACACACAGCTATGCTGCACAATGCTTCCTCATCAGTGACAGATGGCAGAATAATAAATATAAGAGATGCCAGAGGAGAGTCACTGGCACTAGGGAATGATCCAAGCCCTTTCTAAGGATTTCCAGCCTTCTGAGCTTTCAGGCAATACACCTAGAAGGTGCCACTGTGAATTTATCAGTTGCATCACTGATTCATTGCCTCCATCAGAGGACCAAGACTCTGCCAGAGCGTTGCCAAGCAACACTGTCTTGGGCTAAACACAAATATAGGTGCCACAAAGGCTTCGTGATTGACTGAAGTCCCTTTTCTTCACACTGAGACTCTTGCCTTCAGTTACCATGCAAGTCTGAATTGCCCTAAAAACTTTGATGCTCAAAGCTCTGCATGGGATGTGTGGGAATTCAGATCCCTGGCTGCAATGAGCTGTAACTCACTGCGCAGTGGTGGAAACAAAAGGCCTTTACTCAGCCATTCGGCATTTGCAAGAACATTTAGCTCAAATCATCTTTTTGATGCTGCTGCCATTTGCTAATCACACAACCAGCAAAAGATCATCTCTAGGCTTCCAGCTCACATGCTGCATATAAGATTTTAATAAGATCCATCATCGCAGAGTCTCAATCTATGTCACAGAGCAGCAAAGCTAAATAGGTATTTGCACTCATTTGTTTATTTGCAGCTGTCTTGATAAATACCAATTCTTTCCCAGTGCTATTCCTTAGCACCATTTTGAAAACTCCATGAATGAAAAAGTCTTTTTTGTAAGGCAGAGGCTAATAAAAGAATCAGCTTTTACATACCTTTTTATTACAGAAAGCTTAGGGAATATGATTTATTTTAGTGAGGTTGCTCTTGGTGGTATTTTGGTTTTTAATGTTACCGACTGGTTGTCCATTTTTATCCGAATTATTCACAAGGGTGTTTTGTTTAAAAATGCACAAAGGTATCTTATTAAATAATGTCACAAACATGAAGTTCATTATTATGCAAATGCCATCCTCAGAACAGATTTGTTAATTGCAACTCATTTGCATAATTAATGAACTCTCAAATGAATAATGCCTTTGCAGATTTGTGCAGCATTGTTTTAAAATAAATTATAAAATACATGTCAAATGAAGAGTGCTTCATAGATTCCCATAGCATTGTTTGAAAATTAATTACCAAATGCTTGTCAAATTAAAATGAGTTTATAGTTTTTACAATGTTTTTTTGAAATTAATCACAAAATAAAATGTCACCATGGTAAAGCCAATAACTTGTTCTGGTTTTTCAAAAAAGAAATGTGGAGAAATGCATTTAAACTTCAGCTATATTGTTTGCTATACTGGTCCTGAGTTTTAGTCATTTTGTCAAAGTGCTATGATTTAACAAAGTTGGTAGCTGTTGATATGTTAATGTTTTAGTAAATTGAGATTAATTTACTTATATTGTGTTGGATTTCTAATAGTGCTAATGATTAATGATAGTGCATGTAAAAATATTGTGCAGGCAAGGTCATGATATATTAGTAACAAAAAAGCCTGGACTTCCAAGAACTGTAGATTCACGCTTGTTTTTGTAAAGGGTTATGTACCTCCAACACTCATTTGGTATCTGAATATTTTTTAAACAGTGCCTTGGACCAGAACTCTCATTTCTTGACATTTAACTTATATTTCCTTTTGGTTTTTTTCATAAAGAAAAACAACTAAGTCATCAGGAAGCTAAAAATTTCCCTGCATTCGTGACCACACAGTCTAAATTGAGTCAGATCCATGCCAGGAGTTCAATGCTACAGCTTGATATCCCTTAACTTGTCTCATATTTTAAAAACAAAATTATGATTTTCCACTCTGAGACACAAAACCTTGGGCAGATTCTGTGCTTTCTGTAAATTAGTGTTCACTGATTCTACAGCAAGAAAAACCCTTTATGTCCTGAGTACCTGAACATCTCTGTAATGATAGAGGATTCGAATACACTGTTAGGTGAAGCAAAAAAAAAAGGCTGTGGAGGCACTTTATTATTCTTTAAGGTTATCCTTGCTAGAAAAAGAGAAAGCTTTCAACCATTTCACAACCCTCTGAGTTATGTTAAAATTCATCTCAAACAATTAATAAGGTCCTCAGCCTTTTTTAAAGACATCCTGGAGGAGGAACCATTCCTTTTTTCACATTTACATTGGCCCTAATTCTTAAGAACTGTTCATTTCTTTAGATGCTATCTTAATTACGATTTTATTAAATCCCAAGCAGCGTGTTGGTAACACATAAACATATATACATATGTTTGTGTCTGTATGTGTGTAAGGAAGTATCACTTGAACTTAAGACAAGAATTTCAGGGGAAATTTCATACATTTTTAAAAAATCCAGTTCCTGGAATTTACTCTGGGTTACTTAACGTTGTTGATGACGGTGGTGTGACAAGTGAAAAAAAATGTGGAAAATCGATTGAGTCATTTCAAAGAATTCTTCAAACTGACAGTACTTGGGACATAGTAGTAGGTTAATAGAGACCAGGTATGTGATGTGATCAAAGAGAATCATCTTTTCTGGCCTTCCAGTGCAGCAGCCTTGGGATTCATGCTCCTAAAGAGCTAATAGGGATTATCAGTAAAATAGGACAACCCTTCTCTTGGGTTAGGTTGGTTTAAACTTGAGGCAGTGAGCTTTGTTTTCATGATCTGTAAAACAGACTAAAAGTACACAAGAGATGGCAGTAAATTATATTGAATGAGGGAGCACCTTGTCAGAAACATTTTTCAAATATTGGCAGAAGTAATGGAGGTAAAATGATAACCAAATGAGGGGTACAGTCGTAGGCAAACACTCTTGGTCATGCAGATGACAGAATTTTGTTCTGTGCCTTCAGATGACCATGGATGCCACAGCAGTACCTGCTGCTAAGGAAGAAGGATCTATAAAACACAACAAAGCTGCTGCAGAACAGGCTTCTGCAGACCTTTAGTGTGGTGTGGTGTGGTTTTTGACCATGAATAACCAATGAAATATACTGGGGACAGTGATCAGAGGTGGCACACTGAAACTCTGGGTGATACAGATTACATTCAAGAAACCCTTAAGCTCTCGATCTTAGATGTCATCAAGTCAATCACAGGTGTGAGAGCTTCTGATGAAGAATATAGCCACTATCACTTTAAAGTTTACTCACTTGATTACTCAAGAGCTGACCATCAGTGTATGAGTCATCCATCACCAAGTCTGTTGCCCTGGAGATTTAAAACACTCAACGTGTTGTTGCTTTATTGTGTCAGTGAGCTTCCTGACGTACAGGAAGTTTGTTATGGCTTTGCACTGAGAGTACAAATGGAGAATACTAGTAAGATTAAATTCCTATTGCTTGCCCTTCAGACTCATCCCAGCCCCTTAACACCAGGCAGAAATACTTCCTCTGATGATACAAAGCCCTTTTGATTACCACAAAGAGCTGGTCTGCACTAAGCAGTCTGGAAAGAGTCATCAGTTTTAGAAATTTCACTGGACTAAGAGGAAATGTTTCCTCTTAGGAGCACCACGGATATTAAAGGACCCTGGATTAGTTTTTATTACCATATGCATTCCTTGTTTATAAATCCTTGTTTAAAAATTCGTTCTGCATTCCTTTTTTATAAAATCTTCACTTAGGAAAAAGAAAGGAGCATTTAAATTAAATTTGCAACAGTGTCTTCTTTCTTCCTCCTTTCATCTGCAAAATAGCCATAGAATTTCTGGAGTGTGTGGCATAAAGGTTATGGACATCCAGAAGGAGGCTATATTCTGCAAATTCTCCAAGTGATAGAGAAAAAAACATTTAGGCTGTCATATGCTGGTGCAGGTCACACTGCATTTCTACAAATGCACACTGCCAACAATGCTGTGTTGACAGATACGCTGTCCAGATCATAGGAAGTGCCCTATGTGGATTAAAATATAACCTTCATAAGAAAATCACCTCTTTACCAAAAATACCATATATTGCAACAGAAATTAAAAGAAACAGAGATGAATATGACACACTTCGTATGTACACATATGTGCTGACCAGTAAAAAAAGAGCTTGCAAAGATTATGAAGCACCTTAATCTTGACTAATAGTTGGAGAAACTGGAGAATAAAACAGTTAAGGATCTTGTCTGGAATACTAAAGGCAGTAAAAGAAATAAGAACAAGATCTTAATCAAAAAGCATCTTAATCTCAATCATATCTGCTCTGTCTCGATTCTACATCTTCACTGCAATAAGAATTCTAACATGGTAGTTTCTTCACAACTAGAATTTTCTAAATTCACCACTGTTTTTGTAAGCATTATTATAAAAAGTAAAAGCTTTTGTCTAATAATTATGTTGCCAACTTTTCTGTTGGTGCAAAAATTTACATTAATTTATATGAAGTTTTAAAACACGCACTTACAGATGAAAGAGAGTTTTGGCTGTTAACCACTGACTTCAGCTTCAAAGCAATCAGTGAAATTGCACTGATCTGGTAAGAATGAGATATGGCACTGTTGCACTGCTGTTGTACGAACACTCCTATTACTCTTCTTCTATAAATGTCAATTTTTCTTGCTTATTTAAATCGTCCCTTAATCCAATATAATTCAATGAGAATACCATTAATTGCTCTATTATTTATTTTCCCTGAAACTTGTATGAGTGAAGGACCAGATCTATTGCCATTCAGCAGACTGAAGACCAAGTCTGTGGAAGAGGCTCTGTCTGAGAGAAAGCAAGCTGAGCATGTGCCAGCGATGTGTCCTAACTGCACACATGGCCAACAGCATCTCATCCAACCCACCCAACCTGGTGGGACGTTTTGGAATCAAAACCAGACATGAAAACGATTTCATTCTCATGACTTATCCCTTTAATTTGCTTAGGGAAAGAAATGCAGGGAGAGATGTTGTAAAACAATTTTTTTTACTTTTAAAGATAAACAACAAAATACTCGACCCTCTTGAAAATAATCAAGGTGCAGATTTCTCTGAGTTATAAACAAAGTGGGAAAGGATTTTTAAATCCTATAAGAACTGCAGTGAACTAGTTATATAAGACAATTCAGTGCTCTGGAAAATAATAAGAAAAAATCTCTGAAGGAATTAAACTCTCATAGACCTGCCTTTAGAAAGTAACACATCCAATGTCAACTATAGAAGGATTACCAGGGAATTATTCTGCAGTAATCTTCAATTTATAATCACTTAGTCTTTTTGGATTAGATTCAGTCCATTTCATTAACCTGTAGTAAGGTTTTTTCCTTTCTTGCATTTTAATCCACTCTAGCCTGATTTACAAAGATTAACTTCAGACTGAAGTTCTTGAGATCCACATCCCTAAATCAGAATACTGGACTTGGAAACACACAACTCATAAAATATGTTTTGAATAATGGCTCCTTTAAATTTTAATAATTAAAAACGTATCAGTCTGAAAATTATTGATAAACAAGTTTGCAAGGACATCATTCTCAGACATTTAAAAACCCACTGTTGAACCCAAAAACAAACACCAGATTTGAATATGCATTTAGTGACCTTGAGGATAAAAACTATTCCTTCTGATTTAGTGAATTAAACAATAATTAAAGAAGTTATAGATGTATATAAGAATGAGAATAAATAAATGAGAATTAGAATGAGATATGAACAGCAGGCAAGAGAGTTCCTATTAAGTAATAAAGTCCAAAAGAGACCATGGTTAGCTTACCTTTCCTAAGTTAAATGGAAAAGTATATAACTATGTAGTAAGACAATCTCATTCTGCTTTCAATTATTGTGTTGTAAATTCAGTCAAATATTACTGAACTCCAGTAGACTGAATCTGAGTACAAGAGAGCTCCTGATCTCATTTAAAATATTAACATATTCCTGAAAAGAGGAGGCAGATAGCTGTATTTTGAAAATGTAAAAAGAGTTCTGATAATTATATAATTGTTCCTGTGGATGGTAACAATGAATCAATCAATATACTAGTTCCAGATGTTATAATACATTTTCATTTGTGAAAAAAAGAAATTCAAAAGGTGAGAATGTTGTTGTGTTAAGACTGTGCATTTAGCTGTATTGTATGTAACCTTGATATTTCAGCTTTTTCATAGTTTTCAATGAAGGATACTTCCTTCCAATGTATTTCCATTTCACAGTAATATTTGGATTTCTAAGTATTTTCATACAAAATAATAAAGAAAACATAAGCCTTTAAGCCTTCTACAAAGATGATTGCATTTTTTCAATCCAGCCTGCATTTTTATTCAGAAAGACCTGTACTAGAATGTAAATGGATTACCAGTTTGTTTAATGTATTTTGTCAACTGAGATCATCAGAAGTACAAAAAAAAATCAGAACTCATGAACTGTCTTAGTCTACGCTGTTGACACAAACATTGTAGGCTTCAGTGGGTATTTTTCTCTGAATCATTCTTATCTTTTCCCAGAATAATGTGAAATGCAGCAGGATCATATTACAGAGAAAGGAAGTCAGTTTAAAATCACATACATACAAAAAAAAATAAAGGACTTGAAGCAGAAAAAACCCTTTATATTTTTCATTTTAGATTTGGTTTTGGCTCTGCCCCTGGCTGACTCCAGAGGCAACCTCACCTCTGTGTAGCTACAGCAACACCATGATCCTCTCTTTGGTGCTGGATGTTGCTGCAGGAAGCCCTCAGTCAGCTGTTGCTCTCAACGTTTTTCATATCCAACCATCATACTGCTTCCATCCTCCAACCAGGTGTCAATAAAATATCTGAGTCTAGGAGGGCTGTAGAAAACCAGCTGACCTGTGTATTAATGGGAAATTTGTGAGTGGCCATCAGCCAGCTCTTTGCCCAGGGGATGAATATCACACAACTGTACCAATGAGCAAGATCCCCTTTCCCCTCTGCCCTCAGAATCAGACACGTGAACGGATTGAAACACAAAGCTCCATTTTCTGTGCTCTCTGCTCAAGATTTACCTTATTTTTGCCTCCATCCTTTGACTAATTAGTAAATTCAGTAGACCTACTGCCTACTTTTATCCTGGGGTGGGGGTTTCCATGCCTATGGAGACTGACTTGTCATGCAAAGTCTCTCATCCAGTCTTTGCTGAACGCAGCCACAGCATGTGCATGAATACCTGTAAGAGTGTTCAGGTCACATTCTGACTGCTTTAGCAGTGTCATCAGCAACAGCTGGATGCAATGTGCACAAGGATTTGCTTACAGGTAATGCTGTAACCTCTCAAAAGTTCCAAAAAGATAAGTCTGATGTGTTTGATCACAGAGAATGTGAGTTTAATATATGACTGTAGATGAATTGTACAGGGTTTGTGTCTGATGCTTTTGTGTGAGGCCAGCCACCTCTGTGTGAAAGTGCCTCTAATGAAAGTTGATGTATAGTCTGTTGTGTCCAGTATGTGCTGTTTAAACTGATTTTAAGTAAATAATATTCTATATAGAGGTATTTTTTCAATTAAATATTAAGTTGGGTTTTTTATACATATATAAAAAATTGCATATTTCTGTCTTCTTTCTATATGGAGACATTATAGAAAAAAAACAGAAATAAATGAATATGAATCTGACCTAGCATGGAAACACATAATGGAAATGCATGTCCAGAAAGAGATGATTTAAATTAAAAATATTTTTCAGAGTACTATAACAAATATTATTTCACTCACTGTTTTTCCAGAAAGTTAACTTTATATGCAAACTCTATGCTGCTATGAAAAAAGACTTTATTAAAGCTGGGTTAGATTTTATTTTTTGTTTGGGAATAAAAGGTGAAAACTAAAAATACCAATTTTTCAAGCAAGAATCAAAATAAAATATTCAGACCCAAACACCAAAATGGTTGATTAGTTTATGTGAATAGATATCATTATTTTCTAATTTTTTCTATAAGATGAAAATCGAATATATTTTCAAAACAAAGGCTCAATATTTTATACTTGAAAAGATTATCAGATATTTCACAGTATTTTGCCTAAAACTTTACAGTTAAAGTTGGTATATTTTTGCATATTTTTACTTTACTAAATTCATGTACAAGTTAATTTAGTTACGAAAGAAAAACTTTTGTCTGAGAAAATTCCTGACCCACACAAACTCCTGTGAGCTCTGGGATGAGACATGACTTAGGAAAATGTCTTAGCTGCTACTGTAGATTAGGCTAGTTGGTTTGGGATCAGGGTTGGTTTGTGGGTTTGGTTTACGTGGGGGGTGGGTTTGAACTTCTGGAATCACATCCTGTAAATTACCTGGATGTCTTTAACAAAACACCTTTTCCATAGTAAAGGTATTTCATTACTGGAATTTTCTCAGCTTTAGGCTAAGCTTTCATGCTAATGTGAAAAATGAAACAATTTGGAGCACCAGTACTCCTGATCTACTGAATTCCCAATATACTGGATTCCCAAACTCATCAGGAATATGATTTATCAAGAATAAGCCTTTCTCATGTAGAGAAGGTAGAGATTTCAACATGACCCCCTAATTCTAGATTAACATATTGGCCACTTCGTTATATGTTATTTGGATAGTTCTCAGTTATGTTGTTTAATTTTAAAAAATTGAAAGCTCAAGGTTGTTTTCTTTTTCCCCAATGTAGAATGAAGGCTAAATGCTTGAAATCATTTGCAAAACAGAATTCTTGTTTTACAGCCAATCTCACAGCTGACTTCACTGGAGTTATTTACGTGAATGGGGGAAGCAGATTTTGACCACAGTAGCTATGTCTAGACTAGTAGACTTAAAAGTGCCAGGGAAATGCTTCCAAGCACTGGAATTTGATTGTCTACACTGTTAAATTGTTAAAAGAGCCCCTGACACACTCCTGGCTTTTCCCAGTTACAGCAGTTCCAAACAATTCTCAAGGACCTTTCCCCATAGGTAGCATGAACACAAACACCCTTTGGACAGTGAGACAGTTCATAGCATGGATGTGGGCCAGTTTGCACCATATGCCAGCGAGCAGTCACAAGTAAGTTTAATTTACTGGTGTAGAAACAATTGGTGTTGATCAAAAAAAAGAAAATCAGAATCTTGACTTTCTCTTCATGAAAGGAAAGAGAAGGGGTAAAGGGTGGGAAGGGGGTAAACAACAATTATCTAATTTCAAGAGCCAGAAGTTTTTAAATGGAACATCCCCTTCACTCACCCTCTTGATGCTAGGAAGACCTGATATTTCTTCTGACCTTGTCCATGTTTTATTTTTATTTTATTTATATATATATATATATAAAAACATGCATATGTGTGTATGTGTGTATATATTATATTATTGTTCATTTTTATCTAATTTCTTTATTTTTCTACTTTGCAGTTACATATCAAGAAACACAATTTTAAAATGCATAGGTTTCACTCATTAATAAGTTTCTCAACAAAAAGGGAAGCTATATTAATTCTGAGCAGGCCTTTTCCAACCTAAATATTCTATTGAAGTTTCTGTGCCAAAGGACAAAAAAGGGGGCACTCAAATCCTTCTCCTCCAAATAACCTACAGTCAAGAGAAAAGAGGCTTTTGAACAACAATGATCAGCTCAGTCAGGGAACTAAAAGCTAAATTGTGTCCATGTCTTTGCAGCAATACAAGGGCAGAAGGGCACCTTCAGGCATTCAGTCTCTGCACAGGGTTGAGCACAATGGCAGAGATTGTACTCTTGGACTGACAGGACTCTGCAGGGCTAAAGCTCCTAGAAATGATGTGTGAGAAGTGGTACTCCCTCCCAGCTGCTTTACTGCACCATGATATGGCTGGACTTGAAGCAGAGTTTTCTGACACCTGAGTACTTCTTTTGCCTGTACTGATCATGGTCACCTTTAGGATTCCCAGGGCTGCATTGACTGCAGCGCTGTGCAAGGTTTCTGAACTCTCTACTGCCACTGCTGTTGTTCAGGTTCTTTTCAAGGAGCCTCCTAGAAAAGGTAGTGTGTGCTCTGCTCTTGGAAACAGATTTCTTGCAGTGGAAAGGTCTGCTAAATTCAGTTTGAAGTGGTTCACAGAACCAAGATCAAGATTCTGTTTTTCCTTTATTTTTGTTCTAATTGGAATGAAGCAGCACCCCAAATAAATGCCCATTGATAGTTTCCCATCCGCGCACTGCAATCTCTCGCACGGAACTGCCTTCTGCCAGGATTTGGGGATGAAAAACAGTAGCCTAGATATTATCTATCTTTTCTGAGAGTCCAGGACAGCCTGAGTATAAAGGCTGTCTTAAATAATGAAAGGTCACGTGAATTAGCTGTTTTGAGGATTTCTCCAGCATTTCAGAGGGAATTTATTTCAAATCATGTATATTAATAAAGCAAAGCCCATGGTGTTTCCAAGCATGCTTGGTGACATGTGCAGAACTGCCAAATGGTCCATTATTTCTAAAAATTATGTGTCCCAAGGTGGTAGCAAACTTGTTTTCCAGACTGTGGGCATCAGTTTATGTGCTACATTTAGCATGTCCCTTTTTCTTGTGTTTTCCAAGTTCAGTTTGGTTTTAAAAATCCCATTCTTTGAGTAACATTTCTTTTTTTTTTCAGAATTTATCCTAAAGTGTCTGCTTATTCTATGTTGTCCACTAAGCTTTAGCACAGTTCAAGATGCAGAATAAAAAAAGTGAAGTATAAACATTAAAGATCTGAAATGTAATGGCTGTTATAACAGTACATAAAGGTCTATATTGTAGTAAAAAAATAAGATATGGCTGCACTTTTATATGCCCCATGTATTTTATCATGTTAATTATCTGTTCATTAATACTGGTGAGAGCAATTATTTTCTTTAGGGGTATAGTATTACAAATAAATCATGGTGCCTGAGGATTTTAGAGGTTTTGCTTTTAATATCTACTGGATTATTTTGTACTGTGGTGACAATAAGAAATTAAGTGACAACATTGCAGACCATCTACTTAGAAAAAAACCAGAATTTCCTTGCCTAAGGAAAAGCTTTTAAGGAAGTACACAGCATTTAATTCAGTCAAAACTTCCAGTAATGGTATCCTGCTAAAGACAAAAATACAGTGTACCACTGACAAATGCTTATCTGGATTTTAGATTTCATACAAAAGCAGGAAAAAAACAGGCACAATAATAATGCAACAGGGTAAAGAATTCTTCTTTTCAGATCCAGGGGCTAATTGTGAGCATGTCAGCCATGTTGGGCATTAATTCAGAAACTAAAATATATCATTTTCAGTTTTAACAGGCCTGCACTTTGGTGCAGTAGACCTCTACCAGTCAACCCAATCATAAAGTACTTTCCCCCATGAATTTTGAATTCATGAAGAATCATGGAACAGATCTCAGCTGACCCTTCAGCCTATAAACTGGAATTCAGGGGACTTTGTTTGATCAAAAACTTGATAAACAATTTACCAGATAGCTACACTCTACTCAGCACCCTGTGCTCCTTCCAGCTTTTATACATGTGACCTTACAGTTTTGTAGAGCAGTGCTTGATGTAGCAGAGATATGTCTGGCTTAATATCTGACTTCAGGAAAGCCCCTGTATCCATTTCTCTGCCTCACTGATGTTCTGTCACGTGCATGAGCACACAGACATTAATTCTGCCTCAGTTTCTTCACTTTATAGACAGAGATAATGTTAATGACCTCTGTAAAGTTCTTTGGAAACTGCTGATATGAAAGATTATGTATAAGTGTTACTCACGTACAATTACTCCTCCTTTTTCCTTCCTGGAGATTAGAGTGCCTCAAAAATAAGGAAAAAATAAAACTTTTCTATTCGTAAACCAATAATGTCGTAGAAGGATGAATGCTTGGAGTTGATCAGTTCTGCCCTCACCAGCAGAGCTGATAATAATCAGTCACTTATGTGCTATTTCACAGCTGATACCTCCTCCAAAAAAAAATTAATTGCAAAAGTTTCACAGATGTCTGCAGCAGTTGACCAGAGCTCTTGGGTTATTGCTTGTCAGACTATTAATGGGTTTGGCTAACCATGACAGTCATTACTTTCCCCCTCCTGTGAGCTACTTTCTGTGTAATTTATGCATAGGTTTTGCCAAGATTTGACAACTTTCAGGATATTAACATAAAATTAGACTGCAGAGCTGAACAATGGGTGGCATTAAAATTAGCAGCAGTGGAAACCCATCAAAGAGAATTGGTTTCTCTCCTGCTTTGCTTTTAAGTTAATATTTTTTTTATTTATTTTATCTTATTTCATTATCATTTTAGAAGGAAGAGTAAAAGAAGAAGTGCTGAAAACTGTTTTGTTTTGCTAGGTACCTTAGGAACCTTCAGAATGGGGGAGAAATTTCAATTAGACAAAATGCCTGGCAGCATCTTAAACAACAGCTAACCTGAAATCAATCACAGAGGAAGAAAAGTTAGAAGTGTTTTTTTGAAAAAGGGACTTTAAACAGAGCAGAGTCTGCTCCACACAGATTGTTTAGTGAATGCCATTACAGAATGCAATGTGTGTGTTAATAAGTAAGGACATCTGGTAACCAGCTTTTTTCTGATTCATTAACTGACTGCTTCTGTGGCCACAGGGCTTGATAGGGAAGGCTGAAAGACTTTTGCTCATAGAAAATGGGACTTCGATGTATGCTTTGTTCCTTTGACCCAACCATATCCTCTAAATTTTCTCCTATGCTTCCATTACAAATATTTCAACATGAAATCTAGGAGAAAACACTTAAAAGCTTAGAAAAATACTTCCTCCTATTTCATTGTACAGAAAAAGAAGTCATACTTCCTATGCCTTCATTGATCTCTAACAATTCACCCCATCAACACACACCAGTAAGTGATGTTCTCTACTTGTTAGCATTTACCATATAGTTTAAATACTATATTATTCCCCTCTCTCTCAATGTTCATACATTTTCAAATATGATTCATTATCATGGATGGAATATTTTCAAAAAAGAATTTAGAAATTACTGCTTTTTTGGAACACTACAATTTTTGCCAACCCAATAAGGTTGTTGCTTTTTTTTAAATCCTCCATGAGATTAATGAGCTCGGACAGAGAAAGTAAAACCATCACACTGTTCATATCAAGTGCTGTTTTTCTTCATATAATACAAGGGAAACTGCTCCAAATGCTCTAGAGAGAATGATTGAGCAAAAGAAATCTAACTTGATAGTACATGTTGAGGGATGAAATGGACAATGAAGTTTCCATATGTTGTTTTTACGCAGTAATTAGAAACTGTCACACACCGTTTCATTTTTTAGTTTCCTTGGGCTTATTTGCATGTATGCGGCTTTCCTTAGAGCAGAATCGCAGGCATCAAACTGGCACCCAGTTGAAATCCGAGGCACTGATACATGGGCCTCTCCCACCTTATGGACAAGAAGCCAGCAGCAGGTACTGTGATGGCCCAGAGCACAGCTCAGCAACAGCCAGCTGCAGCCTCACTCACCTCTTTGCCAAATTTTCTTTTCCAGGTTGAAGCAGTGGCCATTCCTGTGGTGTGAATCTGTGCATTCTTGGGCATGTGGGAGAGCTTTTGTTCCCAACAGAAACAAGGAATTTAATATATTATTATGCATGTACATTCAGCAGGAGTTTGGCTCCTCATTCCCTAAGGTTCCTTTGGAAATCCTTACACGGTTTCTCAAGGGCAAGACAGGCAAACAGTGCTCTGCTCTCAGTTTTCCTCATGACTACATGATTTTGATTATTTTTTCCAGCTCTTTGGTATCTTTTCTACATCTTGACAAACAACTGGTTCACTTAAAGCATCTGAATCTGGCCCTCAGAATTAGACCAGAGAAGAAAGACCAATAAAACTATCTGCATTTTATCTTCTTTATCCTGTGGTAATGATGACTGAGAACTTGATCATACCGAATGTTTTTTTCTAAAATAAGGGAGATATATGTGTATATTTTTAAGTCAGAAACTAAGCTAGTGTGTTGTGTAAGTGGGTTAATGTTTTCTGTCTCTGTTTTCCAAGACTTTGTAAAATCCCAGAAATCTGGATGTGTATCTCTCTTCTCCATGCAAGACAGATTAGCCCTCTGGATTGTTAAATCCTTACGCTTAAAGGATCTGTAACCCTGAGAAGCAGGACTGTGAAAAACATCAAAGGACATTGATTACATTCATGGTTACATATGAGAGGCAAAATTCAAAGATCTACCACGAAACTACTGGTTTTTAAACACTGAACCAGAACCCTGATGTTACGGATGCTCTTTTGTTCATTCCTGACTAAGGCAAAATTAGGGGTTTTTGGGGAAAAAAAAAAAAGTCTGAATAAAGTTTTTCAGCAATCTGAAATTACTTGTACTGTAATAGGACTGAAATGCTCCCCTTTGTCAGCTACTCTGCAATTTCCCACAAATCCACATCTTCATGCTCAATTCCGAGATTGCACTAACATAAATCTAATTCTTCCATATAAATGAGCCTTTGAGAAGAAAGGTTATGTTTACTCATAGTCATTTAAAACTGCATAACACATATCTTTTATGAGTATTTTACTGAATATTTTTAGTTTTGACTTATGTTATGTTCAAACTAGAAATTTTTTTAAACATGGAGGCACAAATCCTCAAAAAGCTGTGAAGATAGGCTATTGATTTATACCAGCAAAATATATAGATATTATACTACACAGGAGCTTTCAAAGGCAGTTACAGTATCTTGCTTTATTTTTTGCAATCAGTAAGACAATGAAAAAATTCAGAAAGGAAAATTCTCAAATAGAAAATGATGTAAAGCTAGCTTGAGAGATAAGCAGAGATATTGGTCAACACAGTGGAAGGCATGTGACTGGTTATAGCACAGCTGCTGGAGGTGACTGTGTTGGTATCTGTAGCATGTTGATGTGTGAAGTGCAAAAATGAATCTTATTCCTCAGGAGAGTCCTGCATATGTCACGTATATTGTCTCATTAAGCCAATCCATTTATCAACCCACTGAATGCCAATTAAATTGCACAGGATGGTGCAGGTATATGGTGGGCTGATGGTGCCAAACTTTATTACAGCTGAGCTTTTCTGGCTCAGTACATTCCTGCATAGCAAAATGGCAGACATATCAAAGCCAAATTAAATGTTCTTGAAATAATGCCTTTAAAGAGGAAGAAATGCCACAGTCTGGCACAAAAGAGTATGAAATGTAATGTCACTTCTTAGTGTACTTTTAGTTCCAATGAAGATGTCACGGCTCAGATCCAGCCAGTGCCAAATGTCTTCACAGCGTGCAAATTAGATCAGTGTAATTTCATCAGGATGATGATCAGACTCTGTTGCAGTTCTATGGCTGCATACACAACTTCTGCTGACTGCTGCAGTCGGATTGGCACAGCTGAGCTAATGCTGCCATCCTCAGAAAGAGACAGAAGTTGATTTTATAGCGTTCTCCTGATGCCAGAGGTTCAAAGGATATTCCTATATCCTGGGAATATGTTGATTAGTATTTACTCTGAAATTTTTACTCAAAGCACTCCCCTTTTTGTCTCTGACCACAGTAACATGAATATCTTTATTCAATATATTCCTGTTATACATTGTCAGATGATCAGGCTTTGACTGAAAGTATTTCAACTGTTAAAATGTGAGCAAAAATAACCTAGCCGAGAAGTCCATTCTGTCCCACAGCTTCAAGGCAGTGGATGGGAGAAAATCTACTGCTTTGAGATAGGTCTAAAGCCTGCCATTTGAACACAAACTTAACCTCTTTGGCAGTATTCATTAAGGGTCCATGTACTCTGTTGGATTTAGTATCAGTCACTTAAATGCTATTTTTCTGACTGTTTTCATTACTTCTTTGCTGCTGTATAGCAGGGATGGGAGAAACTAATATTTTCCTGCAGTTCCCAATTCACAATTCACCATATTAACTTGACTTGTTAATTCTTAACTCAGCATATCTGATCTGCTGAATCTTTGCATGTTAAACCCTCTCCTAGAGTGGCTGGTGCACACATTTTTTTCTGCTAACATGATGCAGGGCCAGTAATCCTCAGTTCTGTGGAAAGACAGACAGATGGGAAAAGTATGGGTTTAAAAAGACTCGGCCTGCCTGCTGCCTTTCTATATGCCAGGTCTCCAGGTATGCAGCATGAGCCTGGCTCTTCTCGTAAATATCATTGTTGTATAGCAAAATTAACTCTACTGAGCCAATAATTTGCTGATAAATGCTTTCAGAAGCAGGAACATGGTGTTTGGTTCTAGATAACAGTCCCAGTGCCAAGACACAACTTGCATATATTGAAGGTTTGGGTTTGCTTTAGATTTTTGCGAGGAGAATGTTATACATTAAATTGTCAGATTTGGTGATTTTTCTTCTCCCTAAAGCATTTGGTAAAGAGCAATTACTTATACATATAACAGCTAAAATCCCCAAACACCATGGCACACAGCCATTTGAGGCAAGTTGCCAAGTCTGTAGCTTCAATTAACCTTCATATATCCCCCCAAACTTGGAACACTATCAGAAGGCTATTATGTTCAAGCCTTACTCATGTGGTGAGCACTTAGACACTGAAGTTGAAATCAATAGCACTGGTGGATACATGATTGCTCATGCATTTGGGCTCGCACAAGCAGACTTGACTTTGTAGCAATCATCCAGTCTGAAGCAGGGAGATGCAGAAAATTGCAAATACAGAGCTACTTCAGGATTTCAGCACAGAGATCAAGTTCATTGTCCCTCATATAGCATCTGTCCTTTACCTACTTGGTCTCAGATAATAGCCACTGAAGGTGGGTGAAGGGGAAGGAGCACAGCAAGATTTGGATATCCCGTTAAATCTTTGAAGTAGCCACTGATTCTAGTAATAGCTCTATGTTCACCAGACATACTGTGCAAATGGGTTGCTCTCCCTGGAGATTGAAACAGAGACTCTCTGCATCCCAGATGTTCCTAAGCAGTTTACTTACCCTCCCCTGTGTGCATTTAATTCTCAAGATGGATGGAGATGGAGCAGAAATGGGAAATGAAATAAAAAGTCAGTTTTGGCTCTAAAGTGAAATTGTTAGTTATGCTCACATGGAAAATGTAAAGCTTCAATAAAAGCAGATAAACACAGTTTTTATGTGGGGGCAGACAAAGGGCTAAATGCCCAGCTGGTACAAACTGGCATAGCTTCACACTGAAGTTGATTAAGCATAGTGCAGCTTGTGCCAGCTGAAGATCTGGCTTACAGTTACTGCTCAGTATCCCTGTTGTGTGGGTGAAATCCTATCTGTCTAGGACAGAATGTGGAAGCCAGTGATGGATATATCATGTGCAAAGGCTACAAGAACCTCATAAGATTCAGCCTGAAAACTTATGCAGTTTTTAAACCTCATGAATGCCTTTACAAATTACTATAAATTGAGAAAAGCTACTACTATACAGAGCCTGAAGTCCGGGGGAGAGGGGTGTGTGTGTGAAGAGTTTCTACCAACAGAATAAAGGGAAATCAAATCTAATAAATGTACATGTTTTTATATATCGTGAAAAATACTTAATCTGAGGCACTTTTACCCAAATATTTCACATTTGTGGTCTAGGGGATCTACACTCTGAAGCAAATTAGATCTTTCAGCTGAGACAAGAAGGAATTCACCCGTCCTTTATGTTTGTGCACCTACCCTAATGAGGGGGGTAGCACCCCAGGCTGGTCCTGGGGCATGCCAGGACCCAGATGCCAAACTTGGGAAGACTCTAGCAGCAACATCTGGCTGTGTGGCTAGGTCTAGAGGCAGTTGTGCTAACAGATCTGGAATAGCCTCTGGGTCTGGGCTCACTCACGCTCTCCTAGGACACATTTTCCTTATGCTTACCTTTGTTTTGTCAAACGTGTGGGGTTTTCATTTATTATGCAGTAGAGTAATAGGGAAAGGCTTTCTATCTGATCAGCAAGGATGTTTCCTGTACAGTACTTTTTATTTTCCCACAAATCCTTGCCTCAATAACTGCTGCCCACGTAAATTCTTGCCACTTTATTTTGCCTCCTTCATTTTATCAAAAAGCTTTGTAAGATCTAATTGCTGACTGAAAACTTGAGACATTAATTTTTCATCTCATTTTTAAACAATAAAACGTGTTTTGACAAATCAGTTTGCTAAAGCTGAAAAATGTCAGTGTTACCAGTATCTTTTGATTACACTTCTATTTTTGCACACATAGAGGTAGAATTAAGCAATACAGATTGTGCACTAGAATTTGCTCAAGTTGCTTCTGTTAATACAAAAATGCCAACAAAAGGACATTAAGCTATGAAAGTTGCTATTCATTACATTAGAGGCAAACTCTTTCGTGCTAATCTTATGTCTTTAAGCCTTCGCTGTGCATTGTATATGCAGTACAAAACTTACAAAAAGACAGATCTTTACATCATTAATACAGAATGAAAATGTTAAGGACTTCTGAATTCATGGCAAACATTACTCCTGTAATTGCTCAAAATATACCTAAAAAATTATTCCAAGTGCACAAAGTCTGTTCCATCTACACTTGTACTTCCAAAAATTGAGAGGTTTTTTGTATCCTTTAATTTACAACAAAAATTTTATAAAAATGGCAAAACCTTTTTAAATAATATCAATTCAGCTTAAAGGGATCATGGCTTCAGAACTCACTAGGTAAGCTAAATAATATCTTGCAAATAGGGCACTAGCTTTTGGCCCTGAGCTAGCAAGAAATATGTCATCGCACATCTAGCATTCACTAATATTTAATAAATGAATGTTTACAGTGTGCGATTTTGTCCACAGGCAGAGTACAAAAAGAAATAATCATGGGATGGCATATGTTAGCTGTAATGTTCTGTGCACTGCTAAAGGTATTCAACAAATTTTAATACAAGCTGAAATTTGCTTTTATAAGCCTCTACATAGCAAACAAAGAAATATATGTTAGCAAAAAAATGCTCCAAGCAGTGTAGGTGTCTAATGACAAAATATTTTTTTCCCTGTAGTCTTGTGGGAATTAAAAAACTATGAGTTATAATTCTTTGGAACTAAGGAGATCTTACTCTTCATGGATCAAAAAGAAAAAAAAATTAAAGAAAGCATAAATCCAGAAAACATAATCCAAGGGAATCAGAAAGGACATGTGGATTAATATGGAGAAAAATTAATTGGAGCATTAAATGTTAAAGAAAGCATGAAATGGATAAACAAGAGATCTCTAACTTAGCATACTTTTTAGGGATTTATGTGCAGCTCTGCTTAGCTACAGGCCAACTCCTGGGCTCAGGCTCACTTTTTCTTGAATTTAGAGTTAAGTTTATGGTACATTTAAGTACCCATACTAGGGTTATATCATGTGTGAAGTGTCAGAGAGCTGGAGCTGGGGATAGAGATGGTGCAGTGATATTGTGCTGTATTTGAAACTGTCTCATGGAAATTGAGTTGACCATGACAACCTCACTTATGCAGATTTGTGATTGAGCTAATTATTAATCTGGGGTTAGCACTAGAAGTAATTTGGAAAAGAATGAAAAAGTGCTGCTGTTAGTCTGTAAACCATAGTTACATGTATGAATGAACTGGAATCTTGGGAAGGTATTTACTAACAACCTGGTTACTACAGACCCCCAGCTATTGCTCCCTTGCATCTCAAGGAGGAATGTAGCTTGCTGTTCACAATCTCCTAGTACACAATATACCAAGCTTTTCTCCTTTTTGCATGCATCTGTGGGTGGGTAGATGACTGAGAGAAGCCATTCCTTCAAAATCAATTCAAAATGACTGGAGCTAACTTCATAGGGAAATGAACTGTGGAAAAGAATTTTGGCACCAAAAAAATGGTAAATATGTCAGACAGATTTTTCTTTATTGACCAAACACAGCTGAACTATATAGGGTGAGTGATTAACTATGTTTAAGAGGTGATGTCATTTATTTTTAGTATTGTGAAGGAATTTATAACTGACTGTTACAGTCTTGCCTGTCCTTTGCCACACAAAAAGCATCAAAATAACTCCAAAAGAGTAAGAATAATGATCAAAGCTTCTTCCTGAAGAAGATTTCACACCAGTTTCCCTTAACAAGGGAAAGCTAATCCTCATAACAAAACAAAACTTGCCTCTCTTCCAGGAAAAACAATAAAAGCCATTAGTTTAATTCCCCTTGTGTGACATATTGAAGAAGCATGGCACCAACCCCAGAGGGTGTGAGGGGCCATCCCTAGGGAGACTAGAAGAGGCAGCCACATGACCTTATGGATCAGCTAAGAGTGGTTAAATCTGCCTCTTAAGTGTCGACATCTAGGTGATATTAGACAGAGCTTTATGAAATAAAATCACCTCACTCACTGTTCTCCATGCTGTTTTTCTTAAATAATGTGCTCCAGTGACAGGAATTTGTCCAAATCTCTTCACAGAGTGGTGCCTAGTAGGTGGCTTTGCCACAAGGCCTGACAAAGCAAGTCACAATGTTTTCTTTATAGCAAATCCAGATACAAAGACATGTACGTTATCTGGTCCACGGCTACTCTTCTCCTTCTTCAGAGAGCCTAGCCCTACCTGATGAGTGGTGAGGGTAGGTAGGGAATTCAGGATCACCCTTAGTGATCACAAGTGTCTCACATTCTTGAGATCAGTGAACTGAACTTCATCACAGTGCACACAACAAAGTCCTACTTTCGCTACATCTGTATTTAATTCCACTTTAAGAAAAGCAAAAATCATAGTAATGTAATTCTAGTCATAGCAATTCTGTTCTAGTATATTCTAATCCACGTCTATTTCTATTTATAGTTGTTCTGCTCATCTCATTCCTCTGATATTACACCAAACAGCAGAATGCAGCCTGGGTTGGTTTTTGGTGTTTTTTTTAAGAGTTAAAAGAGTCTCACAAGACTATTGAAGACATGAGCAAAGCCTGTCCAACTTTGCAAACATGGATCCAACATTTCCGTCTTAGGCACACTTCCAATTAACATGACTGGAGCTAGCAGTGAGGCATCCATGACTATGATGTGACTGCTCAGGGCATGCAAATCCAGGTGATTTGGGGAAATTTTCACAGAATCTTTCTTTCCTGGGCACACATTTTCCTGAAGGTTTATAGGGGATTCAGATTTTAGGATTTCTATTCTTCCAGCAAAAAAAAAAAACAGTTAAGTATCTTCTATAATATTTAGAGTAGAACTTTCTTTTTAATTAATGCATACAATAAATTAACTTAGTCCATTGACTGACATACCACATTTTCCTTATTTACAGTGTTGCATCTGCTTATAAGAGTGGTCTCATTGATGCATCCAGCTCCTTAAGACTGTTTTGTTACATAAGTACTCTCCAAACTGAAAATTAATATGAAATGTTGCATCATGTTCATCTTTTCTAAATTAACATTCTTCAGTATGCCTCTTCAGTTAATGCAAAGAAGGCACGGATTACAGTCTTATCCCTTGGGTATAACAAGGGGAATATTCTGTCATAAAATACTAGTTTGGAATGTATTTGGCAGATTTATGGCGATGACTTTGGAAAATGCTGGGCTAGAGAAGTAATTTTGAGCATTCTTTTCAATTCAAGCAACTTGGCTGCTCTGGGGAATTTCCTCTTCTTGGTACCAATATTGACTATATAAACTACAAGGAACTTGGAGCAAATACTTGGATGCACAAAAATGAGCTTTCACAAAGGCCATATAAAATAAGCCACTGACACTTTATGATTATAAGTAACAGCATCAGTTCTGCTGTTTATTAAATATGCTAGATCCAGAGGAACTTTACTTAAAACATCCTTGTGGAGGGATAAGGGCTGAAGCATGGCTCTGCTCTGTCATAACCCTGAGGCTGATTTACACAGGCTCTGTCCCTGCCACAATTTATTCTAACTTGATGGCCAAGAAGATCAGTAGTGAGACAGCAATAACATAGCTATCATTACTAAATGCTTTTTTCCCTTGGGCATTCCAGCCTGAATAGTTGAGGAGACTTGAAGTGAAAAGCTGACTTCATAACTTTCCAATTTCTTTGATCCAGGTCAAGAAGGGAATCAGAGTAGGAACAACAACAAGAGTATATCAGACAGTGATCCTCTTAAACAGAAACAGCCATTCAAGCCCACCCTGGGGCTAGCCTGCAGAACCAGAAGGAGCTAAACATGCTGGAATACCTAAGGACTCAAGTTTAAAATGTGTGATTGATACCTGAAATTGTTGAATTATGCAAAGCAAAACTATTTCATAGCCCCAACTCTACTGGAAACTAAAACTTGCCCCTGTCTGGAATTATCTAAATTAACCTTGTTGTTTCTTTAAATACTTTTATACCATTTATAGAAACTTGACTGTCGTATTGGGTTACTCTAAGGTTTGAGGACAATATACAGATGCTTACCACTGTAGCTCTGTCTGAGGTTAACAGGACTCTGCATGGTTAGATATATCACTCATTGCCTTGACAGTATATAATACCCTTAATTCTTTACACACAGATCAAATGTTAGTAGGGAAGAACATCTGTTTCTGCTCATATATTATAGAAAAAAAACCCAAAGATTGAAAATTGATAGCAGAGTTGTGAAATTTTCTCTCAGAACTTAAGCAATCATAATGTTAGCAATCCCTTCTTTTCTGGGTTGTCTGGGCTTTGTATTTTTTTAATATTTCATTACTGATTTATTACTTATTTCTCATTTTAAATTAAGCAGCAACAGATACTCTTGTTAATACTGAATAAATATATTTTGCAGTTGAACTATTTGAAACCTGAACAGGAAAATAAGATACTTGAAGGTCTATTCAGTTCAATTTAGGAGTGTTAGCCTATTTCACTGTGTCATGGGACACTGAAAAAACTGCAGCAGCAGCAACAGAACCACATCACTCAGTGGCACAAAATCTCCAACTAGCCTACTAAGCAAAATGGCTCTAGCAGGTACATGGTGATTTCTGTTCTGAGACTTCTGTTCCAGGACACGCCACACTACACAGACACACAGCTGCCAAGGTCTTGTGCCGTGACTCAAGGGAGCACAATGCTTGCTCGAACAAGCAACACATCCACATCCACCCAGACTTCAAGGTACAGTACTCCGGCCTCTGGCTCAGCCTTCTGCATGGGGTTAGACTTTGAGGAGGTGTGCCCCAGCAAACTATGTTTCCATGATTTACTGATGTCTAAGCTGAATGGTCAGGAAAAGCCACCAATGGCCTTATTAAACCACTTGACCCCCTAGCACGGTTGTTAAAGTGGACAGGTGGGAATCTCTGGAGCCAGAGCCTAAGGATGAGGTGAGCCCCTTAAGTGGGCCTTTGTCTGTCCCTGCAGGTCACCCAGCTCTGTGGGCTTCCAGCCTTCCCACTCGGAAAGGCAGCAACTCTGCGGTGGCCAAAGTCCCCATGGCAAAGGGGGATGAGCCTCTCTCAGGGTAAAGGTCCCATCTTTGAGGCAGCCCTGGCTCCACAGTGGCTTTACTGTGTGACCAGGCAAGGATTCACAAATCCAAGGAACCACGTCTTTCTTTTTTATTTCTCCTGTGAAAATTATAATGAATATTAAAAATTTCAGTCCATTTGACCAAACTAAAACTGCATGTCTCAACAGAAAAGGATTCTCATGGGAAATTCCTGCCCAGATATAGTAACTTCTGCTTTGACTGGGAGATTTTCTTTCTAGTTTTTCCATGTATCACATTTTTTTCAACCTATATGTCACAGATATTGATTTACTGAATTAAGGTTTTTCAACAGTAGCCTTGTCTTTTTTAAATTCAACAGGAAAAGCTCCAGGGTCTAGCCTCCACCATTTATCTGGATTGTTTAAACAATTTTAAATCACATAAGTATGTAATATATGTTCTATTCATCACAAATGGTGGTAATTTAATTTAATATAGTAGTTCTGCAGTTTGCATTATTTTTATAAATACTTAAGTAACTTTACAAAAATGTTCATGCTTTTTTCTTCTCATTAATGTTTCATTGTTGCAACATTGTTCAGTAATATAACAAAATGACTGGTACAGCAAGGAAGACATTAAACATTTTATAAGAGGTTTTATTTGGTGAGTTAGCCAGGTATTACCTCTTAGATAAAACTTCATCTGCAGATGAAATACTTTCCTGGGTGTCCTTCATTCCTTTTTTCACCTACTCCTACTGTACTACTGTACTGTACTTATGTTGAGAAAAAATTGCTAGAGATAATGGAGAAAATACTGTATCAGCCTCCACGTTTTCTCTTCTTCTTTTTCTATATCTGCTTCTTAATCAGTACTGGAGTCATACTTAGAGCAGACGTCATCTGGACATTTCTCATGTAGAGTAGAAGGTTATCATGTAGATAACCCCAATTAGTGTAATAATACCTCAAATTTTTGCTTATAAAATGTTTTGTCTTCAGAGAGGAAATGGATCAGTGTAGGTAATGGGAAACATTCTTTGGATAAATAAGTTGCTTTCCTTTCTTCTAGTTCAAAACCAAAGTGGCTTGCACAGTTTTAGATTCATTCCATTTACTCAGGAAAGCTGTCATCTCCCTACATTTTAGAGGGAGCTGATGGTACTGAAGCCTTTATCTCGTACTACTTCCACCTGGCATCATTTCTAACTCAGGGGTGCATGATATGCCCAAACCTTTGAGTTAGAAAATTGTTCAAGTCTTTTTCGCCCATGTAACTGCATTTTAATTTCTGTTGATAGCAACCATAATCATATCTAACAACAATTCTGACACAAACTCTGAACACACCAAAAAAAAGACCAGAGATCCTGAACTTCTTCCATTCTCCCACCCATTTTATTGTCCTTCAGAAATCGGCCCACTTTACTACTTACATACAATAATCTCTTCGTTCTTCACATGAAATCATATATAACTTTCATTTATAAGCACTGCTTCTGCTCAGCAGTATTTAAAGATTTTTAAGCCTTCTTTTTCCCATAGTCAGCAAGAAATAAATTCAGTACTGATTAAGAAACATTTTCAGTATTTTTACATGTAGTGTTTTTATGCAATGTTATTGGTCTTATCCAAGACCAGTAAATAGAGTATTAGTTACATTTTCTTTTATTTCTCTGTGATAAGAGAATAATCCTTCAGATACACTTCCTAAAACTTTCAAAAATCTTATATTTTCATGCTATAAACAACTTTTGCTAGCACATCCATTAGACTGGAGGTATAGACAAGAGTATATTAAATTAACCACAAGATTTTTTAAAAGTACTCAAGGGATATTAGGCTGCATATCCAAAGAGCTCACAGGAGCTACAGATGTGTTGAAAAAAAGTTAGAAAATCTCATTTTATTTGTTTAACTGGAAAGTAATTGTACTTATGAGTGGGAATATAACATAGCATAATTTTTCCAGACAAATGAAATAAATATTTGTAATAAAAAATAATGGGGTTTTTTTCCAAAAGTTTTTGTCTCTCAGGATCCAACCATGCATATAAATGGAGACCCTTCCAAAGCTCTTTTCTGTTTGAGCTTTGTTTACACCAAACTTTTAGTTACCCAAATCTCTATGGAAAGGTCTTGTGTAAAGCATGGCTGTTGGATTGTGAAAGAGCTCAGCAACTGCATTAAACTAACACTGAAAACAAATACTGGGGGTAAAATAAAGAGGAAAGAACTGTCTTGAATTTATCTACCTACATGAATAGATTTTATAATTCAAATATTCTTGGGATTTTAATAAAACAAGGCAACTAAAATAAGATACACAACAGTATTTTGTACATTTTTCAACTCATAGGCTCATTTGAGTTTATGTTCCTGAATTTTCTAATGAAAACTAAGTTCTAGTGAAGCCACTTTTTCTGTAACAAACCATCCAACCATACTGCTGTTCGTAACTAAAGTCTCTCAGTTACATCCCTGCCCCCTCACAAAGTTTTATCCACTGCCAAACTATATAGGAATGAAAATACTCAGTCTTCCAAATCCCCAGGCCTTATTAAAAAGTGGCTTGGAATGACTTTTCCCTGGATCTTTTCAAAAAGCATTCAGTTATGTACTCTGTAGGGCAGCAGAATTTAGATTCTCTCAGGGCATAGTTTAAGGCAAGTCAGAAGACAGTAGAAACAAAAAACTGCTAATAGGAAATAAGAAGCATTGGTAAAAACTAATCTGAAGAAAAGACATTCCCTTCTACTCCCTTCCCATAAAAAATGTCACCAAAGCTGGAAATAGAATTCTCTTAATTTGTTTTAATTAAAAGTTTCTAAAGAAGAGGAACAATTATGTTGTATTGTTTGAAAACAGAGTATTCTGTTGTAATATTGCTGCACTGAAATGGGAGTTTTTAGTTTGTGCGCTTCACAATTTTCCCTGCTTTGTACAGGCTGAGCTGCTGGTTTGCCTGTACCTTTCTTAATGCATTTTATACAATTCAGTATAAGGTCTTTGCAGGACAGAAGCCTTTTTTCTAGCACATCACTGGAAACATAAGCTAGCTAGTATCTGCTTATTTGAGCATGAGGAGATAGATGAAGTCAAACCACATGTTTGAAGAAAGATCTATCCAAATAGAAATAGTTCATTTTAACTGCTGAGTCACCTCACTGCTCTCTGAGATGGTTTAAGTATTTGGCAAATTCATGTTACAAAAATTCTAGTTAAGAAGAAATTAGCTCAAGAATTTAAAATCCTAGCAGCATGCAGGCTTTATTTTTCAATAGGCCCCACAGCAAAATTGCTCTTGCTTTAATCACTTTCAGGAAGACCAAAAGAAGCATGAATATTTTGACATAATGTCCCCTCAGTGGACTTTTGCTGAAGTTAAGAAATCAGACTTAATTCAATAGTGCCTAGCTTTGGTTCTGTTGCTTCAAAAATACTCTGCATAATAACAGATAAGAAAAGTATTGTACTGTACAAACAGAAGATACAAGAAGCTGAGAGACTAAGCTTAGATACAGAGTTAAGACACTGAGTCTTCTCATGTTTCCCATATGCATGCTATTTATTGTTGTAGTTGCTCCAAAATCAAGAACGTCTTGCCTTCCAGGTGTTGCTGTGTTATCCTATATGCTATGAGAATGAGTGAATTACAGTATATTTCAGTTAGTAGGGGAAAAATATAAAATTGCAATGAAGTGAAAAAATATGCATTATAGAACATAATAAAGAGGAAACCCACTTTGTTTTATATTTTATACTTTACTTTCAGCTTAAGAACATCCTAATCTGCATTGGAAGATCACAAACCAGAGGACTGCTTTAGAACAGATGAATGCCTTAATAATAATACCAGTTACTCGCAGAAGTGGTACTTTTTCCTTCAGAGGAATTTCCCCAGATTTATTCTGCTTAAAAATTTAACTGCATGAAATTTACCCTAGGGTATCAAAATCAGTAAACCCCCACCATACAATATCCTGATAACTGAAATGCAGCAGTGTATGGCAGCTCTCCTTCACGAGAAGATAGGAGAAACACCATTTCTATGGACTTGCAGTCGACACTTTTAGTGTTGAAAGCCATGCCTATATGAAGAAAAATTACTCCACCTGGACATCACAGCACACATAACCTTGGATGGTCACCCAAGAACAGGGTCCACAAAAGGAGCAACTAAGTATCTCTACCATTCACTAGTTCTCTAACACAAAATAATAAAAATTATTAAGCAATGGTTTGTCATGCAACCAAGCTTCAAGCCGAGGATGGCTGAAGAAGATCTGTGTGTGATTTAAAAGATGAAAGGGCAAACTCATGTAGTATGGAAAAAAGGACAAAACAACATCATTAGCTGTTGGCTGAATGTTGTATTCATTACCCATAATAATTAAAGCATGTTAACAAATAATTTATGCTACCCTCCATCTCTCAGATCCTACAATTTTCATTCTAAATTTCTGAAATTTCATGCTTAAAATATGTCAGATAATTTGGAGTGCTCTCCAGCATACCCTGGGTCCTGAAAACAAAAACCTTTAGGAGAAGAAAACTGGAACCACATGAAACTCACAAGAAAAGCACACATGAAAATATTATACGTCTGGCATTTTTGGGTTAATGTTGTCACCAAATAATGTTTTATTGTACATACAGCTAGAGTTGCTCATATTGTAAGGAGCAAATTCTTGACTTGCTATCCATGACTTATTTGCAATACAGAAATGAATGGCTGAAAATTAAAATTGAAACCTTGTCATCTTTTCCCTTCTATCAGAATTGGATGAACATTCAAAATTAACACTGTTTACTACATGTCATTTTTCCTGTTAGAACTGAACCACAAACTAATAATGATTTTACAAAATTTGCTTGCTATTCATCACTGTTCACTGACACTTGTCCAAGCAAATTACTGCCTATGGATTATCTGAAATGTAAGGCTATTATTTGCACAAAATTATATGTGATAGATCACTCAAATCCCATGTTTTTTAGCTGTTAATTAGTTGATCTCTGTTTCATAAAAAATAGCATACCTGAAAATCATTTACCTTTAGAATCCCTAAGTCACTATACAGCAATCCAGTTCCTGGGTTTGGGATTGGGGTTTTTTATTTTTTATTTTAAAATTTTTTAACTTCATATCATGGGGTTAATCTGACTAACGAGAGATATCTTTCCTGGTACTACATGGAGATCTCTACAATGCTCATTCTGGTCTGAGTAAGCTGCCTAACAAAATTTTCATTTCTGTTTTCCTTGACATACAAGTCTCAAGTAACAGGAGAGACGTGCTTGATGCTGTTGGCACACACTGTTCACAGATCCTGATCTCACTTTGATTACCTACATGTGCATGCTGGTCTCACTGCATCCCTCCTCAATCCACACCATTTCAGACACCTGTTTCATGATTAGCTTAAAACTTTTGGCCTTTGAAGAGTTGTACCTAATATTGTTCTTACTTTGTTCATTTTCCAACTCATTACACCTGTCCTGAATAAAAAAAAATAATATGTAGTGATTGCCACTACAGTAGGTGTAGCCCAGTAGTGGTTGCTTCACTAGTGGTTGCCAGTTCCAAAGGCTGTAGCCCAGAGTCCTGCTGGACCCCTGGGAATCCCAAACACCCAGACTCCTCTCTTCCTGCCAATGAAAACTTGGACAGAAGGCAGAAAACCTAGACAAATGTTAGTTTTATGATTCTCTCTACAACAAAGATCCCCAAACATAATTTTACTGATGAGTGGCTGCAGACTTTTCAGTACCTATTTATGTTTCCTTTTAAGCACTTAATTATTTCTTCTTTTCAGCAATTACCTTGAGGATGAGTTTTAATTTCAGATCTGCTGTGTGGATCTGAAAGGGTTACACATGATTTGTACTTGGAGTCCCTCACAGTTGTTGGACATTATATTTATGCTGAAGTTACTATAAGCAGTCTGCTTCATCTGGCATTTCACCCTGGTCTCTGACTTTCTGTTCAGGCAAAACATTCACTTCAGTGAATGATACTTTTGTGGAAGAACTAAAAGTATGAGGCTAAGCCTTCCCTCCACTATGTTACAATGCTGTATCTATACTTCAGACAGAAATGAAACACTGTTCTCTTTCTTGTTGATATGAAGAAAATAGAAGCAATTTTGTAGGTTCCTTAACATAAAATATTGCAGGCCAACTACTAGTAATAGTTTAAGAAAATATGCCACTTATATCTTTTATATGGAGAGTCAATATGATATTCAAAGTATTTCCATTATGATTTAATTTAAAACTACCCTGACAGAAAGATTTCAATATATTTCCTTAAGTAAACACTTTAGGTAAGTATTTTCTTTAGTATTCTTTATCTCTAATAGTTCTTCTTTGTTAATGAAAAGATTCAGTGACTACATGCTGTGGGCATTTCCTCTGATTTTTTGGAGTCATTTCCAAGGCTTTATGATTATTACATTTTTATGGGACAGTGATTATCGCACAAGAGATTACTGAAATACAATTATTTTTAGACATCAGGGAGTTGTACATTGTTCCTGACTGCATCTGTTAAGATCCTGTAAAAAGCGAGCCAGATGCTGCGTGGTATGCAAACACTCTGAGTTGCAGAGATCATATGTGCAAAGACTACGAAAATACCCTTTAAAAAGTAACTGTGATTATGATCAACATGACAGGCAGCTAAGATTGAATTCTGTCCATTTAAATTGCATAATCCACACAAGTTTATGGGAAAACTTCAGCTGTCATTGAAACTGGTCCTACTTGCGGCAAAATTGCTCTCAAACACTTAATGTCAGCAAGGACTGCTAACAGAGGCAAGTGGAGGAAAGTATTTTAGAAAGATAAAAATAAACACCTACTGCTCAAGGAGTGATTGGAAATAACTCAACATACCAGATTCTCAGCAGGTGTAAACCAGTTTAACTCCACTGGCCTCTCATCCCCAGTCCTCCCTCAGGCACACACCATTTAGATTTGAGACATGGAATAAAAGTCTGCAGTCTCCCTAACAAACTGTAGTGCTGCATCTTATAGTTTTTAATATATGGTCTGCATGATTTACTAGGGTGTATTTCTCTACAAGTCACGGCTCACTGTAATCTCTGCCGGCTGTTCCAGCCTTAGATGGCAAACACTTACTTACTCCTACATGCATCTATGGAAGTCAGACCCCGTGCTCAACTGATTATATCCAGAGCTGCAATTTTGATCTAAATACCAGAACTATACATGACACTTCCTTTGTGCTTATGAATCTGTGCTTCAGATATCACCCCAGACTTAAACAAACATTTCCCAACTTGTGAGTAGCACAGTGCTTGCTACATTCTCTCTTTGCAGTGACAACAGCCCTTGTTGTAAAACAGTTTGCCATGTTTAAAATGTAATTTCAAAAGATTCATAGGGACCCACTTTAGCCCTTTTAAAAGACAGTTATTTTGCCTTTCATGGATGTATGTGTGTGTATACAACTGCATCTATAGCTACATCTGTATCTACATTCTGCATCTCCCTGTATTTAAAGTGCAGGTCCCCAAGGATCGACACTGAGCATACTGCTCATTAATATTTTCATAAATTGTCTGGATGATGGGATCAAGTGTACTCAGATTAAATTTTCTCATGATATCAAACTGATGAGGGAAGTAGACATTTCGGAAGGGAGAGCCACCCTGCAGGAAGACCTGAATAGGCTGGAAGAGTGAGCAAACAAGAACCTTTTAGCCTTGCACCTGGGAAAACAATGCAGGAACACAGCACAAGCTGGGATCTCCCTGGGGAGCAGCTCTGTGAAGAGGACCTGAGAATCCTGGTGGACAAGCAGCTCAGTTTGAGTGAAGAGTGATGCTGCTGCTGCTGCAGCAAAGGAAGCCAGCAGGAAGGACACTGAGCAGCATCAACAAGAGCATCACCAGCAGAGAGAAAGAAGTCATTATCCCACTCAGTATCCCAGCATTATGTTCCACCTGAAGGTGCTAATTCCTAGTCACACTTGGAATGCTGTGTTCAGTTTTGGTCCTTGACACACAAAAAAAATGTAAACAGGCTGAAGAGGGTCCAGAGAAGGGTCACAAAGACGATCCAAGGGAAAGCCTGGCACATGGGGAAATGCTGTGAGAACTGGGATTGGTCAGGCCTAGGGGAGAACTTATCACCATGTTCCTGTATTTAAAGGATGGGTATAAAGGAGATGGAAATTCCCCCCTCACAAGGACTCATATGGAAAAGACAAGTGGTAATGGTTACAAGTTTATCCTGGAGAGATTCCAGTTGGACTGGAGGACAGTTTTTCACAATGAGAACAATCAGCCATTGGAATAGTCTGGCCAGGGGAGTGATGGATTCCCCAACACTGCACAATTTTAGGATTCAGCTGCACAGGGTGCTGAGCCATCTTGTCTAGACTGTGCTTTTGCCAGGAAAGGTTGGCCCAGATGATCCTTGAAGTCCCTTCAAATCCGGTATTCTAAGATCCTATGATTCTTTGACTCATTAAGTAATAGACTCCAAACAATTCAGGATTGTTAGGGAAACATTTTTGTTTCCAGATTACTCTTTTTTTTCTCTGAAATTTTAATGCCAATACTTCTTTTTGCTTTATCTTTTGTAGAAATTAATATGCAAAGGAAGGAAAAGCAAAATCCCTTGTGAATAATTACCTATTGCTTATATTTAAGAGTCAGCAGACTTGCACAATGATTAATAGAAAAAAATTGCAATAAAACAAACTTCAGGGAACACTAACATTTGCACTGAGATTTCCATCAATCAACTTGTTCCATTTAAACATGAAGACATTTGAAAAGCTACAGTTCTCTTCTCTTGTGGAAAGCAGGACCCAACTACCATTAAGTTTTGGGATTGCTCTACCCTTCTCTGAAGAATAAACCTGAAGTCCAGCAGTCATTGCAGCCTCTAATGATTTAAGAAGCACTGTATTTCCCTTTTTATAGAAAAGAGCAATATTTTTAAAAAATATTTAACATTTTATGGCTACATCAAACTGAGTGACTGTGAATACTGGACTCCAGTACCTATTTTGGAGTAGAATTGTACTACTGGACTGACACATGTGACTAAATAGAGCTATTTGATTTCACAGTCTTCACAAACTGTATCTAATAACATTTTCAAGAGCTAAACCATGAAAGGAGAAGAAGCAGCCAACACAAAATGAATATTCAAAAAGCTTCTGAAAACAGAGATGACCAAATCTAAGTATAATTTCAAAAAAAGTAGACATTTCTGATCTTGAAAACCAGAGGTAAATAAAAAAATGGATCTAGACAGGAAGAAAGCTAGAAAAGTAATGCAGATATTTCTGCATGTCACTCAGCTGGGTTCAGAAGGTTATTACTGTATTCATGAAGAGATATACCCAACTCAAGCTTTTCAAAATATAAAAATTTGGTTGATTATGAGGTTTTCTCATGTATGCTTATTTACTGTCTCAGATAATCAATAACTTTGAAAATGACTAAAGGGTAAAATGGTCAAAATTATCTGGAACAGATTTCTTTTAAAACCGATAACTGCCCCTTTAACTCTATTTTTCATAAATTTCATGTTTGTAAAGACCTTTAATCTTGACTTTGAAAGATTTACAGCCAGTGCATGAATCACTGAGACATGAGGAGGGCTGTTTATTGACTTGTTCCTCATAGTCACTGCAATAGATTTATAGTAGAAACAAATTTTTTTTCAGAAAGAGATGTACAATATTACACTTCCTTCTACTTCAGAAGAAAAAAATGTAACATCTTTTCACAAAACAGAATATTTATAACACTGATACCATGTAGTAAAGACATTATGACACACTGCATCATTTCAAAATAGAAATATCTTAGGAAACTCATTTAACTACAGAACCTGTTTTTCATACATTGTGCCAAGTATTTATGTAATCATATTTTAAATAAATATGCCAGAACTTTTGTGAGGTTTTTAATTAGAAGATCAATTTTCATTAGCCAGAAAACTTAAAAAAACCAACAAAATCACACTGCAAAGCACATTAATCTGATTTCATCTAATGATTATGCTTTAGTTTTCACCCAGTCCCAAATGAACACACAGATTGTGCCTGATTGAAAACAATGGGAAAACTCCATTAGCTATTAAAAGAGGTAAAACTTCAAACCGAGTCTAAGCTTGAGTAGTGAATAGTATGGGCAGATCTCTGCTTCTTTAAGGGAAATGCCAAACAGCTGCAATGGCTACTGAGGGTCACAGAGACCTGGCCCCTTGCTGAAGATGTTCAGCCTGTGCTAGCTCTAGATCTGAGCTAGAGATGAGTTTGTTTTCCTGTGAAACATGCAAGTTTGTCTTAGCTACACAAAATACATATTCAACATCTTATTTTTATCCATCTGTGATGACACTTAAATTCTGGTTTACTTTTCTCTGAACTGCCTTCTGTGATCTCAGTAAGCAGAATTTTATTTTAGATCAGCAACACTCATTTCTCAAAACAGGTATTATGTCTTATTACCCCACAGGCATGTCTGTGGTGCAAACTGTATGCTCATTTATAGTCAGTTTTGTACATGGAATAACCCTGACTTGGAGAATACAGAGAGAACTGTGATTCAGATATGTCATAAGGAAGAACAAGGCTAAGTAATTTTTGCTGTTTTCTTATGTGATAGGTTAATGCCAACATAATTTTTCATATAAAATGAAAAGTGCTATCACGTAGGATTTATAATGATGTTTAAATATACACATGGGGTTTTTATTAGTAATCTTTTCACTTGCTCTAAAATCATGACCATAAAAAGATAACTGTACTATGCCTAAAAGAAGAAAATCTTTTGTTCTTAGAATTATGATGCATTTTCATACCTCTAGGCATTATGTCATGAATACTGTGCTGTAGATTCTCCACTCACCTTATCTCAAACTGATAAAAAGCACATAGAGAGGACAAGACCCTCAATTGTTTTTAAATTCTGCAACCCTCTGTACAGCCCCAGGAAGGATCCTCATGGGGAAGACATAGTAGGGAAGGGCTACCAGAGGTGAGACCACAAGATATAATACTGAGATTGTAATAGCTGTAAACCCCAGTGAGATATTTGTATAACCAACAGCTGGAACCTTTGCTCATACATCACATGAGAAATATAACATCACTTTAACGTCTGTAAAAATCAAATATGCGTGGTTTCTTACTGTTTAGTTTTGAAGAACTATCTTGATTCTTCTGCAGGTATTAAACCTTGATTAAGTCCTCTTGATTATTATGACCCTCATGGTAAACTGCACAAAAAAAAAAGGTTTTTTTTTAAAAAAGCACTAAATCATGTTTTATCTAAGAGAGTTAAATAGAGAGCATAGTTGTGATATGATATAAATTAATTTACATATACCTTGAAAATTGTCCTGAATATTGGTTATATCTCTAACTTTACAGCCCCAGTCTCTTTACACTAAAATCAGTATTGTGGAATTGGAAAAGGAACTTTATGTTGGGTTGACTTTGCCTGGCTGCCAGAGAGCCACTTAGCTACTCTCTTACTGTCCCACTCAAGGAGGATAAGGGGAGAAAACATCATGAAAAAGCTTTTGGGTCAAGATAAAGACTTGAAAACCACTTACAAGTCACTGGCATCAGGAAAAGATTGCTCAAGTTGTGGAAAAATAATTTCATGCCAGTTAAAATAGATTTGGAGGCAAGTTAAAACACCACCTTCCCCATCACCAACACTTTTGTTATCCACTGTTTCACACTTTCATTCCCAGGTCCCCTATATCCCCCAGCCACATCCAAGAGGGGATGGGGACTGTGAGGTTACTGTGAGTACATGAGAGCCCCTTCCTGCCTCTCCCTCCTTCTCACATTTTTCCCCAGCTCCAGCATGGGTCCTGTCCGGGGGCTGCAGGTTCCTGTCCATGGGCTGAAGTTCCTCTCCATGGATCCCAGTTCTTGTCAGGAGAAACTGCTCCAATGTAGCCTCCTCAGGGCATTGCTGTCAGGAGAACCTGCTCTGGCATGGGTGCAATTCCTGCCACTTGCTACAATGTGTGCTCTCTGGGGCCATGATTCCTGTCAGGGGAACCAGCTGCAGCATGGGCAGTCCATGGCGACAGTTCTTGTCAGGAAAACTCTGCACCAGCATGAGCTCTCCAGGGCCAAAGTTGATTTCAGGAAAGCTTGCTACAGTGTGGGCTCTCCACAGTCCCTCCAGGCCATATCCACTGGTTGCAGGAAGGGGTTCATGAGGAGCCGCAGCCTGGATATCTTTAATGGCGTTTTGTCCTTTGGCGAGTCCCTGCTCTGGCACCTGTGGCGCCTTTCCCGCCCCTGCCCTGGCACTCGCAGGGCTGTACCTCACACTTTTCCCCTCACACCTCACCACCTGAGCAGCGCTTTGCCCTTTATCAGGGACGGTCAAAGCTGTGGCCAGCATGGCTGCCTGGCCCAGCCCTCAGGGGCTGCTGAGGGAGCCGGCTGGAACCGGCTGGAGCTGGCTGGAGCCGGCTGCGGGCAGCGCGGGCTGGCCGCCGGCCTGTCCCTGGAGCCCACGCCCTGCCAGGCGCGCCCTTAGCGGCCTGTGGCAATCCCTCATGGCTCAGGGCACAACGCCTTCCCTCTTGGGGCTCAAAGATGGAGGAGAACACAGGGGACATGTGCAGGACGTGGCCACCCCCTGAGCTCCCCGGTGCAGCGGCTGGGGGAAATCAAATACAGCTGGGGAACCAGCTCCCAGACAAAGCTGGGAGCCAGGACAAAGTCAGTCACTGAGTCTCCAAAGAGGAGCTCATGTACAAGCTGAACTTTCAGTACACTAAAATTCAGGGCCGTGCTACAGCTGCACATGCGCCTGCATGGTCCTTCAGGACATGAGTGATTTCCTCGCTGGAGTTGTTAAACAGCCAGTTCCACTGTGCTTTCTGCTCCTTTATAAATGCATATGCAGAGAGTAACTGCTCTGTGTGTCTGTACAGACCTCCCCACAAAGACACAGACCAGAGTAGCTGGATGCAAACTAACACTACGTGCAAGACACATATATGGCCTTTCCTTGACTTTTGGACGTACTGTTTCATTAAAAGGAAAGAAAGTGATTCCTTCCTTAGGAAATCAGTGGTGTCTGTGAATTATATTGTTTGTATAAAAAGGCTCCTCTGCTGAGGTTTGTTAAGGCATCTTGTTCATCGTGTTGCTGTAACACACAATTGCTGTGGGAGTGATGTATTTTAGCCAGAAAAAGCTGAATATCAGTATTCTTTGATAACTGAAGAAACAATGCAGTCAGGATATTCTCTTCTCAGTATAGATTACACTGTGGTGCACCTGCTCAGGTATAATAAGCACTCGTTGAAATCAGGGAATAACATTTTTAGACCTGTTTCTAATGTATCTAGAATGTGCAAATTTTTAGAATAAGTAAATGGAAACGTATGAGTATGCTATGAATGTTATGCATTTTGCAACAGAAGACATAACCCATGGAATATGAGATTAAAATAGAGATGTACATAGTGTATGCATGTATATTGGGTAATAAGTCTACAGATTTTACAAGTGCACAAAACGCCACATACATTTCAAATACATCCAGCTATGATTAAAACATTTCACAAATAAACTGACAATTAAGCCATGTCAAAACCAAAACCTAAAAAAGAAAATAAAAAACTACTACATGCAGTACTCTAAAACAGAGCAAGAACAACTCAGAGAAACTCTGTCAAGTAGAACAGCAGCTTTGGTTTATTTCAAAATAAAATGGCTTATTTCATTACAAGTTTTACAGCAACAACTTGTAACATGGTTTATGGTGCCCATTATATAGATTACTATACCAAAAAAAAAAAAAAACAGCCAAACAAACAGGCAAATAGACACAGACTACTTTGGAAAAAAAGCCAGGAACCAGGACAACTAAGCTTACCTGTAAATGGATGAACTCTTAGTAGTATATCCTTGACATACTTTGTTATCTGCCTCGTCTCAATACTACTACGTTTTCCTTCAATGAAGAAAAAAATTCTCTTTCAAATTACAGGACAATGATACAGATTTTGTCTTGTTCCTGCAAGCCAACAAAAATTCTTAATGTTTAAACTGTCCGGGTCTAAACTTTTGTTGGACCTGATAACTGTGAAATCACAGATACACAGCTGGCAAATAACTACTTATGAATGTGATGCCAGCACTAAGGGCATTTTAAGTTGACATTTTAACAACTAGAGCTCAGATAGTTTGCCAGAAAGTTTTTGTTTTCCCTAAATTTTAAAGAGGTTAATAAATCCATGAAGACACAGTATGGGGATTGGATGGGTTTTGGAATCATATTAAGAGTATCCATGAAAGGAGAACTAGAAAATATTAATATACATACATAAGATACATCACAATCTAGAAAAATCTTTTCAATTCTTCTGAAAAATTCCAGAAGTGTCCCATTGTTCATATGGCTATACAAAATCACCCAGTTTTCACTGCCTTCTACCATAATTCCTTCTTATCATATTTTTGTTCAGGATTTAGCTGTAGCTTGTCTTAGACTTTTCTCTGCAACTCTCTTGAACTCTCAGGGCTGGCTCCTCTTTTGAGATGCCTGCTTCCATCCTCACACAGATGAGGAGTTTGTGCAGTAATCATTTTGTGCATATCTAGGATTTCATGCTAGCATCAAAGAAATGACCAGTTGATGAGAAATATTTTCAATATACTCTCTCAGGAAGCAGAATCAGACATAATGATTACCATCCTTCACAAAGGTGACCTGGAGTCCATATTCAGAGGTATGATCTCATTGTGATGTTGTCTGATGAAGCACAGTATCACATCTTGAAAAATGGATGTTATGGTATACTGAAGACAAGACTGAAATTGGAATGGCATTTCCTCCAGATGTTTCCTTTCAACAGTTCTATTCCAACAACTGTTTCAGTTTGGGTTTTTGGTGGATTGTTTTTCAAGAAATAAGGGGGTCTTGTGAGGTATTTTTCCTATCTGAAATATAGCTGTTGTCACTACTGAAAGAACATGGTCCACACACAAAAAAAACCTTTCTAATTTGGGGACTGTTTTCATAGCACTTACTTTTTCTATGGTCAGCTTCATTGGATTCACAGTTCCTAAACTATTAATTGTACAGCTTCCATTAATCATGGACCTTGCATATTTTTTTGTTAAAAATAATTTTTTTTTAAAGAGTAAAAGAAATGAGAGAAATGAGAAAGAACACTCACATTCCTCTCAAAATATTCAGTCATTTAAGTGTCCTTGTATGGACACCTTTGGAAAATAACAATTAAGGCAGTCCTGAGGAACATGACATTGTCATTGCATTGACATTTGCACATACTCAAACACTGACACAAATTGAAACTTATCACTAATGGTAAGTGCTACATAAATTCATACCTGAGTACAGAACTGATCCTTCTTTTCAGCAAAACTAATACCTACTTTTTTAAACAACCAAAGCTCGTGCTTTTGCCTTTTTCTCTGGTTTATCTTGCTTAGCAGATGCAACAGAACAATGTCTAACTTAAAATTGCTTTACAGCTAAGAAATAAATCTACATGAAGTTTTTTCAGATTCTGTTCCATTCCCATTGCATCGAATCTCATCAGCAGACATGTCGAACCCATGGAAGAATAGAAATAAGGAAAAAACAGAAACACAATATCAAGAAATGGTCAGGTTTTTTTCTATGTAGAGATGAATATGTTGAAACATTAATTAATTATGGGAAATTAATTATGGGAAAGTGTTGATTTAAATAAATTATTAATTTTGAAAACAAAAAGAAAACTACATCATATTTTATGTTGAAATTCTCTGAACATACGCATTTCCTTTTCATCTTAAAGTAATTATAGCTAGCTAAAATATTTGTTTTAGAAAGTGATAATAATGAAAAAATGTGCTGGGTCAGACTTTTGCAAAGGAAGACACAGTGATGGGACACGAAAACACTCTTTGTTTGAATTTCAGATGGGAAAGTTTCAAAAGCTCTGCAATTCCTTTGGGATGGGAAAAGAGTCACTGCCCAATTCTGCTCAGAACTGGTTATTTAGTTGTGTCTGATCCTTCAACTCAAGAATCTCAGACAAAATTTTAAGAAAGAAAAAAGGATATGCAATGCATTAATTACACATATACATATAATGATTAATTTCCATTCCTATCTATCTGTAAATCAAAATGCAGTTATTAGCTACACTTTTCCTAGTCAGGTTGCCATAGTCATTTTCTGTATTGACACTATTATATGTTTAAATATCGGAAAGATCTTTTGGGAGATCTGTCTTTACTTCAGCAGCCCAATTATTCAAGGGAAGAAAAAAACTTCTTTAAAATATTTCTAAAAAGAGATCATATGAGTTTAAAGCTGATTAAATTAAAAGATGGTTCCTCTTTTACTGATTCTAAATGAAATTCAGATCTCTAAATAGAATATAAGCAAAATGATTAAATTAAGACCCTTGCTAACATTTGCTTCTTTTTGGTGCCTCAGATATCTGTGCTTAATTATCCTTGTCAGTGGACAATATAACCTCTTCATGCAGGCTCACATGTATCTTACAGCAGAGGGAAGATGAAGTTTCTTGAAGAGATCCTTAGAAGCAAGTGTAAGAGTGTATTTATTCGCCTTCTATAATTTCTCAGATGACAGCAATGAATAATAGACTTCGTGGCCCATTGCCACTGTTGGGGGGCAGCGGGAGAAAAGTTTACAGTGAAAACAAGACATAGTTATGGTCTGGCCAAACCCCTAGATTTTCCATGTTTCAGTAAATCAGAAAGGTTTAGAAACTTCAAATTTGAAATAGCACTATTTAAGTATTTAGATGATTTAAAAATTAAAGTTTCAAGTCTTTCTAATTAGGAACAGGAACTCAACCATGGATTGTTTTTATTTCTAATTCAGAGTACATTTGGAGACACTCTTCCATAAGCAGTGGTAGGCGTACATGACACACAGGAGACCAGGGAGAGACACAGCTGAAAGCAGCCATACCCATGAAGATTTTTAGTAACATGTGCTTTTACAACACAGCAAAAACAGATGTGATCAATTACCCAGTGCCAGCCCATACACAGGACTTCATTGCCTTCCAACTTAGGGAGTCAAAAAGGGTGTAGTATGTTCCAGCAAAGAATGCTGACATTCAGAATCAGTATATTCTTCCTTCGGTGATTTTCTTTCCCTTCTCACCAGCCCTCACCAGGGATGTATTACAGGTATTACACTGCTTTTCCTAAATTGAACAGCTATGGGGAATGCAAAATTTTATTTGTTTGTTCTCCAGCAACTTTCTTTCATACTCCTCCCAAGTGCACAAACTAACAAAATAAAATCTCTCCAGTAGCTACTACTTCATAATTGCATTTGGAATATTAAATCTTGAAGGGCCATAAACAAACTTTTATAGAACTTATTCATTTGGTGTTTGTTGACATTTAGCACCAGTAATTCTGATTTACTCTAACATAGCTCTTTTTTAGCTGGACCAAGGCAGAAGAGTATTTGGACCAAGGTCCTGAGCTCCAGCAGGAGATCAGTGCTGGGGAAATGGATTTTTGCTTCATTTTAAGGTAACATGTAGGTTTTAACTTTGCAGACTTGCCACTTCTAGAAAGTTAAGGCTGTTACCTGAGAAAGCTCCTAAAATTGCAGCATCAGTTTAAACCACCCTTTAAGTACAACCAATACAACTGACCAGCTACAAATATACAAACTACAAATCTGATCTAGGTTTAGAGGGTTTTGCTGAGTTATTTTTAACCCAGATCACTTCTCTGACATGGTTCACTGCTCAGAATCTGAACAGTATCAGTGTAACAGGGGCAGCAATACGATTCAAGAATGAGCAGCAAGAGATGAGGACAGTCAGATGAAATGGATACATCTGCTATAAAAAATGCTGCCAGACTGTGGACTAATATAATTTACAAATCATCCCACTGGCTCCTCTGAAATTGCCTTAGATGGTGAACCAAATTCAAGCACAAGAGCAAGTCACTGTGGTATTTTCCTTCCAGTATTATTAACCCATAGAGGACTGCGGGAGATGTGCTGTTCTGATTGCTTAGCAGCAAGATGGTTTGGGGAGAATTTTTTTATTATTTCAGGATAACTGATATATAACTGATATTTGATTTGTAAATACAAATACCAGTGTTGGTTCCACCTTGTCTGCAAATTCTCCTAATTGCTAAAAAAACTCAAGTTCTCTCTCCATTACCCCATATTGTCAGTTGCATTTATTCTGCTCTCTGACTGGTCCTGCACCTGAATGGTACTGAAACCTGCAAATACTTCTCAAAATACGGAAATTTTCACTCTCCAATAATTTATATTCCACTAATTTCATTGATGCCTGGTGGATCATGATCACATCCACTCTAGCAGAGTCTAGGAGACAATACACAAATTTCCTCCTGGCAGTTCTAGGTACAGTTCTCAATTTCATATCATAGCTGATAAGCATCTATTTATGTGCCAAAAATTGAATCCCACAACTTTACAATCTACCTTCTCCTGCCAGCTAGGCATGGCAGCATCTCTACATCACAACATGGTGCCTGCATCATGGTGGTGCAACCATGTTACAATTTTTCACCAATCAAACCACAATTTAGCATTTCAGTTCTGAGTCATGATTGTTTTGCAGCTTTGAAAATTAAGAGGAAAACTTCTTGAGCAGTAGAAATGCAGATTCACAGCTGCTGTTGATTGTTTTAACTCCTTTGATGTCAGTAATTGGAAGGAAGATGAATAGCAGCTGAGGAGCTGTTTGACTCCTTCACACGAAACAGTCACTGCTCCACATCAGTGTCATCCAGAGAAGCCCTGTGATGGCTCTAGAGATGAGGCCTTAAAAAGAGATACACTGCTGACTGACTGTCAGATCTTCCACTGTGCTGATCTCATTCCAGAAACTACACATCTGCATGTGGTCAGGATGACACATTTCACTCTGCGTTGCCCCAGTGCCCCGCTCTGGTAGTTGGTCAGCATTTTGCAGAAGTGTTAAACTTTCCACATTTCCTCTCACTGAATGGAAACGAAAGGAGGGTTTTATCCCAACAATCTTAAAATGCCATGTTATGAATTTCCATTAGGGGATAGTAGTCTGCCATCTCATGTTATTTCTAATGTGTATAATATTTGATAGTTGAAATCATACTGGGTTTTATTCCAGACACAGTAGGTAATCTTTGTAACTAAAATTTTCATTTTAAAATTTTGCTGTTCTTGTTCCTCAGGTTCAAAATATCGTTATACGTGGGTTATCCATATACAGGGATTATTACAGCAATAGGGATGCCCTGGTATTCAAAGGACTTCAGTGAGGCAAGGTTTGCAGATAGAAGTAAACAGCCTTGATTTCAGGATGAACACAACTCAGTATGAGTTAAATCAAGAGTCTGCAACTGACTGCTGAAAACATGCACAGTAAAGCTCCTTGCAAATATCAAGAGAGCCCTTTCAAGGTCTGCTAAATACCAGATCTCTTCCACAATACTCATTTTCCTTTGTTCCTTTGTTGTCTGGGGGCATGGCTGCAAACTTTGTCAGCAACTGAAGAACTGAACAGGAATGCGAAAAAGTTACTCTAAAATGTAAAGAAGCCATGGGGGGTTGTTCAGACTACATCACACGTGAAAGGAAGGAGCAGTCATCAGCAGTGAGCAGTCTTGCACAACACGGGTAGGCCAGGCTCACTGCGCTCTGCTTCTGCGGCACTGGTTTCAGGAACCAAATACCCCGCAGCGGGGGACGCAAGGAAGACCCTGTCAGCACAGCGACGGTGGAGAAGGCTTTCAACACAGGGGTACAGGGACTTCTTCCTAAATCTAAAAGGAAAACTCAATCTTCTGCACAATTTGCCAAAACACGGTCCTGCGCTTGGGTGGGGCTGCCCGCCCGGTGCTAGGCGGGAGACTTTAGGACAAGTTTGCAGTATCTCCCCCCTTTGCCAGCCCAGCGGGGCAGGTGTGTCGAGGTGAAGCGAGGGGGACGCGACCCTCTCTGCCCCGCCGATGTCAGGATGGCCGCGACCT
>VXAC01000490.1:344971-442761 GCA_013399225.1 Rhipidura dahli
GTGCCCGGGGACACGGGGTCCCGGGGGCCATGTCCCTTCCGCAGCAGCCCCGGGGGCGCGGACGGGGCGGGGAGAAACCCGACCCCCGCCGCCTGGGAAGGGAGAGGGGCTGCGGCCGCGCAGGAGGAGACGGCGGCGTGGCCGTGCGACTCCCCCATTCGGCGGGGGACACCCCCAGCCCGGGCTGCGGGGAGGGCGACCCAGGGCGGGGCAGGGCGGGGCGCGGCGCGGCTCTGCCCTCTGCGAGAGGCGGGAAGCCGGCGTCGGTGCGCTGCCGGCCGGCCGGAGCCATGCGGAGCTGCGGGAGGGCGCGGGGCGCTGCGGGCTGGGCCGCCCCGCTGCTCCTGCTGTGGCAGTGCCTGCCGACGGCGCGGCCCTACAACCTGGACACGCAGCACGCGCTGCTCTTCCGCGGGAGCAACGGGACCTTCTTCGGGTACTCGGTTCTCCTGCACCGCCACGGCGAGGAGCGATGGTGAGTCCCCGGGCCGGCCGCCCCCGCGGGGGCCCGTCGCGCCTTGGCCCGGCTGCGGCTCCTCTCACGCTGTCGTCTCTGCCCCGCAGGCTGGTGGCGGGCGCGCCGCGGGCCAGCTGGCCCGCCAACGCCTCCGTGGTCAACCCCGGAGCCATATTCCGGTGTCGGATCGGGGGGAACTCCAGCGGGGAGTGCGAGCAGCTCCAGCTGGGTGAGTTGGCGCTAGGGCGTGGGTGGGGAGACCCCTGCGCGGGGCGGCGGCCGGGAACGGAGGGTCGGTGCCCACCGCGGCTCCGCTGCATTGCCTTGCGGGTTGTGCTGGGCCCTTCTGGCTTAAACTGGCTTCTGCCTCTCGCTGTGGGGTGAGATCAGCGCTATTGCCCAAGGACTGTAGCGGCGGCATCGAGAGAAAATGTGCACCAAAGCTTGATTTGGGGAAGTTAGGTGTGACAGCTGCCGTTCCCACAGCCGTTTCTCACTTTCCAGCCTCCGGGTCAAAAGTCCCATGAGCGTTTCAGTCTGACTCCAGCACTGGTCTGCGAAGAGCTAATGCAGCTTTCAGGGCAGTGGGCGAATGCAGTAAGCTTAGGGATGGGAGGGCGGAAGTATGTGGCTAAATCATGTTTTCNTGTCAGGATGGCCGCGACCGAGGGGGCCGTACTGTGCCCGGGGACACGGGGTCCCGGGGGCCATGTCCCTTCCGCAGCGGCCCCGGGGGCGCGGACGGGGCGGGGAGAAACCCGACCCCCGCCGCCTGGGAAGGGAGAGGGGCTGCGGCCGCGCAGGAGGAGACGGCGGCGTGGCCGTGCGACTCCCCCATTCGGCGGGGGACACCCCCAGCCCGGGCTGCGGGGAGGGCGACCCAGGGCGGGGCAGGGCGGGGCGCGGCGCGGCGCTGCCCTCTGCGAGAGGCGGGAAGCCGGCGTCGGTGCGCTGCCGGCCGGCCGGAGCCATGCGGAGCTGCGGGAGGGCGCGGGGCGCTGCGGGCTGGGCCGCCCCGCTGCTCCTGCTGTGGCAGTGCCTGCCGACGGCGCGGCCCTACAACCTGGACACGCAGCACGCGCTGCTCTTCCGCGGGAGCAACGGGACCTTCTTCGGGTACTCGGTTCTCCTGCACCGCCACGGCGAGGAGCGATGGTGAGTCCCCGGGCCGGCCGCCCCCGCGGGGGCCCGTCGCGCCTTGGCCCGGCTGCGGCTCCTCTCACGCTGTCGTCTCTGCCCCGCAGGCTGGTGGCGGGCGCGCCGCGGGCCAGCTGGCCCGCCAACGCCTCCGTGATCAACCCCGGAGCCATATTCCGGTGTCGGATCGGGGGGAACTCCAGCGGGGAGTGCGAGCAGCTCCAGCTGGGTGAGTTGGCGCTAGGGCGTGGGTGGGGAGACCCCTGCGCGGGGCGGCGGCCGGGAACGGAGGGTCGGTGCCCACCGCGGCTCCGCTGCACTGCCTTGCGGGTTGTGCTGGGCCCTTCTGGCTTAAACTGGCTTCTGCCTCTCGCTGTGGGGTGAGATCAGCGCTATTGCCCAAGGACTGTAGCGGCGGCATCGAGAGAAAATGTGCACCAAAGCTTGATTTGGGGAAGTTAGGTGTGACAGCTGCCGTTCCCACAGCCGTTTCTCACTTTCCAGCCTCCGGGTCAAAAGTCCCATGAGCGTTTCAGTCTGACTCCAGCACTGGTCTGCGAAGAGCTAATGCAGCTTTCAGGGCAGTGGGCGAATGCAGTAAGCTTAGGGATGGGAGGGCGGAAGTATGTGGCTAAATCATGTTTTCTTCTGCAAAGCCTTTCTTTCGTAGAAGCCACCCTAAAGTAATTCCGAACCACAGTTGTCTTTGTGATGAGTTCTCCCTGCTTGCAGATTTATTTAAAAATTGAGTTTCAGGGGAACAAAGCTATTTTTGACAGAATCAGTTTTTACGGGTCCTGCAATTAATGTAACTCCTCTCTATCTCCACAGTTTCCATACTTAGGAGATGTATCTGGCTACACTTATCCAACTTTCAAGTGCTTGATACTTGTTAAAAAGGAGGAGGTTTTGCAATGGCTTACCGTGAACATGTGTGAATTGCTTAGGGCTTTTCCTGTTCCACTTGCACACAGAGCTGTTCACTCTATTCATATACTGTGTAGGGAATCTTTCTCGACTTTCACTGTGCCACCCTCTAGCCAAGAGTATCCCATCCGTTATGAGCACGCTGCCCAGTAAGGATTAGCGCGGGAAAGGCCCCGCTATCTGAGGGTTTGAAAGCAGCAGCGCGCCATGAACTGATGGGCTGTCAGGGCAGAGCTCAGCGTTCTGTGACAAAAAAAAATGGTAAAACAATTTTTTCTCTATGCGTCTGTGCGTAAAACTTAGGACTGGCAGGTTCTGTCCAGTTGTTTGCTACAAAAGGATATAGGAGTTATATTTTGTAACTGGGCTACAAAAGCCTAAGATACTTCAGAGGTGTTTTCCTTGTAGTCACTTAAGAAAAAGACAAGCAGTTGCTCCTGGAAAGAATGGCAATTAAATTTATACCAGCCCAAGTAGTTTTGGGGGGTTTTTTGAGTAATTTAATTCCAATACTATATCTATTGAAAAGTTATACATAAATAAGAGCTTTTTTTTTTTTCCTGACTGCTTGTTTGTAAGAGGAGGCTTGCAAAAAGTCAAAGAGGTCAACTAAAGTGGTGAAATAGAATATGCTGAGAGTCAGTAAACCCCTGTTCTTGGATTGGTGGTAAAAATAGTCCTTTACTGTGTGAGGGAAGGGAAGGAAGGGTTGAAAGTTTCAGGTTCTTTCAAAACCACACACATCTGCAGTGCCTCTCAATTTACTCATTTAGCCAATAGAGAAACAAAAGCTCCAGAGAAATAATATGATGGGGTTTTCCTCAATAGCTTAGGGGATTCTAAGTGAAATGATGCAACAGGTATATGAAAATGTTTATGTGGTTCCACAGGCTTAAGCTGACATGGCCTCTATTCCCAGGTTCAGAGGCTGCAGGTTACCCAATGTAGTTTACTGTCCTATCCAGTGCTTTTTAAAAAATATTTATACCACATGAGATTTTTGCAAGCTGTAGGTTTTCTTTACTGCTAGATGACATCTTTGCATCACTAAGGTCTGTCTGTAGTATTTCTGAAGTTAAATAGATGCTGAGAAGAAGTGCTGTGTTGTAAAACAGGTCAATGAGGTCAATGAAGAAGCCAAAGGCAGCTGTGGTGCATGGGATGTGAATGAAGTGGGGTAGTATCTGAGGTCACAGAAATACACAAGGGAACTTGCAATTACAAAGCAGAACTTAATTATCTCTATCTATCTCATTCAAGTTTGGGTTCTGATCTCACAGAATAGGGAATTTCCTTAGAAAAATGTGTGGCGATATATTACACTGCTGAACAGACACGATGAAAAAAAAAGTGTTTCTATCTTGCTCTAAAATTATTGTAATCACATTTTGTTCTGGTAAAATCATGTTTGAGGTGATAAGTTTCTAATTATGAGTCATAAAAAAGTAGAGGTGATGACAGACAATAGAAGTGACTTTCCAAATGTTGGGCTTCTGTAATAAATGGATGTGAATTACTTAGAGACATAAATATGTTAAAATACTTTGTGTTTCCTTTTTGCTAAAGTAGCCTTGAAACTGGCATAACTAATTAAGGAAGGATTCATGAACAATTAGGAAGCCTCTGATCACACAAAACTGCTGTTGTATTTTTATACGTCACAAGTTCCTATCTGCTTCCTCAGCAGCAAAAGAGCTGCTGGGAATAGTCTTATGCTGCAGTCATCACAGTGTCTGGGATAACTCATCCAGCTATACTTCAGAGAGTTTTAATGTTGTTCAAGGTGCTGCAGGCCCTGGGCTGGTTGTAGAGATCAAAAGAGCCATGAGATACACTAGCAAGTCATTGTCTTGCTAGCCCCTTACTGGCACTTTTATATCTCTCTCTGACTGGTGAATAGAAAAGTTTTCAGAGTCTCTTTTTGAGTTCTAGTACTTCTGTTTATGACGTCAAGTGTTCTAGACTGCAGATTTATTTGTATTTGGAGTATTTTTAAATAATGGCTTATGTTAGATGCAGAAGCTTGTAATCATACTTCAGGCATAAACACAAAATACAGTGCTTCAGCTGAAGCACTAAGTGGTCATCTTCTAGTTTTGAATTTCACATCCTTGCCCACGTCAGTTCGCAGTAGTCGGGGATTGTGGCAGAGGAATTTACACGAAGTTCTTTAGACATTTTGGCCTATTGAATTTGTTACAGAAATTATTCAATTGCGCTGGCTCTCATATTGAAGCAGTGATTGACCAGCTAAAGTATATAGGAAATAATCTGTGCAATTTGTCATCCAGTCTAAAGAAAAAATTAGTTTTAACTACTAATGAATGCAGGAAATTTAGTGCATACTGTTTAACATAAGGCCAGAAAGCTCTGCCTGCAATTTCAGTTTTGCTCCCTTAAGTCTCTGCTGCAATTAACCTGTGAACAAATTGCCCTCTAGCTCCCCCAGCTGAATCATTACAATGGCAAAGTGAACAGCTAATGGTTTTCCCCAAAAGGCAGAGCTGTATTTGTTCAACTTTGATTTTGGTAAGTTTGGTTTTTGGTAGTTTGGCTTTTTTATGCCACTTGCATTGCTCGTAACTCACAAGTGATCTCATTCAAAGTCATACTATTCCAAGGAATATGGGATCTTCTAGACCTAGGTCTGTTACAGAAGTATGGAAACAGATGTCACGTAAAAATGCTTTGGGTAGAAGTCATTTGAGGGGTGTAAGACAGATAAAACCTATCAGGTCTGTTAAAAGAGAAAATATTTCCTGGGTGAGTAAAAATAGACTCTGAGGCCCTGACGTCTGGAGCAGGATATCAGAAGTCTTATTGCCTTTACAGTAGGCTTCATAGTTTTCATCAATTAGCAGTAGGACCAGAGGAGTTATTGGGGGATAAAATGGATCGTGAGAGGCTGTTGGGCGTGGAAAACACTGGAGCAAGTTATGTGAAACTGGTTTCTCAGATGACATGGCAAACCTCTGTATTATAATCCCTGAGGCCAAAACCAGAACTGGCTTTATAAGTTGTGACCTTATTTATATGCAGTTGCATTGTTTCTGTGGATGTGTTCAGAGGGGATTATAGCAGGAGTGTATCTTCCAGCTGTGTAATATACACAGGCATGGGCAATTACTTATTTCTCAGTGACTTTATGACAGCACGTGCTCCTTTTCCCTGAGGCAACTAAGCTGCCGTGTCCTCTTGAGCTTTTGCAGTGCTGCTCTGTTGCTTGTGCAGAATACTGCATTTTCTCATTTGATAAAGCTTTTATAATGTCATACCCTGAGCAGGGACTCATCAGGGTGTCTGGGATGTCAAGTTCTCAGTTCTTTCTTCCACAAAGGTCTGTAATTTTCAAGGTGGTTGAATATTTGCTAGTCAGAGAAAGAGAGGAAACATAAGGCAGCAGGTCAGCAGAGGGCCAAAATAGCCCTGAATCAACACATACTGGAGCAAAGGAATAGAGGAATGCAATCCAGTGGGTGTCAAGGAATGGTGGTGCTTTTTCTTGTTACAAACCTCTGAAACAGGCACAGGAAGCACTGAGACAGGCTGAACTTGCCTCTCACATCATCGTTGTCTGGTTTTATTTGATTTACTGATAAAGAGTCTCAGTCGCTTGGGATCTAAATTCATTGCCCTGGTCTTCTCTACTTCTTCCATTTCCTGCAAATCCACATAAAAGGAAGTCCCAGGTAAGTCGTTGTTCTAAGAGGATGGAACGCATTGCTAGAAGGGAGTTACCAGAAGTGCCTTTTGCAGTTTAAAGGAGGACTAGTTCTTACACATGGGAGTGTAATGGAGTTTTCTTTTCTGAGGAGTTTTCAAGCAGGTTAATGTGCTCTATAATTCATGCAAACTATGCAAATGTCTCCCTTAGGAACTGAGAAGTTTTCTGTGACATAACTCCAAAATTCAGTTCCAAAGCTGAATTCTAAACTTGGTTCTGAAAAGCAGTATATATTCAGTACATGGAAGTTCATATCTCTGACATTAGCCTGTAGGATAATCTGTGTATTCATTTAAACTCTCTAATGCACTGGACAGTAATAAATGCCAGTTCTGCTGTCAGCATAGGTGTTTTGTTTGGTAGGTTAATTGTTGAAGACTTTTTGGTGGGGCAAGGAGTGAGAAGGTGTGGGGTGTGATTTATTTTTTTCTATGCAAAGTCCCATTAGTACTCTGAGGTCTGTACTGGCACACTCTTCCGAATAACTAAACTAACCCTTAAACCTCAAATGTTTTGGATTTACCTGTAACTATTCAATCTGAGAAAGTCTTAAAAATTATGCAAAGAGTTTGTTCAAATGACATAATGTGTTTCCTTATTTTATAAGATTTTTTTTGCATAAACTGACATGCTGATTCATGGAAAGTACTGATTCAATAATTTGATTAATGCTTATTCATACAAACATCTTAAAGATTAAAAACTTGCTTTATATAACTTAGAATAAATATGTAGCTTTTCCTTACCCTGGGGACCATTACTGCTTTCCAGAAGGAAGCAAGTATTTGCTAACTTGCCAATACTGTAGCCTGTTGGAGTGTGGGGGCCAAGTTAGAAGAAATTTGAATGTGTTCTCCTAAGGTTTTAAAAAATAACTCTTCTTAAGGACAAACACTAAGAGCTGCTGCTGAATAATTGTGACGATGAAAGGAGCATGCAGGACACGCATAGGTAATGATCTGACATCCCCCAGTACAGATTGTGGCTATACAACCTTTATTTGATAGCTGTTTGCAGTAGAGATTGTTTTAAGGTCTGCTACCAATAGATGCATAATTAGAGAGACGTTTGCTTTAGACAAGAGTTTAGTTGGCACTCACAGGTATTACTTATGTTTGTTATGAGCTTTTAGGCTGAAGAATACTTACAGAGACAGCCTTTCACCAAAATTGAGTGTAATGTCACTTTCTATCTTAGTAACGATGGAGAAGCCAATCCTCACTGCCAGCCTATCACATTCAGAGCCAGTGTGCTCCCTTTGGCTACCCACAGTCGTACCTTTGCTCAAGGAGAAAGTCTACATGACCTGTATAAGACAGAGACAGAGGTCAGATCCACCAAACCCAAATTACTGCATTGTCCCCCCAGAGTTCTTGGGTGCTCCTGTTTCCCACCACATTTTTCTTCACTTGGTCCCACTGTTCAGAGCACTGGTTCTTGTCTCCTAGGCAACCCCAGTGGAGAGCGCTGTGGGAAGACTTGTTTGGAAGAGCGTGATAATCAGTGGCTGGGTGTCAGCTTGTCAAGGCAACCAAAGGAAAGCGGCTCCATCGTTGTATGTATTGAACCACTGGATCTGCGTGTCTTTGTCAGACTGCAGTCACCTTTCGTGTGCTCCTGTGTCAAATGCTCTGTCTGTTTTATATCCATAGGCTTGTGGACATAGATGGAAAAATGTATTTTACATGAAACAGAAAAACAAACTGCCACATGGTATTTGTTTTGCTATCCCTCCTGATTTTCGAACTGAACTGAGCAGGAGAATATGCCCATGCTATATAGGTAAGCAGAATGTTTGAGTCCTTTTGTAGGGAAGGGTGAAATACACACCTGAATGGTGCAGTTTGTGAAAAGCCTGTGTTGCTCTGAGCAGGTGTTCTGCAGCCAAAGTTTTGGGGGCTGAGTGCTGATTATATGAGCCCAGTTTGTGATGTAAAGATGTTTATCAGTTTGAAGAAAAACTGCTTTCAAAAGGCAAAAAAAATTTGTTATGGCACCAGAATAGCTTTTCCCTGGACTGCATTGCTTAAGGATGTGTGCTTCTCAAAAACAGGCCAGCAGAGGACATCCTCTCTTCCTTTACTTTGTCATTTGCTTGCTCTGCTCAGGAGAGTCACACAGCAGAGCTGCAGAAATATCTGCAAGTGATTGTTGCCATCTGCTCCTTAGCCTTTGATACAAAGGTGCTGTGGTGCCTGTCACAGCACGTGTCCTTGTCCCTTACTTGCCTTCTGCCAAGCCTGCTGCATGAGGCCCTGTGGGTCTGCCCTCTGTGGCATGAGGCCTTCAGGGGTCTTTCCTCAGAGAGCTTCAGGAGCAGAGTAAGAGTCAAGACCTGAAGCTATAAAATGATTCTGTCTGTGCTTTCCCATTCTTATCTACCACCCACCCAGGAGAGCGATCTCATGCCCCTGCATGGATCATGCCAATGCAAGGATCAGCTGACAATCTGACCTTTCTGTGCAGACAGAGTGATGCCATCAAATGTCCCACTGCTAGCTTTGGAGACTTTTACAAGGGATGGTGAAATCATGCTTTTATCTTTGGAGACTTTAGGTGTACAAATCTATGTATGGAATGAAGGGAACCCTGATGGCAGGCAGTCAGCAAAGAATTGCAGGAAACCAGAGCTGGGACAGAGTGTTGGATTGCTGAGGATGCAAGCAATATATCTAAGACTGCCATAACACAAACCCTTCATGGCACCAGTGGAGCACAGGGCAAGTTCTATCAAGATACATAATCCTGTCAGTCAGAGTATGCTGGAATTACAGATTGGAAGAGTATCCAGACGTGGTGCTGAAACTGTTTGGCTGTTTCATTCATGGAACAATTTTGAAAGGAAAGTATAGCTTTTAAAGTCATAACATTTTAAAGGCAGGTATGATCAAGTGATACATAGTGTTGTGAGTTTGTTGCAATCCTAGATTGCACCCAAAAGCTGTGTATTGGAAACCAGTGGTTTTAGTTTTATTACAGAACCAAAAACCAACTTTTTGAGGGGTGGGGGGGTTGTGTTGGTTTTTTTTCCCTAAATTGTCTCAACTTCTGTCGAAGGCCTGGTAAAAAAACTCTGGAACTACATGCTTCTCATCCTTTTTAATATTTCTTGCCAATTCCCAGATCATGCACAAAAGTTTGGAGAAAACCACGGGTCGTGTCAGGCTGGAATATCTAGTTTTTACATTGAGGTGTGTATTAAAGATACCAAACATCTCTCTGTTTATATAGTGACTTTTATGCAAATAAATAAATGTGTGTATGTAAATGCAGACATCAACACAGTATTTTATTGTGGGAGGGAAAAATCGCTTTTCTAATTTCTTTTTAATTGAATCTTGTTATGACTTACATGATAATTCCCAAGTAAGATTTTAATTTTTATTACCAAGAATACTTTTACACCTTGCTAAATCCAAAGTTATTTTTCATCTGGAAAAGGGCATGGATATAGCAGAGGATGAAATTTTATTATTTTCTTTAATCTGTTTGATATAACATTAGTAATGCTTACCTCTACAGAGTAATATTCTATATTATTTAATCTCCATTCTACTCTAAGATTGTAATTTCTAAAAAACTCTTTTGAGAAGAGAATATCCTGTTTGTTGCTCTATTTTGTTCTTGCAGTTCAAAGCTTTTAATAACTGTATTTTTTAAAAGTCTGGAAAATATTATCTGTAATCTAGTGGTAAACCACAGTGCTGAGCCAGATGCATCTCCAGTAGCATTTCATAGAATTCACAGGAGATCTAAAGAAAAGCATTTTACTTGTTTTGCTTATTTTTGTGAATATTTCAGTGTGAATAACATGGCTTTGCTTTAATTTTCTTTTAGGACTTAATTATAATGGGAGCCCCTGGATCTTTTTATTGGACTGGTTCTGTTTTTGTATACAATACAACTGCAAATACAATCCACGCTTACACGGATTCAAATAACGAAGTAAAATTTGGCAGTTATCTAGGTACTTAAAATATTTAATACTTTACTAAAATATAAGCTAAATAGCTGGGTTTGGGATGAGTGCACAGTATTTTTCAGTGTTTTCACTATTCATCCCAGAAGCAATGGTTTTAAAGATGTGTTCTGATGTTGTTAAATATTATTTAATTATAAGGCTTCCTCTCTGTTCTTTTTATGAAGAAATTCCTCCAACATTGGATTTCTATTCTTATCATCTCTCCACTGACTTTTAATCATTTCTTGATTTAGAAGGTAGAGATGCTTCTGATTAGCAATGGTTTTCACTTCACTCTTAAGTCTGACATGCTGCCAAGAGCTTTCATAGAAAAAGTCAATGATTTTACATATAGCAGAAATATGAAAAGATTGTTACAGTGAAAGCTGCAAGCAAGTCTTAATTGCATTGTCAATAAGGCAAAGTGTGCTATGACCTTTAGAGACAAAGTTTCTTCCAATGTTTGGGCTTTTTTCTTTTTTATTCCAAACATATCTTGGTCTGGATATGTGGGAGGGCAAATCTCATCTATGAATGTCTGCAACCAAGGCCATGGAGTTCTATTTGTGTAGCTATATTTAATTAACAAGCTGAATTTGAGCTACAGTTGGGAAAGGCTTGTTCCAAAAAGCATCAGCAGCTTCAGTCATCTCACACTAAGAAAAGCTCATCTTTCCTTCCTGAACTGAGCAAGAACATTTTTGCTTGTGACTACTGGTTTTTGCATTTTCCCATTCAGAGTTCCGGTTCACATGGATAAATATTTCCTGTTTCTGATTCCACTCCTCTGACAGTAGGAAGTTGGCAAATGTTATGAAATAGCTATTGTGAAACATAGAGAGCTAACTAACACTTCAGAATTCAGTTCTGAATTCTGCAAAGGCCACAGTGACTCTGTGGGAAAGTCAAGCCAAAGAAAAGCTGGGTGGGTGATAAAAGGGGATCAGGCACACAGACCCTTAGGGACAGCCAGTAGCACTTCTAACCTTTCACAGGACAAAAGAAAAGCTTCAGAGAATGCTCCAGCTTTCCAGTAATAAGCAGTAGAAAAAGTACTGCACCTGTCTGGGGAAATAAAGTTCATTCCAGATTTCTGCTTCTACAAGTAAAAGAATGAGAATCATTGACAGCTGGCAGCCAGATGCAGGCAAATGGGTGAAAACCTGCATAAGGACTATGTTGGAGAGAGTGTAGGGAAGGCCTTTCCACACACATGTGGTCTCTCTTAGTTTCCTTGGCCATCCAGGACCTGAAGTCAGCTGGAGTTTGCTTCACAAATACTACTCTGGTGATCTCAGGCATGTTGGTTCAGCACAGCCATATGTCTTCTAAACATGCCCTTCTACAGGAAAATGAAGAAGGGCACCATTAACTCATCTGTGTGTCTTTACAGTAGCAGCTGTGATAAACCTTGAATTTTGCATTGTTTCATGTTATTTTAACCTCTGCTTCCTTCCCTCATAATAATCTGTAGTGTGGTTGAAAGAATTTAAAGATACCTTTCTTCCCCTCCCTCAGCTTCTGTCGCATCTTTGTGATTGTTTAAGATAAAAATCTGTTCAGGGTTAATTTTGTTACCAAATCAATTTTTTTAGAAGTCTGAGTTTGTTTCTCCCTTAAGTAATGAATAAAATTATCCCTACCAAGTGGTAGAAGAATGTGACCAGAGTGTAATTCAAGCACGTGGTTAGATGCAGTTATCTATTTACTCTATTCTTCTTCTGGTAGGGACAAAGAAGTTGGCATCTTTATTTATGTTTTTCATTGAACTGTTAAAGAGTAATAATTAAGAAACTAGAGACTACAGGAAGAGCAAAAGTATTGTAGCATTTTCCATATGTTGGAAGAAACAAAACTGTTCATGTACCAGGCAACTGAAAGAAAGGAGGAACATAGAAAGACATTGGTAATACATAACTCTAGGTAGTATTTTCTTGACTACTTCAAAGTCTGTTCGAGAGTAGTAGCTGACTTTCATAAAAGGAATTTTTAAACTTAGTCTTTCAAATCAGCTGGCCCTGATGAAAGATTAACCTTAGGCACTTAAACCACCTTAAAGAAATTATAAAGTAAAAGTCAGTTCCTTTTAGAAATCTGAGAAGGACAAATAACATTTCAGAAAACTGAAAAACTGTAGTAATGATACAGAGAAGAAAACTATGGAGTTGGAAATAAGATTTCATTTCTCTATGCCTTTAAATTTAAAGTGCCAGTCATGTGATTTCCCCTCCCCCTGCCAAATATTTTAATACCATTAAAGAATAATGAGGACTATGTGATTACTGTAACTCGTGTATGTTTGGCTTTTTTTTTAAGTTCTTAAGAATCAGTAATGTTTAAATTTTAGCAAAACCAAAATAACTAGAAAATAAATGTCAGAGGAGGTAAATTAAGGTTTATCTTTAATTTTTTGTTGAGTAAATAAAAACTAGGTGTTGACCTTCAAGTGATAAATTCCCCTGTTCATCTCTTTTAGCTTAAAACGTGAAAAGAAAAAGATGGCTTAATGAGAACTTGAATTCTAGGCAGTTGTCTTCACAGAGGAAATATTCAAGGCTTGTTCTCATCTATCCAAGATGATTTTTCCATTTTCTCTGTATGCTGTGAACATCAGCAGTCATTCAGTAAATGCAAGAGTAGCAGAATATGTTATCTGTCTTCCCTGTTTCAGCTGAGCTGTAATGTATTCTGGAAAGAGTAAGGATGACTTGTGCAGCTACAGGTTAAGGTGTTAGCCTTTGTTTTGCAATTCTGTATCTGGATGTCTGCACCAAAATATGGTCCTGTTTAAGACCTGTCTCCACGCACAGAAATGCTTTGTAACGTAGATTTATTTACAAAAGTGCTGCAATGTTTTCTTATTACATAATCAGACTTTTGCAATTTGTGTCTGACACTTTCATGTGTTGTGTCCATGATGCTCTGTGTGTGTATGTGCACATAGAAGTAACACTGCATTTAATTTTTCTTCAATCCAGCTACAATAGTGAAAGAGTAACAATTGAATCAAGTATTTTTACATTGTAGTGCATGTACTTTTGATCATTTTTATTTGTATTAATAATATGGACTCTTGAACAATTGCAGAATATGCATTAGCAAAAGGTGTTCACAATTTATTTTATTGTCTTTTGAAGTATGGCAGATAATTGAGTTCTTGGGAAGAAATGAGTGTTTCTGATACTTTTTCCTGCTTGATGGAACTTACTGTTTGTATTGACCTTTTTTACTTGTTTTTCAAAAACTTTCTATTCTTTTTTCATTGCTCACTTGCATGAGGTCTGAATGTGAGACTTATGAAAATTTATGGTGTTGACAGCTGTTATACAGCATGCTCCCATTCTTTCTTTGTTATATAGCACTTCCAGTATTGAATTTCTAATTTGCAGGATATTCTGTTGGAGCTGGACATTTTCTGACACCATCCAGTATAGAAGTAGTTGGAGGGGCTCCCCAGCAGGAGCACACTGGTAAAGTAAGTGATTGTCTGTAATATTGGTTTGAAGACTATAATCACGCAAAAACACCCATGATCTTCCAATTTAGATTAATTTATTAAAGACGGGTATCAGATATGACTTCTCATGGGGGGAAAAGTTGAAGAAGGAATTAGGGTAGATAGTCTAGATAACACTGATGTGAACTATGGTGTTAAAGAAAGGTGTGCAGGTAGGAAATAGGAGATAGCTGTCTTTGTGATACTGTGCAGTGTTTTGCTGATTCTCTAGCACATGCTGTAGAGGAAACACTGAGAAGTATTTCAGATTACAGTTTTCTGAGTGCTGCTTACATTATTTTTTTTCATTTTAGGCATATATTTTTAGCATTGAGAAAGAGCTAAATATTCTATTTGAACTAAGGGGTAAAAAGGTAAGTGTTTCATACTAATTTTCTGAACCTTGTAATTTCTGGCACATCTTCATCAAAATTCAAAAATAATAGTGATGTCTTGTCTGCACACAGCTTGGTTCTTACTTTGGAGCTGCAGTTTGTGCTGTGGACCTGAATTCAGATGGCTTTACAGACTTACTAGTTGGTGCTCCAATGCAAAGTACCATAAGAGAAGAGGGAAGAGTTTATGTCTATATTAATTCAGGTTCTGTAAGTATTTTCTCTTAAAAACATTTGGCAAAACGGTCATTCTGGTTTAACAGACTAAGAGGAAGAGTTTTCCTCTCTTCATATCCAATATTTCAGGATATGGGAAAAGCAGCAGTGGAGCTGTGATGGCTACCCCAGGAGGAGTGCAAACACACCCCCAAAGGCTGTGGTGTCAGCTGTAGCACAGTTACTCACAGCAGTGTTGGAACTGAAGACAGACTGAGTTCGTTTCCCAGGAGCTGTAGGTGGTGACAGCCTGTCACTGCAGCCCCTTTCCAAACTCTCTTCCACTACTGTGCTTCCCACTGAACTGCCATGTGAAGAACAACTTATTAAGCCATTCAGAAACAAACAAGGACTGAAACATTTGCCTGCTGTTACTGGTACCTGTCAGGAAAGAGACTGGTACTCCTCAGCTTTGCAAATAAAGTGACTGGACAGATCATGCATTACAATTAGCTTTTTTTTTTCTGAGGTTCAGAAGTGGAAGTGTAATCACTTATTTTTCTTACACTAAATACCATAAAATATATTTGAAAATGCTTGCTTCTACACCAAGGAATTTGTTGGGATTATATATCTGCTCTCCAAGGCAATTTTAACATTTTGAGTAATGTTCCAGGTCACCTGGAAGATTCTCTGTTAATGTGCCATTGGCTGTTTTCTTCAGGGAGCAAAGATGGTAGAACTGAACATAGAGCTCAGCGGGAGTGACTTGTATGCAGCGAGGTTTGGAGAGTCCATAGCCAACCTAGGAGACATAGATAATGATGGCTTTGAAGGTAAGAATACAAAGAAAACCTGTTGTGTTTAATTCTCTCTGATCAGTGGAATGTCATGGTTAACAGGAGGTTTATGGATGTCTGAGAATTCTTTTGGTTTGGAACTTCTCTGACGTGAAATATAGCTGCTTCACAGTCACTGATGTGTAATACCAAGGGACTAGGTTCTGTCTAATAAAGAGCATGACCATAAAGTGATATCATAGTCTGTAACTTTTAGTGCTGGACCTCAAAGGGAATCACTAATCCTGTTTTAGATATCTGAGACAAAGGTTGGGGAACAACTTGGCAATTTTGTAACATTCGTAAATAAAAATTGTGTCAAAATCTGCTTCTATGTCAGCAGTAGGAAGTACTAAATAAATGGGGATATTGAAAATAATCTCCAGGTTGGGAGACTGCTGTAGAAATATCAAAATGAAAAGTGGAGAGTGGCAGTAGGAAAAAAAATTGTAAGAAAAAGGCTGGAAGCAAAATATAAATAGAAATTGGGTAATATAAAGTATTTTTCTGTAGTAATTAAAAAGCAGAGCCAACTTCTTCAATGATCTAAACCATCAGTATCAACCCTGTAAAGATAGTGGTGTGTGTGTGTTGGTGTAGAATCTGACCTCAAGAATGTGTGTATAATTTTAATAGGCACAGTTTTAACTTGACTGTCCCATTTTCCTCTCACCAGTAGAGAGATGTAATGTGTTTTGTGTGGTTTAGTTACCACAGTATGGATTCAGACAGCGTGGATTCAATCAGAGAATCGTTCAGTAAAACCAAACAGTCAGAAACCTTGTGTTTCTCGTGATTCTGGTTTGGTGCAGCATAAAGTATTTCTGATTTGCTGGTAGTTCAGGTTTTGCTTATTTGTAAATGCAAGTTCACACTTATTAGTAGTGACTTTCAAGCTGGTAACCTCCCCTGCCTTCTTCCTCAGGCTATTTGAATATGGGGGTTTTTGGTAAGGGCTGTTGAGGATGGATTGGTGAGTAGGGACGTTCATTCAGTGTGTTATGAGTTGCTGCACCCCTCTGGGGTTAAGTAATTGAGGTATAAAACACATCCTGTTGTACCAACTAGCTACCTTCATTTCCTTGCTAAATGCCTTCTCAAGCTCATTATTGACTGTTTTGGACATTTCTTAGAAAAATAAATGGTTCATTTTGGGCACTGTAATAAGAGTACTGTGTTAACCCATGTGGGAAGAGCAGGAAAACTATCACTGTTCCATGAATACAAGGCTTTTTTTTTTTCCTTTTTGTAAAGATCATGATAATTTTGGCTATTTTCATGGTAACCTTTTAACCTCTTAAAGGTCAAAATTAGTATTGCTAGAAATAGACTTTATCTTTTAACAAAATGGCTGTATTTTATTGTTGCTTTTCATACATATTAACTAAGGTAGAATCAGATTACTGAGCTGATCTGTGTTGTTTTATATTTATGTTTACTTATATCTGTGTTCAACACTACCTTTGAATTCAGGCAAGTGAATCGGGTCTGGCATTGCGTGCATCACGATTTACATTTCTTTAACTTTTTAATTTCTTGTTCATATTTCCTAGTCAACTGATCATTGCTAAATTTTTCTTTCCACAGATGTGGCAATTGGGGCTCCACAAGAAGATAATCTAAAAGGGGCTGTTTATATATACAATGGCAGGGAAGATGGAATAACACCATCATTTTCACAGGTGAGTTTTTTCAATGCAAAATACCCAATCCAGAAAAACCCTAAGTTTAAATCTTAGAGGGTTTTCCCTTCATTTAACACTGACCATCTGAAGGACTTTAAAGGACTTCAGAAAAATTTTAAATGGTCTGTGATTTCTAGGCATAACATAACCTGTAAGGGTGAAAAAAAAATTTTGGGGGGCTTTAGACAAGGTTTATGGGATTTAGCATTTTCAGTAATTGAGGAATATTACTTTCAGAGTTATACTTTCACAGCTAAGTCCATAACTGCATTCAGCAGCAGGATTGTTGTGCTAACATTTTTCACTGGAAATTGTAACTCAGAGATTAGCTTTCCGAGAATAATTTTCTCTTTTACATTTTTCTCCTCAGAGAATACAAGGACAAGAAATCAGTAATTCTTTAAGCATGTTTGGACAATCCATATCAAGTGGTATTGATGTAGATAATAATGGTTATCAAGGTAAATTAAACAATTGTGTTTATTTTTCATTTTTAAAAGAATATAAATTCATAGGCAACAAACCTACTGTGCTACTTGATACTTTTAACAAAAGCAGAATCTGTTATTGAGATGACATGTCACATCTCATATTTTGGGAAGAAAAAAGAAAAGGTGAAGCTGAGGCCAAGCAGTCAGTTTTCACGGTCATCTAACTATTATTTAAGGCCTGATAACAATGTAATAGTACAATCATAGTGCACAAGAGGAAGAGAAATGTGATTTATATTTTTAAAGTAGCCATCTCATCTGATAATGTCACAGTGAGCTGGTTTGGGCACTGGAAGCATGTTTGTTGCCCAGACTAGTGTGCTAACCTAAATATATTGCTGGCCTTCCCAGAGCCTGGATTTTGATAGGAGTCATGGGCTCCTTGGTTCTCAGAGTGAACAATATTTTAACCTCGGGGCTCATGGCAGTGAGTTAAGATCATTGTGGACTTCTTATAGCTGTGACAAAGTAGTGCTAATTTGGTATAAAACAACTTAGCTTAATTGCTTTATACATATAATCAAAACACTTTGACATTTTGCAGACAAGTGTGTGCATAGCTGTGCAGGGCAGGTATGTCTGTGCTGCTCCTGTGGATGTAAAAGCACAAAGTTACTGTGAACTGCATGTTGTATGATCTGGCTCTGTCCAAAGCAATGTCATCCAGGTTAATTTGTAATGCTGGGCTAAAAGGTAGCTTACAAGTAGTCTGCTGTCAGGTCAACTGTTGGTTACTAATGTAGAAGTCACATCCTCAGGCCCTTAGAGTCATCTGACAATTCACTTTTGCTACCTCATTTGAGAGGTATATGTACTGTCTGTATTTATTTCCTTCTTGCATGAATAGGTTTCAGTTAGTCTGGGGTAAAGTAAATACTTTTTTCTATCTCTGTCTATGGATAATTTCATACATAAATAGACATAAGCAATTTTGTTTTATATATATATATAAAAATGTGCATGTATAGCAATATTGAATATCTGGATGGAGAAGAAGGCAAGTATTTCCTGTTTAGCTGAATTGTCCTTCAGTATCAACCACTTAAGCCACTTTTCTTTGATTAAGAAATCAAATCATCACGTTATCAGTATCTGCAAGTGCAGAAAATTAGCATGCAGCATTAATGGACAGTGGGCAAGTATTTGAGGAAGCATTTTGAATATTAGCATACCCCATTTAATAGACAAAGGGCAAATGGTGTATTAGTGCTGACCAAAAGATGAATATGCTATAACATGCTTGTACCTGAGAAGTAATTCCTCTTGACAAATTCTGCTTATTGATACTTTTTTTTTTTGGTGCAGATGTAGCTGTTGGTGCATTTTTCTCTGATTCTGCTGTGGTGTTGAGGTGAGATTGCTCCATTTCAGTGCTTTTGAAGACCGTACAATTTAACTCCATTTTTAAAGTGCTATTTAATAAAACTCAGTAGTGTAATTTAACTTTATATTCTTGATGTCCTGAACTTCAGTCATTAGGCTCTAGAAGGCTCTATAAATGAAATATTTAAATAAGCACCTTGAAAAAATGAAAATATAATTCTGAAACTTATTGAGATAACAAATAATGTACATAGAACAATTTGAAACTATCTGAAAAATTCAGATAACTTAAAAATGATAATTCTAAAATATAAAAATAGATTGTCAGAGATGGTTAGTTTTTGCAGCTATTTCTGAGCAATATTTGTGAACACTTACTCTTTTCTGTTCTTAGAACAAAACCAGTGATAATTGTTGAAGCTTCTTTAAAACATTCTAATACAATAAACCGAACTAATTTAGACTGCATGGAAAATGAGCAGCCTGCAACCTGTATGAATTTGAAGATATGCTTTACCTATAGAGGACGAGAGGTTCCTGGTTATATTGGTAAGCTACTGGAAGAAAAAACCACTATATGTGTTCATTTTATATGCACCCATTTACAGAATAATGCTACTGGTATATAATAGACCATTAATCTACATTCAGTATAAAATGAAAAGCTGAAAACATGGGATACCTTTTTTATGCCATGATTACCCTATAACATCAAGCACTTTTGTTCGATTTCGAGTAATTTACATTGCTTTGGAGAGACAGCAGCATTAAAAGGGTGATATTTAGATGTCCTCTAACAGCAATCCTCCCAGGCATGGACCAAACCAGATGGGACTGCTGTAGGATGCTCTCTTCCACTTAGCAATAGAGAGAACACATCCCTGTATGAATCAGCTCAAGCAGCTGATCATACCATTGTGGGACATTATGTGAAAGAGAGGGAGTCCTACCAAGATTACTGAAAAATAAATCTTGTATTATATTTTATATAATGCATATTTTGCTTTTGGCAAAAACTGACGTTGCTAGAAGCAGTATCTATAAGAGGGAATATTCATGGAGAATTAATTTAAAATAATTTACCCTCTGAATTTGACATTGCCTGAGTGCTTTTAACCCACTTGTCATGTGCTATTTGTAAATTGCAAACAGCCCTGCAAGTACATGGTATATAAAATTAAATTGCTTTACTCTTCTGTACGAGAGCTTCCAATAACCTTTGGGAGCATGTTACACAGAATATAGGCAGTGATGAACTATAAGGTTATTTGTCTTTTGATCTTTATCAGATCTTTTGAAATTCATATTCCTTTTGAAAGATGAGCAATCAGACTGGGTCACCCTTGCTGGACTTTTCCATAAGACTTTGTAACTTAAAAAAAAGGACTAGTAGAAACCTAACTCTTGGCAAAAAAATTAGATGTGATAGATTTGTAATGCTCTGAAAATTGCTTGCAACTTGTTATCATAGCAATTCATGCTAACTTAAATAGAAAAAACTGTGAAGTTAAGCAATATTTGTCAGTGTGTGTTGACTTAACTGTAGTAATTTACTGTCAGCCCTGTAACTGACTGAAGTGGGTTTTCTTTAAACAGATTTGGGTAGAAAACTATAAATACAACCTGATAAACTATCCCTGATATGAAAGCATGTGTCAGGGAACAGCCATGAAGCAATCAATTTTCAGGGTACTAGAAGTTTTTATTTGGTAGGGATTTATGTCAGAGCATTTTTAAGCAGAGCATTTTTAAATGCATGTGACAGAGCATACTTATGGAAGTGAATCAGAAATTTTAATTTCTACCATAAATTCATTAAAATTGTAATACTTAAAGATTTTACAACCTTTATTTTCCCTGGTTTTTATTTTGTAGTATTGCTTTATAATCTGAGTGTTGACGTGAACAGAAAAGAGGATACACAAGCAAGATTTTATTTTTCCTCCAATGGAACATATGATACAATCTCAGGAAAAGTAAAGATTTACAACAATATTACTGCCTGCAAAGATCATCCAGCATTTATGAAGGTATTGTACTTTTCAGTATGTATTGTCCTGTCCTTTGTTCTCCTTTGTAAAGCAGACCTGCTGCAAAAAGATCTATTCTGTTTACAACTGCATCACATCATTTTGGAAGTAAAATATTTATATTCAGATCTTCCACAGTTAATATATTTTAATTCTGATGTTTTTTCTGGGGAAGTCAGTGGGTTCTGCCATCTCTTACACTGGTGACAGCATGCATTGTATAATAATAACCACAGTGATGAAGTTTGACCATGAGTATTCTTGAAATTTTTTCATCATTTTTATGGGTGACAGATCACACAGATATTGAGGTTGGTTTGGAGCAACCAAGAAGATATGATATAACCTGCATATTCTGCTGAACTTTTGTGATGTAACTCTCCTATGTACTTCTTAATGCAAAATCTTAAAACTTGTAATTTTTTATGTTTTCTCATTTGTTACTATTTCAAAGAACATGTGTATGGTCTTGCTCCTGTTTTTATTGTGAGCAGATAAGGTAGGCTTGGCTAAAAAAGAAAGAACCCGTTCCTGATTTCTAGGAAGTGAAATGAAGACTGTACTAGAAAAGTCTGTAGTTCAAGGTTTATAGTGTGGTGTGCTTTGTGAATTTGCTGCAAGGAGCCAAAGGCTAGCAGGGTGTGAAGAAGAGCACTTGCTTGGGCTTGCTTGACTTTTTTCCTTTAAGGAATGCAACACTCATCTATTATCTGAAGGAAATGGGGTAGGAGGAGTACTCATGAGAGTTCCACAAATGAGTTTAGAGCTGAACACTAAGAAAAATGTGCACTGTGCTGAAAAAGTGCTCTCTCTACTTCTCTGCTTAGAAAGATGAAGCCTTCAGAGATGTGTCTTTCTCCTGGACTAGATTAGTACTGAATGTGGTTACAGCTCTCCCCCTGTGATGGTGCAGAGACAACTTTGCTGTAGAAAAATCTGCTGATAGAAGTGCTTCAGAAGAGAAACCTCTGAGATAGAAGTTCTGCCAGAGATATGGGCACAGCAGGAGCCTGTTGGAGACCTGCAGGGTGTTGGCCAGAGAGGCCTCTACCAGCCCCAGGAATAGATGGCACCAGCTGCTGGGTTGTCTTTTGGTTTCTGCAGAAGTAGTTTGATCCAACAGCCACCATCCTTTGAAACTGAGCATGGTGCTGACCCAGAAGTAAGGTAGTAAGAATCTGGTCAGTAAGATCTTAACTGCCAAAGTAGTCTCAAAGTCACTGTTGCCCTGGAGGGAATGAACTGTTCTATTCATGCTTGGTGTATCACTCTGAGAGATGAATGAGTAATCAGGACGAGGATATAATATTTTTAAGGCCATTCAATGAACAAGAAAAAATTAATCATTTTTATTCTATCAAACATCTTAGAACCTTGTCTTCCAAAACAAAACTTTTGGAAAAACTTTGAAGTCCTAAACCACAACTAACAATCAAAATCAGTGGACACAAAGGAACCATATTTTATCAAACTCAGAAAAAATAGACTAATCTCCTGTCAGACCTTATCTAAGGGGGGAGAGGGAGTATTTAGATTTAAAGAGCAAATAAGGACAATAAAATAATGAACTAATTTGCCGAGCCTTTTCTTAAAAATCCTCAAGGTAGCAATTGTGTGACCTTTAGAAACAAACATCTATCAAAGTGAATGGTGCAGTTGATCCTGCACAAAGGCTGGAAAATAAATTTAATTTTCTACAGCTACAAAAAAACCTGTGGGGAAATATTCTTCTGTGTATTTTTCTTCTTCCTTGGTTTCACTTACTTTTTGTTTATGACACCATTAGAAGCCAATTCTTCATCACAAAGCTTCAGGGCAGAAAAAAAAGCTTATGTTACCTACTGGAAAATTGCCCAGATGGATCTCAACTGATAGTTGCACCTAAGTGAATGCTGCTTGCAGGAACAATGGCAAATTGCCACTTACTTCGTAAGAGTTTTGTTAAGTAAGAGAGATGTGATTGACAGCTAACCTTGTACAGACTGCTGTACCAGCATTAACATTATTTGTGTGGGAGGAAAGAATTGATTTGCTCCATCACTTCCTATAGTCAATCATTAGTATTTTTTTTCCTCCATGGAATTCAATTTTCTTCTTAATTCTTAATTAATGACATTATAAGCATTTCCTTCCACCCACTGAGGTTTCTGTACTTGTATGAAGCTCCTGAAGTTAAGTAAGTGTGAATGTCTGTCAAGTGCAGTCCTTGCAAGAGACAATATAAATTTTATGTATTTTGAGTAAAGGCTAATTAATAGCTAATTAGTCTAATGGAAGTAATATAAAGCAGATGCAGAGAAGACCTTGTGGAAAATTATTGTGAATTAGATAACATGTGATTTGGCCAACACAAGCTTGCAGATAAGAGTTAAAATAGTGGCCATGTGGAAGGACAATCAGTGTCTTTCTATCCCCTAGACTTAGGCAGTAATTTAATCAGGTTTGTCGTTGTTGGTGCTTCAAGCTGTTCAGTTTTCACAAGTAGGTAGTTTGGGCTCTGATCTGAACATTCCTATGCAGGCAAGGCTTCATGAACAAATACTCATTTATTGAGGAGTTCAATCTTTTTAATACAGAATGGAAGTAAAGAGGCAGAAAAATAAAATGCAGTCATGACCTGATTTAGTGGTACTGTGGGAGAACTCCTTTTGATTTCATTCATAAATACCCATGGGGTTTGTCTGGCTTTATTCCACTGGTTGACTTTCTCCATTTTAGCCAACTTTGCCTATTTTTCTACTTGGGCAGTGCAGCATGTCATAGGTGTGTGAGGAGGCAGGATTATTGACAGAAGTAGGCTCACTATTCAATAAGATTTCTCCTCTTAAAAGAATCATCCATTCTGAAATGCCTGATGCTGTCATTGAATATATTATGCTTTTATGCATTTCTGATTGCCTCCTTCAGCAACAAGGATGTCTGGAAAAGTATATGAGCCATATGGAATTATTTTACATATGGAAAATGAGCATTGCTGTTTTAGTGAGTTCTAGGCAACCTTGTAACTTTAAAACATAAGCATACATGTTTTGTCTTATATGATTAACTCATTAGGTTTCCAATTTTCATAGAAAGATGTAAGGGATATCTTGACTCCTGTACATGTTGAAGCAAGTTATCATCTGGGGCATCATATTCTACAGAAAAGAAATGCTCAAGAATTTCCACCACTTCAACCTGTTCTTCAGCGCAGGAAAGAAAAAGATGTTATAAAAAGCAAGGTTAGTGTATGAGTCCTCTGAAAAAATAACCTTTGCAGAACTTGTATACAATCTGTATTATGATTTAAAAATAAAAAAGGTGTGTGCAGAGAACTTGCCAGCATATGTAATACTATATAACTCAGAACACACATGCATGAAATTCATTCTTTGAAATATCCATTCTTTTTCAACTACACAGTATGAATCACTTTCCAATATAAAATTGTACTTTAAAATTATTTCTGTGTTTAAAACACAATATTGTGTTGGTATTGATCTTGAAGTGTTTGAAGTGTTAATGTTGCTGGAATATTAGTTCTGTGAAGGTATTACAGGTTTTCAAGCACAGTCTGTGAGGGGAAAGAAAGAGTGTGTTCTGTATCCTTTAGTAAGTATGGCATTAACCTTTTTTCCCAAAAAAAAACCCAGCTTATTAAGAGACTTTGACTTTTGGGGAAGTCAGAGTGTGCTGAGTTTTTAACTTCTCACAAATAGTTAGCTCCCCAGGAAAGTGGTCAGAGCACCAAGGCTGTCTGAGTTGCAGAAGTGTTTGGACAATGCTCTCAGGTGTGGGCTGTGACTCCTGGGGGTGCCCTGGGCAGGGCCAGGAGCAGGACTCCGTGATCCTGATGGGTCCCTTCCAACTCAGCTTTCTCTGTGATTTGTGTAACTGAGATACAGTTGGCCATCAGAACTCCTGAGATACATAAAAGCTTATTTTAAAATGGCAAGATTTGACTTCTTGTTTTCTTTCAAAAAAAATTTTTAGAGACCTCAGAGTTATAGAGACAGAAAGAGGGTGATGTTGAATATAGTGACATGAATGTGCTCTGTAACATATAGATAGATAACCAAGGCATGGAAACCTGCAACTCATGGTGTCTCTACTCTCATCAAACCTTCCTAACTATGATAAGAAAAGGCTGTGTGATGAAACTCTTGCAAAAATGAGTGTGCTGTATCATAGGAGAAACTGCACAGACATCAGTTCTGGATCTTCTAAAACATTCTGCCCTCTTTATGTACTGCTGTAAAAAGTTGTCTGAACATACACCCACAGGTTTAACTGTGAGAGACTGAGTCTGGAAGGCCTCTTCACTGTTACTCTGGATGCACAGAATGTGTTTGGGAAAAAGAAAATCATAGCCTGATTGAATTCTATGTTAGAAGAAAGAGCTATTAGAGACTTCCTGGTGCTTAGTTACTAGGTGATGGGTTTCTTTCTTTGGAAATACTGTTACTCACTGTAAGAAGCATAAGACACTGAAGTGCCTTTTTTTTTAATTTGGCTTTTACAGTTTATTTTTGCAAGATTTTGCTCCCAAGAAAATTGTTCAGCTGACTTGAGAGTTTCTGGAAAAGTTGTTTTTCCAAAGTAAGTATAATGTAGCTTTCATCTTTTTGGACAAGATTTAGTAAGATTTTATCTCAATTATTCCTAATCTTTCGTACATAAATAGCAGTAATTTGTAAAAGTAGACTATGGACTTCCTAAGAAAAGTTGTGTTTAATTGAAGACTATGTTTAAATCAGAAATCTTCCAGGAAATGTAACAGAAATGTATATAATTGAAGAACTGTTATTGCATAATTAGAAGATTTTACAGCTCATAAAATGCATCTTCACAAAAACATAAATTTGTGCTCTACACTTCCTGTATAACTGGGCTATGATAACACAGCACAGTGCATACCCAAAATGCAGGCATCATAACTGTTGTAAAATTGGCAAGCTGTTGGTTATTTCTGCTGCTCTTTCTGGAGATAAGGTTCTTGCACTGTACAAAGTCTCAGTCAGCAGTATAACACTGAAGATGTCATATTCATAAGCAAAAGAGCCATTTAATTGTTTTAAGCTGTGTTTTATCATCACAACCTTTTTCTTTATTTCAAAGTAAAAAAATACAGGTAGTTGGTGTGCAAAAAGGGGAACTGTACCTGTTTTTAATCTCAGCTACTTAGTTATTTTACATGTGACCTGGATTTTCTTGTGTCATTCATCACCTTTAAAGTTGGTTCTATTTAAATCAAAATACTAAGGTGAACAACGTAGTATTCTTCTGCCCACTTAACCATGTAGCCTGTTGCATGAGTCTTAGGCCCTTTCATCTTCTTAGGCTGGATGGTTATTTTATTGAAACACTCATAAACTTTTCAGAAAGAATGATTGTGCAGAATTTTCATTCGTGACATTAGCAATGCAGTTTTGTAAGTACTTTGAAGCTCTAAGAAAGGAAAACAGATTACAACATACCTGCTTGACATTAGGCACCAGTAGCAGATTTGTAGTGTAAATAAATAGTCTAAATATCTTTATAAAGTGTGAAGTATCACCTTTAATTACCTTGTGCCCCTAGAATCTCAATTTAAAACTAGTTAGCTGTGAAGCGATAATTTATTTTGTCTAGACAGAATGCATTCATTATCCTTGAAGAGCAAAGCAAACACCTTTGGTTTTAAAAGAATGAAATCAAATAGGGATGGCAATGTAATGCTTTATTTACTGAGTAACAAGTCTTCATGCATACACTATCATGTTTTGTTTAAATTGCTTAGATTTTGGCCTGCTCTGTAAATTTCTAGTCTGCATCATACATTTTTTAATGAAGAATGAAATATGATTACCAGGGAAAAGCTCTAGTTCAAGCTTTGTTGCAGTCCCAGATGTGCACCTGGTGCTTTTGTGTACTTGTGTGTTAAGCTGGGAGGCGTCTCTGTGACAGCATATTGTTAATGAGCTTGGCTTTAAAGCGTGCAAGAGGAGTGAGTGGTGGGTATATAAGCAGTAAAACAACGTTCAAATTTAACCTAAACTTGACAAGCCACCAAAATGTTAACATTGTGTTTTTCTTTAATTTGCTTTTGTCTTGGAACCTATCTGCTAATGCAGTGCTTTTGCCTTCTGTTGCTCTTATAAGTGCCAGCTTCTTTCCCAAAGGTGTTCAGTGACTAATGCTTTGGTTTCGAGCCAGAATATCTGATAAATGTCTATTTCTAGGCACCCTTTCTACAAGTCTTAATTAAACTTTAATGTCAAGCTGAAGTTTACTTTTAGCCCCCGATAGGGTGTCTGTTCTGGTAACATGATTATAGAACATTACTCAGATCATAAGATAGGCATGTTCACTATGCCCCTTTTCATGTTAGCTCAATCCCAGATCTGGAGTGCAAAGAGTGAATGTTGAAATAATGTCTGAAAATACTGTGGCAGTGGTACATTGCTATTCTGGCCTGTAACGGAAAGGACTGATCTTGTAAAGGGCAGAAGCACAACAGGACTGATGACAGTTTTCTTGCCCTAATTAATCAGGTCAGGCTTTAAGAGGTGCAGTGCTGCAGTTGCCCATCATATAACTGGTACTGTACCTTAGTTACAGAACTGAGTAAAACCTTCCCTGTTCATCTCCAGCTGGGCTTTGTCAGAACTAACTGAAATTACCTAAAGGAGCAGCAGGGGAAAGCTTTGCATACAGGCTGTATCTAGGATTGCCTTCCATTTTTATTATGGTAATTATTTTTATAGGCCTCACGATAAGAAAACATTCCTTGGTGTTGGAAGCGTGAAGACTTTATTGTTGAACGTTTCTCTGCTTAATGTTGGAGATGATGCATATGAAACTGTCCTTCACATTCAGATCCCTAAAGGTCTTTATTACATTCGAGTTTTAGAATTGGTAAGGAAAAAAAAAAATCTCTCAAACAGTAATACTTTGATGGTTTTCTTTTTCAGCCAGGCATTTTTCAAATTATGTTTATGAATTGTTGAGTTTCTTTAGATACTGAACCTACATCCCTTCATCAAAAGCTGCCAAAACATCCATTTTTAAGTTCTTAGACTTCTAGCTGCCTAAATCAAATACAATTTAATCAATACAGGTGTCTTAGATAATTTCAGTAACAACTAAAATAATAAAAAAAGGTTTTAAAATTATTTCAGGATGTTACAGCTGGTTTTTGGCTGATGATCATGTTTTGAGTGATCACAAAGATCTCATGGAATCGGCTTTTTCCCAAATACACCATCTTATAAAAAGTCATAAATCTAATTGTGCTCTCTTTCTGCCTTTTAAAAATAACTGTTCTCCATGTAGAACAATCCCCTAGATCCACCTTTGTGAGGTTGGCTTTTCACGTGGGTGGGTCTAGGTCTGGTGCATGTGCCTTAGCTAAAGTAAAAGCAAGAAACAGGTGAAGTAACTGACACAATAATCAATATAATCTGTTCTGTTAAAGTGGTGATGGGTGTCCTGGGTATTTGCATCAGTGAAGTAACAAACACCTGGTTCAGGAAAATACAAAGCATCCAATTTTAGTGTGTACATGTAATTTGAAATGATTGAAAAAAGCCCTTTTTTCTTTTAATCATTACTAATTTGTCCTTTATTTTAGGAAGAAAAACAGATACATTGTGCAGTATTAGATAAAGAAATAAATGCAGTGACACTTGAGTGCAGTATTGGCTATTTATATGTAGATCACAACTCAAAGGTAAGCTATGAATTAAGTTCCTAGCTTTAAAAACATCCTAAATATGTTATGAGGATTTTCATGGGAGAAAAAAACCCTTTTATTCTGAATCTCTTCTTCATTCCAAACTAACATCTCATACCATTCTGGTATCTGTGTCTCTCCTGCTCCTTTTAAAATAAGTTGCTTCAACACTCCCTGGAATAATTCATTAAGGGACAACAATGTTTGCAATATGCATGGACTGAATGTGCTTGGCTTCTAGACAAGTGAGCTGACTAATGGGCATGTGTGTTAGGTCAATAGAAAGGGAGTAGAAGACACAAAAAGCAAGTATTTTCTTAGTTCTGAAATTTTTAGGGCAGGAAATTCTAAATGAGTTTAATAAGGTACTTGAATTGAAACTGTGTCAAGATACACTATAATTTAATATAAATGTTATTTGTTCTACAGCTGGATTATAGTTTCCTCTTGGATGCAAGCTCATTAACCAGAGCAGAGGAGGACCTCAACATCATCATTAATGCTACCTGGTAAAGTCTAATAAAAATTGAATGAGTGAAAAAAACCTACTAGCTTTGGAAAACAGATAAAGGAACGCTGGAAAGGCTTAGCAAAGCATGATTGCAAGAAAGTACATTGGTTGCAAATCCGTAGAGAAAGAGAAATTACCAAGACAAATAGATGATAGATATTGAAATAATGAGCAGGTTTCTGCCTGTAAAAAATGTGGGGGGCTTTAGTGCCTGACACGTAGTTACCAAGTCAATATTTTTATTTTAATAAGCTGAAAGCTCTGTTTAGTATTTGTTTACAGAAATAGTGCATAGCATATGATGATGCCTTCAATACAGATTTTTCTCTCTTTGCATTTTTGTAGTAAAAATGAAGATGAGAACATGTTGCTGGATAACATGCTAACTTTACCTATACCTCTAAAATATGAGGTTGAGTTAAATACTCATGGGTAAGTCACCTATTGGTATACCTGCTCATCCATAGAACTGTTGTCTTGTTACTATTCTAAATTCACAATGTTTTTAAGCAGAAGTGTGACATAGCTGACAAATCCTGGGACTGAGATGGCTTAGCTATCCTGGGCTCTGACCCAGACACTTGTAAGAGTTTGTTTCCCCTATTGTGAGATGAGACCATTGGTATCTATGGTGCTTCAAACTTGTTCCTTAACAGACTAATGTGTTTTCAAAAGTGGAATATTTTTTATAGAAAGATGTATTTAATAAGAGCATAGCAGGTCCTCAGATTCCTTGCTTAGCATTAACCATACTCTGGGTTTCTTGTGGGACATTCATGGAGTGTAGTTTTGGGTGAGGATTCATGACTTTTTATGATTCATCTGCCTTTTTGAGAGGAAAGAGTACAAACGGAGAGGGTTTCTTTTCCAAAGGTAGATGATGTCCACTCTGTGTTCCTAGATTTACTTAAAAGCAAACTTGGATATTTTCTTACAATCAATCTCACTGGAGGCAGCATGGAGCAGAAAGCTGTGTTAATGATATATAGCAATTCTGTTTATTAACATTTTCCTAATTGTTGTAGGTTTGTGTCACCAACCTCATTTGTTTATGGAGCAGAAGGGAACGATTCACCAGCTACATGTATGAAGGAAAATATCAACTTCACTTTCCATGTAAGAGTTTTCCTTTGTGAATCCCATCATCCTTGTTTTGAAGGTTAATGTTTAGTGTATCTAATGACAGTCTAGACAGTCAGTAAGGAAACTTTTAAGAGTACAAAGGCACCATGAGTAACTTTTATGCATTAGTGATGGGAAGTTGCTGTTAATCCCTCTTAGAACACTTTCTTTGGCCTGGAAAATCTTCTACTGAATGATCAGAGAAAAAATTCTTAACACAAGCAGGATTGAAAGTGGTAGAGCAGCTCTGACTTGCCACTTTTTCCTTTCAGAAACACTTTGAAAGGAATTATGGTAAGAAAAAAGAATTAGGAGCTTCTTATAAGAGTATCTATAGCATCAAATTTTTCTCCAGTGGATTAAAAGCAGGAGTTTGGACATAAATCTCTCCTAGTGCCTTCTGCATACTCTCCTGGCAGGCAGTCTGTATGACCTCAGGTACTCATCACAGATTAGCACTACTTACTCATCAGCTTTGGAGGAGTGAAGGGTTCAGTAAGCCCACAGAAGGAATGAACAAAATGTTAACACTCCTAGCACAATCCACTTCCATGGCAGCATAACAGAGCAGCTGCTACCCCATTCTGTGAAGTTCTATATATTTATAGATGGATATTTTTGTTTGTTGAATAGGTACTGTTGAAGCCCTAACTGTAACTCTTTACCTCTTCCCTACAAGGTGATCAGTGCAGGACCAAGCATGTCTCCAAACACCAGCTTAGAGATAATGATACCAAATGCTTTTCCACCCAGGGACTCCAAATTATTCAACCTACTGGATATCAAGGTAAGCAAAGGTTACTTAATGTATTACTAGCTGTATAATTCTGTGAAAAAGAGAAGCAGAACAAAGTCAGCTAGGTGCCTAGTCTGTGTTTGATTTGCTGGCCATGGTGAAGCAGAGTGAACAAGAATAGGATCTTCTTCAGCCCCAAGTGTTTCAGAATTCTGGAAATAAAATTTACATTTCTTCTGAGCCTTATAGAAATCTTTATTCCAACCCAAATCTGATACTTAAATTCTAATAATGATGTTATATATATTTCCAGACAACAGCTGGACACTGCTCCTATAATGAATATCCCAGATACTGTACCGCAGCAGAAAATAATGAAAACATATTAAAGGATGTCATCACTTTCTTTTCAAAGCCTGCTAAGAGGCACATGGTAAGGTTTGTCTTTTGGCATCAGTGGGCAATGACTGTATGAATGAGCCTTATACAAGAGTGTATCTTAGATAGTAGCCATCTTCCAAGGATGTGTGGTGGGACCTGTGATAAGTTCAGGGTAGTCATAAGTGACTTCACTGAAAGGGGTGAGAACTGAGCTGAGAAAGTTGATTAATGACACATTGCTGAAGTCAGGGTGGATGACAGGCACCTACAAAGAACTGCCAAAGGGGTATGGAACTGAGTGAGTGGGCAAACAGAATGGCAGAGGAAGTTCAGTAACAAATAGAAAATGATGCATCAGAGAAAAACAAGCTTTATTTTAATTACATGAAGTATGCAGATCAAATATTGATTGTCTTTTCCACATCAAAACAGTGCCATCAAATGTAATTAACAGGAGCTAGGTAAAAAAAAAAAACAACCCAAAAGTAGTACTTGTGGTGGAAGTTCTTCCTGAAGGGTGTTAGGAATGTTAAATTAATTCCAAGGAAGACAATATAAGTTAATGGTACTGGAAGTCAATAAGAATTACAAAATATATGGAAATCATTTTTGGCTGGGAAGGTATTAAAAATACTTCTGAGGCTGGGAGAGTACTATACATTCCTGGCCTGTTCCAGGTCATCCCTCTGTTCCTGCTCACAGACCTTGCTGAAGATCAGACACTTGACTACACAGTCCAAACCAGAACTGCTATTTTAGTGTTGCACTGCTGAGGGTTTGTCCTCATAGAGATCTGTTTCCTGTGCCTTGTCTTTGATAAAGTACAGTGGTGTTTGATCTGTCATCTTTAAAAAAAAATACTAGAACAAAAAAAACCCAAAAACAAAAAAACCCCAAACAAATAAAAAACAGCAATAACGAAAACACAACCAAAACCCAAAACCACACATTTTTTTAAAATTGGGACTTTTAAGTAAGCATGTTACAGGGAATATCAGCCAATGATTGAGATACACCCTAGAATATCCAATCAGTACACCAGCATGGTAGTCTTGGATAAAGAATAATGATAAAGATTTAACAAACATGTACAGCCTTGTGTTTTTGTCTTCTCCAAAGCTCTGTGAAGTGGTGCTAGTTGTTAGTGTACAAATGTGAGGATCAACCAATTACACTGTTTGTACTGGATAGCATAGAGTCATTTATCATTATTGATAAAAGCTAATTTGAAATGACAGTACAAAAATAAGCCTTAAACCTATAAAAAATTATATGTTTATACACTTGTTCTTTTTCAGTCTTAAAATAATCAAAGTTTTAATAAAAATGATGTGGTTTGTATAACAATCAGGTTGGTCTCTTGTTACTGTACCTTTAACACCACTGGAATGACAGGGATTGATGATAATGTCAAATTATACCCTGAGTTTTCAAGAATAAACATGAAACTTTTTGTTTTGGTCAGGTCCTGATTGTCTTTAATGCTAAGGTGTTAAAGTTGATAAAGTTAAGTGTTAATCTTTCCCTGCCTTGTACAGTACTGCATGAAGAACGACAGCCTGTGCTTACAAATACACTGCAAGCTGGGAAACATGGAAAGTGGAAAAGAAGTGACTGTTCAGTTGCATCTGGAGGCTACTCCTTTGCTTTTAGAAATGGTAACACATGAATTTTTCATACTTGAGGGGAATATTTCAAAGCATATTTGCAGTATTCCCTGCATATAAATTCTAGGTGTTAGTATTTGTTTTCTAACAGTGAAACATGATTCAAACATGATTAAATCTTTTAGATTTTAACCAATTTTATGTTGCCAATGCTAAGGCTTAAGGTGATGCATGAAAAACAAAAATAATATATTTTAGTTTGTCACTTTATGCTATGTATTGCTTTGCCTATTCTGGCTGGGTTATGTAGGATGGGGATTTAATTTCAACTCAATAATTGTATTTTTCTAAGAAAAGCAGCGTGGATGTGGACTTAAGTAAAATCCAACCTGGCTTCCTTCCAGCTTCTGGAACTAATTTGTTTTGTGCTCAGAAAAAGGCACCATTGTGTGTTTGTGTGAAATTGTGGTTATGGCAGCAGCTGTGTTACCATTTTTGCTAGGCAGGAATCAATGTGTTAAACTTATTTTTTAAAAGAGAGATTTTTTTCTTTTAAATCAGGATGATGCATCAGTATTGAAGTTTGAAGTGAGAGCAACAGCCTGGCCAGAAAAAAATGCAAAAGTTATTGAACTTCTTAAGGACAAGCAAGCTACATATGTAAGAATTCTCTTACAAATTTGTGATAAACATATTGAAGTAATTAAAACTAAAATTGTAGAATTCTATACGAACCTATACACAGGCCATGATTATAGTGTTAATTACTTGAAAATTTAATTAATTTCCCTAGGTTTTTTAGTATCTTTTAGGGGGAAAAAAGTCCCACAGTTAACACTAAGCTTATTTTCTGTTTTTTAGGTCTATTTGGAAGGAGTGCACCACCAAAAGCCAAAATACCATGTTACTGTGCTAATTATTGCCCTAGGCTTAATAGTTGGTGTTGCCTTGTTTTTGGTTCTGTCATTTATATTATGGAAGGTAGGTTTTCAGTATCTCTCAGTTTCTCTCAAGTCAGGAATTCATACTGTTGAAGGATTTTTGGATCTGGGTTAAAGCGGGTTAAGTAATAAATAACATTTTATTATGATCTGTCTTTTCTAAAGGAATATAATTCCTCTTGTAACTTGGGGTTTTTTAAAAGTACTTCTCCATTTTTTGTTCATTTCATCTTCTGCATATTCTGCATTTTCTGTTACTCAACACCAGAAATCCCTTTACAATGTTTTACATGGCATCTCATGTTTGCAAATGATTTCTGTAATTTAATGATACCAAATGGATATTTTTGTGGGCTGGTGCTCCACATTTAATGTCACTTGACACATGATGGCTGATAGTTTAAAACACGGTTTCATACCAGTATTAAATGTTTAAGATTTCAAACTGCAACATAAATACTAAAAAAATTCTGTGCATAAGTAAAAGAGAAAACTAAAAAGGATGCAGCTCCTCGGACAAGTGATTAAGAGATTGTTAACTTCTTTACCTACATGGAGACTTTCTCTATCCATCATTTTTACGTGAACATGTAGAAATGAAGCAAATTGAACAGTGAAGTTTTATTACCACTTCACATTTTCAAAAATACTGGAGTCTGTGGACTGTTAAAATTCACAAGCCTAAGTCTTTACTCCATGCAGGAGAGCTTTAGCCACCCAAAAAATAAAAGAAAAAGTAAATGTGCTTTATTGATGGATGAGTAACACTTGATTACTTGGTATGACAAAACACCATTCTTCATAAATGCCACATGTATACATTTTTGTTCTAATTAATCTTTTATGGTTTAGATTTGATAATAAAGATTTGCTGACAACAGATTCCAAATTATGTATTTCAGATTGGCTTTTTCAAAAGGAAGTACAAACCAGTCCCTCAAGACACGAACAGAAGAGACAGCTGGAGTTTTAAAAGTGGGAACAAAAATGACTAAGATGGCAAATAAATGTTTGATTTTAAAATGAAGAAATTAAAATTCAGGTTAATTCACAGGAGAAACAATATAGGCCTTGAGCTCACTTGCTCTTACAAAACATGCTTTATTTCCTTGAACTGTGTGGAAGATACACCTTACAGTACTGTTGTTCTAATATGAAAATGGTAAACCAGTTTGTTCTGAAGTTTCACAGTAATATTTGAAATGCCATATATATACACATATATCTGGTTTCAAACAGACAGAAGAACACTAAAGATAAAACAAAGAAGAATTACTTAGCAGAAAGAAAGTAAAAATTTTTGGCCAATCCTGGAAAGTAAGATCTCAAACACATTAGCATGAATTATTCTATTAATTTTAAAGTTTCAATAATACTTTGACCAGGCATTCAAGGAGAGTTCCTCTCTCATCTTGCTTTGGCATTTTACCAAGAGTAAATTAGCTTAACCCAGCAGGAATGTAAGTAGAACACATGGACATAGAAAAGGCTCTCAGAAGCTCTGGGCTGCTGCAGGTCACTGTGTAAGCTTTGGCTTCACAGGCACAGCCACAGAACTGAAGAGACTCAGACACCCAGGCAAGCCAGAACCAGGAAGGCCAAAGGTGCATCCAGAGCAGGGAATTGTGTGGGGTAGCCTGGAGATGCAGCTGTAGGAAGATTAAAGTATTGGAGATAATAATTTGTAGCCATCTTTAACATGGTACTTGCCAACATGACAGAACTACTTGTTCCATCCTTTCCTTAGACAGTGCTGCCATAAGGCTTGGGACTTCTCCAGTGAATTATTTCTATGTGTTTTTTTTTTAAAGGAAGTATTTATTTTTATTTATTTGAAGATTCTTCTGTAGTACTTATAATAGTATTTAGTGCTGGCATTCTTCCAGAACCTGAAAAAGGAGACAGGCTTCAGCTGACAAAACAGAGAGACACATACCCAAAAGACTCCAACTGCCAACTGTAATGGGCCAAATTTTACCTGTAACTGTGCCACTCTTTACCTGAAAGTACTTAATAAGGAAGTCACTTGGAGAGCCAGCTTGGGTTCTTGGGAAGGTGTCAGATAAATACCATCCAAACAGGCACCCTCAGCAGCCACTGAAAGGCAAATGACTGAACAGAAACGTGGATCAAACCACTGCTCTGCTACTCCAGGAAGCTTCTTCAGCTAGCTAAGTTTGCACTGCCACCTAGCTTTGGTGAAACAGCACAAGCCAGGGGAAAAAAACCTTCCTTTGCTCCCCAGAAGAGCTGGAGAATGTACAACTTCTTCACTAACTGAATTTATTGCACCAGAAGGACAGAGTATGGCCTCGAGGCCAGGCCTTGGATGTCTTTCTGAACTGCGCAGAGAAGGGAATGGCCCCTGCACAAATGCACCACCCTATGGGAATTAGCCTGAACTTCAAACCCACAGAGAGTGCCTTCTGCAAGCACTTCTGCTAAGACAGTGCTTGGTGCCATAAAAGCCATGTTACCCACAGATTCCAAAGGTATTTGGGACCATTTTGTAACTTCCTTTCACTTCATTTGATGCCAAAGATGTGGATCACTCCAAAGTACTTCTTCCTCTAATAGCTACAGTGCAAGGACAAATGAATGTGAAAATATTTCTTTTAAAAGTCAAAATAAAGTATGCCAAGAAAGAAATACCTTCTTGCAAGTCTATGAAACTGTACCAAACAATGCTTTCCTTCCACATGGCTTTAGTGAATTTTTGCACTTTAACCAAAAAACCTTTGAACAGAAATTAATTTGACATTACAACATACTGTGAAAAATATACCTCAAATACTGGAAGAAGCATTCATGTTGTTTTGAGTACAAGCAATGCAAGGAAGGGAAACCAGAGCATTTTATTTTTCTTTGAAATAGTTTACATAAGTCAGTACATGTGATCATCATGCCTTGGAAATTGTACACTTTCTATTCAGATCTGATTGTTAACATGTAAATGTTGGCTGCCTGTTCTTAGGATATGAAGCAAAATTATGAAGCTTTTATAAACCAGGTTGATAAAAAATGAATGTACAATGTCCTGATTGTGACAAGATTATAAAGTATTATTCAATTACATTTTATTAAAAACCCAAACAAGTTAAACATGTGAATGCTGTTTGTTCTGTAAGTTCAATTATTTTGTTAAATTGCATTTAATAAATAACAGTTAAATCTACTAAATGGTGCTGGAATGCCTTTTTAGACAACTTTAAGAAGTTTAGCTTGAATTGCCTTAGCATGTTAAAAATATTTGATGGGGTAGAGTATAAATTTTAACTGGAGAGTGGCCCCTGTGATTCTGACAACAGGTAACAGTTTGGGTCTGGGAGCCAAATCCTCATTTGCAGTGCTTGAGGTGCAGTACTTTGTCCCGTGTACTTACCACAGGTAAGAATTTTTCACAAAAAGTATTTAAAATCACAGTAGCTATAGTTCTCTTGTAAAGGCTTAAGCCCTTCATTTAGCAACATCATACAAGGAGTGGATTTCACATTCCACTTGACTGCTTCCTGAAGAAAGCACCTAAACCACCTCATTCTTGCCCTGCCAAAATGCAGCTTTCACACCATTATTTGTGTGCAAATAACCTGCCTTCTGAATGATGAGTGACCAGGAGAACCATTCGTTATCCATGGTCCTGCAGATGGAAAAACATGGTCTGCTACTTTTCATCTCGAAGTCAGTTCCCAGAAAAATATAGTCTGAATTTGCTGTCCTCTGAAATTATTGTATTCAGTATTAAGTAAGTTACCAAAAAAACAAACACTTGAAAATTATGTTTATACCCTACAAGAAAATTATACAAACTTGAATCAACTCCAAGTTATTTATCATGACTGTAGTCTCAGCAACAACAAAAACTATGCTGAATAACATTTCAGTTCTAAGAGAAAATAACAATTTTATACAAAGAGCAGTTTCTAAAATACATTTTAACAAAGGAAAGCTGTATAAGACATCAGCATATTCTCTTATATTATTTAACTAGAAACATTTTGAGGGCAAATATATTAAGGCATCATTAAAAATTGTAACTAGAAATAGAAGTAGTTGAATAAAAAAATAAATGCATAAATTTTTATTTTGCCACCACTCTTTAACTAGAGCTGGTGGGTAGAGAGGTATGGTTCTTCCCTGTGCTGAACTGAACCTGACAACATGGATAGCAGCAGCAGACTTAAAGTAAATCATTCTAAAAAATCTAGACTAATGACAAACAAACTTTTTTCTGTTCTGATGGACACTTCTCGATCCCCAACCTTGTAAGAGACCAATATAATCAATTTTCATTTTTTCTTGTTAAAGCCAAACAGCTTCTATACATTTAAATGCAACCTGATAAAAATATATCATTTAATAAGAATTTAAACCCAGAAATAGAACAAACATCCCAATCAAGCTTCTGCTACAACTGACATCAGTACCAGTCCTGCACATTGGAAAGCTGTGCGTAGGGGTGGGAATAGGATTCTTTATTGCAGAATTTCCAGTGTGTCCCTTCTATATGCAGTTGCACATTGCTTGGGAACTCTCCAGGTCATCAGTGTTCACTCCATAGAGATCAATAAGTTGAGGATGCACCCTGTGAAGCAAGGAAGACAAACTTTATCAATCAAACTTCAGCAGCTTTTGCAATGGGTGTTCTGCTCTTTGAGGTCAGGGAGGAGAGCAAATATGTACAAACTTTCATATGGAAATAAATCAGAGTGAATTACATTTTGGCAATTCCTATAGGATCATCTTTAGAAGAATATAATATATATCCTACAACATGATCTACTTTTTATTTCACACACCAGACTTACTCTGAGCTGTGTGCCTTCAGCTAATCCTGTGTGCATTGCAGAAAAATGAGCCACTGCCCCCTTAATTCCACTGATAATCCTCCCATTCCCTAAGTATTTGTAGGCTTTTTTTAAATGCTGGAGACTGCAGAGACTATTCTCAAGCAGCATTAAGTTTTCCTCAATGGAAGAACTACGTGTTTTTCTTAACCTTACACGTGCTGCTTTCCAAGTAGCAATCCTTGTCCCAAGAGGAGCTCCTCATGGACAGACACATCAGATACATCTGTTCTCCTCCAAGAAACAGAAGGGTAAAGCAACAGGACAGAAGAAACAAGAAGCAGTAAAGTAACAAGAAAGAGCTGGAGTGGAAGCTGATGAGGCACCAGGATGGAAAGGCCATGTGAGTTATAACAAACCTTTCCAAAGGTGAACACAGGGCAAACAGGCAGCGGCCCAAATGACGGTAGGAGGGCCAGAGCCTGCAGTGCACAGAAGTTCTATTGCACGAGCATTTAGAGCACCTAACTTTGGTGCCATCTGTGCTCCACAGAGGTGTAACACATCTAAGATTGCAGCACTACTCTGTTATGGGTCTGTGGTCCCTAAATGGGATATATGGCCTTACCGAACATGAACTTCTGATGCCTCTCTCATTAAGTCTCCATCTATATTCCAAGGGTAATTTCCTTCTGCAGAGGCACCATTCAGACTCATATTTTCCTTGGCATCAGGTCCACTTTTAAGCCTTGGTTGTACTTTGACTTCTTGAACTGTGTAGGTCTCAACAAAGGGAAAATTGAACTAAACCAAACACACAAAGACGTTAAATGAAGATGAAAGGTGGCAGCTTAGAACAAAACGGGTTACTTGAAATTAAAAAACTGGCTTTTTTTTTTTTTTTTTGTTCTAAGTGAGAACATTTATTTCAAGCTTTGACCACATGAGCCATTATATATTCCTATATATAATGCATTCCTAGATTAGAGTAGTGTTTTTAACTAAATAGTGCCTCAGAATAAAATGGTATTGTTCCATTTGTATTCCCATATTGGACTTGATCAATATGCAGGTAAGGGGGTATATTTTGCACATATCAAATATGTGAAAGTCCAAGGAGATTTTTTCCTATTCTCTGTTCAACATTACCAGTAATCTTGTCCTAAACCAGGCTACTTAGAACTCTAGTAGATGGTTGTCTTAAGCTTAAAGGACGGCCCACATCTCCTTGTCCGATCTGTAACTACAGAGTCAGACAGAAAAGCAAGGCCTACTTCCAAAAGCATAACTGGAAAGTTCAAACTATTTCCTCAGTTCAGCCATTAATGCTGTCACCTGGAATTGTCACCCATCTCTCCCCCAAACTCCTTGACTGGAGATGAATTCAAAGCCAAACCTTCCTGTCAAAGTGATTTCACACAATCCCAGAACATTTGAATGAGTACCAGGGCCATGCAGTGGCTCTTTAGGCAGCAATAAGATCTGTGTTTGAATGTTTCATTTTTCTTTTCCAAGACAGAATAATGACTACAGCTTTGAAATGCAGTTCTGCCAGCATTCACAACTAGATGGAATGCATCCCTGCTAAAAATCAGTGCTCACAACCCACTGCCACCAGCACAGAGTACCATGACCTGCTGAAATCACCAACTTTACCAATTTCTGTCAGAGCTACATGATGCTGCCCCAGTTCCACATTCTTGATCTCTGTACTACACAAAATTCAGACAGCATGCATTTCCTTATCGTGGTGAAAGGGCTTTACACCCATAAAACTATAGTACAACACAAACAGAATTTAAACCACAACAGATGGACTGAAATAGGCTAATCTGTATTAGTCTAGTGATTTAAAAAAAGAAAAAAAAATCAGATAAAAAGGGGCTAATGTATTCTGACAGGAAGCTAAGTCTCCTTATGAGGATGCTAACATTAACTCTTGCAGCTTCTCTACTTTCACGATTAACTGTTCTTTTTATAATCACCAGAAAGAAATTAATAGTACCTGATTTTCTACACTGGTGTATCTTTTCAGATGCTTTATAAACTCTGTTCGAGAAGTGTTTTGTACAACAATAAGAGCCATACTTCCATTATTCAACCTGAAAAGCAAACCAAAGAGATAATTCATGAATTGGGAAGTATAACAGGCTCTTCAATAGCCTAGATTAGAAAGAAAAAATTTTTAAAAGCCTACAAGAGTAAATTAATAGAATAGTCTCAATGCTTTTTCAAACCCTTTCATTGACCCCCACCCCATGGATCAATATAAATTATGCAATAAAGTTATTTAGCATTGATATGCTTATAGCATATATTGTAATAATAAATTGTATCAAGATCCATCATTTCTTGGATGCAATACACATGATCTAAGAAAACCCTGCTTTTCTACTTAACAGATGGTTTTTAAACATTGGGGATCACAAATTTCTCTTTTTACTCTTCTCTGCAGCAAAGCACAACAACTGCCAGAAGTGCTGTGAGGCAGAGCTGTACCCAGAAGATACTGCCATGGTGCAGGGAGGCTCCTCCAGCACAGACCCAGTGCAGAGGGGGTCCCCACCCCCTCCACCAACACCCACGCTGCCCTAACAAAGGCTGCCATCTTCAGCCACTACTCACACTCTCTCTGCAGTTCTCAGTACAGTCCTGCTTATACATTTCAGAAAACGAAATAGAAGTTAAGGACTAAGGACTTAGTGTGAGATAAAACAGTCATGTACTAGAGATTAAACAAGAAGAGCCCCCACAGGGCATATGATCAGTGGTTCTCAGGATCTGGTCACCATGGGTATTTCAGCATCTTTGAGAATTGGGGTCAGACAGTGAGCCAGAGTCAATTCCCCCTTTCCTTAATGGAATGTACCTGGACACAGAAGCTAACAACTGGAACATCCATGCAACCATGCCTCAGTCCCATCTGAGCTACAGAGACAAATCAGTGTTCAACAGGAGTATCTGGTGAACATGGCAATCCCTGCTGAGACTGCCTTCTGGAGAGAGATGGTGTATTTCCTGTCTTCTGCACATATATTCATACATACATTTATTTACTTAGTCAGCATTTATGTTTGGAAAATATCTTAAGAGTGTTTAAAAAAATTACTTCCAGCCTACCAGCACTGGTAGTGATAGTTCAGATAGCTTCTGAACAGCTGCATCAGGAATGTTCTCAGACTATCATAACAGCACTGTCTGTGAGGGTAATTGTTACATAAACATTGAGCAAGTCACCTGGCACAGCAGTACTTTGCTGATTCAGAAAAGAGTGATGGTGACATTTAAAAAGTTCCCTCCTTACTATATTTGTTTCAATAAAAGGGCACAGCAGACTATTGGGCATTCAGCACCAGGGCCTTTCATCTTCAGAAATGACTAAGAATTCTCATTAATTCTCTAGGAAGCCCCATCTGCATTGAAGCACAACACCTATGCTGTGAGAAACACATCCCACAGGGCTCACACAGCACAGACAGTTAAATGTATCTGGACACGTTTCTGCAAACTGGGACCAGTGTAACTGGTGTTTCAGGCAGCAGCCAGAGCTTGCATCCCACTTCAAATGTCTTCACATGGCAGAAACCTCTTGGAGACACAACAGAGGTGAGTTCCTTCCACAGTGGATCTCAAGTCTCTAAAAATCAGTGCAATATTTTTGTTTCCCATACTGAAAAGACTTGCAGTCCATATGCTATTCACTAGGGCAAAGGAAGCTCCTGTTTGAGGAGTCTACCCTTCCTACACTACTAGCTGACCACACTTTTAGATTGTTTTTAAAAAGGGATGAAGGAACAAAGGGTGTTCTTATAAAAAAAATTAGGGAGATCCACTGAGCAGCTACACTGAGAGAGAAACTGGCTCATTCACACCTGAAATAATTGCATGGAGTTGTCACAAAATTCCGTCTCACTGAGAAATGGGACAGAACAGATGGAAAGAGAAAGCAAAGCTAAAATTCTCATCAGAATTTTCCAAATGACTGGAATACAAAAACACTAAATGCAGAACACAGTTCCTAAGACAGGACAGCCTCAGAGCACTATCTTGAGGAGTATGAGATTAGGGGCACCCTGGTAGCAAAGAAAACTTCTCATTAAGAGTTTAATCATAAATAATTTCATTCTACATTGTATCCAAGAAGTCAAATTCTACTAGAGAAGCCAGTAATTTTGAAGAAAAATACCTCATCAATTCTTTTCTAATTTTACCTAGTGACAATCTACTGAAAACAAGAGACCTATTCCATAAAGTTCCCTGAGTGTTGGGGGGTTTTTTGGTACACATTCATGCACACACACATAAGGTACACATTACACTTCATGAACACACACATTCATGTACACATTCTTTTTGGGGGGAGAATTTTGTATTTTGCATACAACTGTAAAGTTTGTACTTGCTATTCTGCTAATTGTCAGCTGGATACAACAAGTACTCTTGTGGTCACCACAAAGAAGGCTCTCAAGAAGAAGCTAAAGGCAAAATGAATCAATGTCAACAGCCACATTACATATTCCTTCGTTTCCACAAACCCTGCACGTAGAAGTTGCATTTCTCAAGTTCAGAGGAAAACAAAACAAAACAAAATAATAAGAAGAACAAGACAAGTGTGAATTTTAGTCCTTAAAAGCATGAGAAAGACTTGTATTTCATTTTTGCTGGCTGTGGAGCAGAAGAAAAGGGCCACTTTTATATTTGAAAAAATAAAATCCAAGGGTGAAGTTTCCCCATAAAGCCAAATCCTATGACAGACGACTGCTCGATGACTACTACTTAAGTCAGACTTGCCAACTAATTTAATCACAGCAATTATCCACTCATAATTCTAGTTAGACTGCTTGACCTTATTTGCCTGATCCAAAAACTGATTACAATTCCTGGGATTATCGAGTCTGCTGCAGTCTCTGCTCCCTCCCCCAGCCCAGAGGGACTAGACTACCTAAACATAGGCTCATATTCTCAGAAAAGCCAAGGTCTTAAGGTAAGATGTCAGAATTTATAGACATGACTAATTCTTTAAACCCACACTGACCTCGTATTAGGTGCCAAGCCTCTTGGTGCCATTGAACACAGACAAGGGATTGCCATAATGCTCACATTCAGGAAGTGACCCTGAATTTTCTGCCATTGATCCTTGCTACCTAAATATAACAGAGTAATTCTATATTACTCCAGTTAATTGGCCACAGCTCACTTTTTAAAAATCCTAAAAGCAGAAGCTCACCTTTTTTAGTTCTCCCTTTCTTCTTTCTAAAAGGGTAGAAACATGTAGGTAAAAAAATTAAAGTCATTTTTTGAACATTTAAGCAACGTATACTTTAGAAAAAAAGTAACACATTAGTGGACCTGAACAAATCAGTAATACTGAGTGGAAGACTACCTGGTAACAAAATCCTCTCTATATAACAGTCCACAGGAAACACTTTACAAGTGTTTTACACTTTACAAGTGTTTTACACTTTACAATGTGTACAAGTTTGCAGTTGTCAAAATAAATATTTTTTTAAGATTATATCACCTGTTGATTAAATTTGAACAAAGTAAAGAATCTTATTTTATTTTCTTTTTCAAATTTTATTCTCCAAAGACACAGTTTTGTTGCTTTGGAATTGCTTGACTGAGTTTTACTCACCTGTCCTTCTCCTGACCGTCTTCCTGTGGAATTTGCAGAGGTAGAAATGATAATTCACATTCCTCTGGCCTAGAAAAGTATTGATATTTACTATGAGGTAAACCAATATTCTGACAGCTAGACAGACTTTTATCGAAGTTAAGATGATTTTAGGGAGATTCTGAATGTACAGAATTTATCTCCTCTTTAACTTGTAAGAGGGACATACATCACATCGGAGTTAAATCTGTCTGCAGTTCAGATAAACTACTGCTATCTCTTTATCACATTAATTATTGCACTTTCCTCAAGGAAATGAGAAATACTAAAAAAACACAGCGTCTCTTGGCATACTTGAGATCTGCCAGGGTTTTGATGAAAGCAAAATCCTTCCTCTGACTGGAGGGCATCCAGCGGTGCTTCTCAGCCAGCGCCAACGTCCTCGCCCCAAAGCCAAGCATGGCCGAGAAGCCGAAGCGCAGCAGCTTGCTTGGAGTGCTGAAAGTGCACACATCCACTGCCTGGATGTGCCCTACAATTTCACAGAGAGAACAGGAAATGAAAATGACATCTGTATTTCAAATGGCATGCAACATAGCATTTCTGTTTCATCTACTTTAGCTGGGGGGGAAAGCCTTCCAGACTCTTCTCCCTCCAGGAAATCGAGTTTCACTAATCGAAACCAGAATCAATCTAGATAAAACTAAGACTCTATCAAAGCAGTCATTTCAGATGCTTGAAAATGTTAAAGTTATGGTAAAACATTCAGCTACTTCATAAGGCTGCAAGGGGCCTGACTCTATGCATGTTTTCAACAACAAGTATCAAAGAAAATGTATTATTACTAATATTTGCTTAAATCTTCTCAACTATTTCACCAGATAGATGTAACGACTGAACATTGTATGGGAGGACATATGGGAACTCTTAAATACAAGTTTTAAATATATTCATGTTTACAGTTATAAAACATAAACATATTATTCTGTTCAAGATGGGACATATACTTTTTTTCTGTAATAAACCCTGAGCATTTTCCATCAGATTCAGTGTCTCTGATTTTTTTAAAGAGAGACAGGTTTAGATTTTGCCTGTAAAGGATTTTGTGTAACTACTTGAGAAACAGAGCAAAGGCTCTTCCACTGCAGACTGCAAGACCAAGAAAAGAAATACTTAAGATGGACCTACCCCATTTTTCTCTTTTTCTTTAATTTTAAAAGAAGTCCTAAAGAAAGACTGCTTTGAGATTAATATTAACATTGCCTACGTATTTGCTATTTCCTAAGAAACAAACAAAAGTTTTGCAATAGCAACCTACTTTTTCTTTTTAGCACAATTACATCTTCACATTCAAAACCCAATTACTGTGCAGACCCAGTGGCAAGAGATAAAGTTCTTTTCTAAGAATAAAGCTTTCTTACAGAAACTGTTAGTATTTAAAATAAAACCAGGATAGAATAATTTGGGTTTAAAAGCCTTACAGCATAGTTTAAAGGGACAGAGCATAATGCTATGCCTTTACTGAGCAACTGGTTCTGACAAGCTTCTACATGCTGCTTTATTATTGGAAATCTGGTAGTGAATGTAAAAATATTTACCCATTACAATGTGCAATGCTGCAGTCACTGCATGTTTAATACCATAGAGGGTATGGGCCAAAACATTTGTAGTACCTGTAAAAGTGAACACAACCTGCTGTAAAAACATGAGAAATGCAGAATAACAAGAACAAATATATACAGTATTTTTAATTACTGCATTTTCAAAAAAAATAAAGCTTCCCATAAATTGTCTTGTTAGCAGTGAAAATGATGAATAGGATTAAATTACAACCTTTAAAAATTCCAGAGTTCTATAAAATCTTCCCTGCAAATTCATTCATAAGTGCCATAAAAAAACATAAGTGGCAGCAAAACCAAGCTTTTCTAAAAATTGCCTGTTTGGGTTTTTTTAAACCATCTCCTTAACAATCACCTCTTATATACCCCAGTGCTGTACTAAGGAACTAGAAGATTATCTAAGATGTATTAAGGGAATATTTTTAAGTCGGTAAAATAATACCCAGACAGTGTAAAACTGTACATTTTCCAAGCCAAATGGTACCAGATCTAGTCAAAGATAGCTGCTGTGCTTCTTGCAGGCTACTTTTTAGATTCCTAGAAGGAATAGTGAATAAAATTAATTACTGCACATCAGCTTCACAAACAAGAAATCATCAGTGACTGAAAAACAGAGAGGGCAGAATGTGACATCTGAGAAACAGGGGATGGCATTCAGTGCATCCAAACTCATCCACAGCACTTGTGTTTGTCACTGCCTGGACACTGGCAGCCTGTCCTTCTGCCAGGCACCAGAGAGGAGAGGAGAGGAGATTCTGAAACGAGGGAGGGAGTAATTCAGGTGGCAAACAGAAGGAAAAGTCAAAACCCTGCAGTGTCAGCACAGAACTGAGAGAGAGAGTGGAAAACCAGCTGTCAGTCTGTGAAAGAAAGAAGCAGAGTTCTGAAGGCCCATGACTGGTGGTCATGGACTGACATGCCAAGGCACTTTACCTGGGTAAGAAACTTGGAGATATAGATATGTAAATTTTGCCCTTCTGCTTTAATGCCTAGGACATAAAATACGGTGCATCATCTGACTTTTATACATAAATTTATTTTTTTAAATCATGAAGAAGGAACAGTTTTGTCTTTCTTAAAGGCGTATTGTTTAAAAAAAAAAATTCAAATTGATGTTTCAAATTTCTGGCATTACTTTGCCAAGCAGCAGAACAAAAGAATTCACCTCTAGAAAATAAAGAACTAGGGCTTGCCACCAAGCAGGCAGAACACTGACTTTTTCACATCACTCATAAGGGATGAATAATTCAACAAAGTTTAATTAAAAGAACAAAAATTACAAAAGAACTATTTAAAACCTGACATTCCCATATAAAAATGAGCTCACATAGATTTCCAAATTGTTTTCTTGTTTGAATTACTTAATGTGCTACAGCAGCAATAGACAATGCTGGATGTTAAACTTGCCCTAAGTTTTATGGAAGAATTTCTTGTCTTTCTAAAGCAGAAGAAAGAAGAGAGCAAAGGGAAAGACTCTAGAGGCACTCAATATTTAAATAAGCACTTTTAAAGCATCGTGTACCAGACTGAAAAATTTTGTTTATCCCCAAATTCTGTTACCTTTGATGTCATGGAGGTGGTAGAAAAAAAATACTGAATTTGCAAAGACTGATGTATGTGATTACAAAGCTCTAAAGGCATCATGTCATTCTTATTCAGGAATATATCTTTGATTTTTTTCAATAATTTCTCCTAGTAAAAACCTGTAGTATAACTGGGAATCTCACAGATCACCTGTAAAGTCCTTAGAGCACCTTAGTCTCTGAAAGTAATTCAGGACTTCATGGAAAGCTGCCACAACACCAGAGAGAGGAGCTCTGAGTTTCTGCTATATGGAGGAAGTGAGGTACATCTATTGAGGAAACAGATACCCAAAAACTACAAAAAGCCCAAAGCTGACCTAAAAAGCAATTATTCACAGAATACCACAAGTATGTGCCCAACACTATTTCATGTTTGGATGACTTCAGGGATTTAAATTCCAGATCCAACTAGTTCTGCTTTGCCAGTGAAGGTAGCCAAAGATGTACCTCAAAAAAAACCCTCAGATATTTCCTTCAATCTGAATTCCACAGCTCTTATCAACTGTAATGGATATCTCTCCAAAGCAAAGGAAATCACACACACAAGCAACAGATCATTTCAAGTCAGGCAAATCATGCCTAGTTCCTGTATATTGAAACAGGGAAATTGTTATTCTGAAAAAAATATTTCATTTCTCACTAAAGATCAAGCTAACAAGGTGGAATACAGCTTGGAAGATCAAGCTTGGTACGAGTTTAAGCTGCAATCCTCATTTAAGAGTAGTTTATCAATGCAGATGGCAGCAAGATACCAAATGACCACAGCTGAAGTCGGTACCAATCTTCAAACTGACTCTAATGAGACTTCAATCTCATTCCTACTAAACAGGATAGGCACAAGTAATTGCATCCTTCTCTTAAATCTTTGGAGCTCATTTACATTTGCAGAAGTAAACAAGGCAAAACCCCACCTTTCCACAACTCCAAGGAAGACAAAACAAGTTCTGTGTTCTAAAACCTAAGTACCACGTCCACCCTTCCATAGGCTGAAGAACCAGACCAAGCACAGTTTTGTGGGAGCAAGCACCATCACATTCTCTAAAAACCCCACTTAGTACAATGCCTACCAGCATTTTTGGTCCCAATAATGACTCAATAATGTGCCTCATTAACTAAGACCTACAGGAGCAGGATGCCAGACAAAATAACCCAAACCAAAACAACAAGCAAACCCAAAACATGCAGCCTATACACAAAGCAAAAACTATAAAAGTTACACCAAAATTATGATACAAGCTTTCCTGATGTAAATGGGGTATCAATAATAATGGTTTTAATGCCCTTATTCATACTCCCAAGTAATCCTTTTTCTCCCTATGCAAGCTCAAGGTATCATTTACCAGTAACAACTGTTCCCCTGAACACTCTCATATTACTTCAGAGACTAAAAACCTTTGAAGCCCGTGACTTGCACCCCTCACACATTACTAAGTCACATTTTTAGTTCTCACTCCAGCTACTCAATTTCATGTGAAAAGGTTCATCCATACAATTCCAGCATCTCTATCATCAGCATTCTTTTTACAGAAACAAAGAAGATTTTATTACTCCAAAATGTAATTCTGTTCAAAATATCAACCTTATTTCCTGATGTTACAAACAACTTCCTACCACCTCCTTCCCAGCAGAAGTGCAAAAGCATCTCAGTAAGGACAGAGTATCTGCAGGTCATGTAAAGCACGACTGATGCAGGTACCAAACAGAAATTGTAGAGAAAAAAATTGTCCTTGGAAGTGCAAGCACTTCTGCAGTACAATTAACTTAATTAACCAGACGACATGAATATTCATAAGGCTGTTAATGTCTCCCCCATCCAAACAGATAAATGTGATGTAATGACTTCCTAGTCAAGCATAGCTAAAATTCTGATGAAAACTGCACCAACATTTTGGTTCTTTGCCTGAAATATCACAGAAATTAACAGTTCCTCAGTAATATTTTATTTTCTGAATTAACTGGGAACCATGAATTTTTTTAAATGAACCACTTTGGACCAAAAGGTTCACAGGCATCAGATGTAGATTGTCTCTGGTTCTGTAACAACTGGATAGCTTTTTTAATATCCTTCCACTTCCCCCTCCCCTTTCTCTCTTTCCCCCTCCGTACAGTTTCTTAGCAGTAGTTCCCATAGCAACAAACACTCTTGCTAATGGCCAGCAGTACAACTGCAGGCTTCCCCTACATCTCATCCATTTGATTTGGACCATAATAAGGCAGCTCAGTAGAGTATTTCAGTAAAAACATACTCCCCTCTGGACCTCTCTCTTCAGGAGGTAAATTGTTTCAAGAGCATCTCCTTCCCATCAAGATGATTGAAAGTTCAAAATACTGTCTTAACTACTTATTATAGAGGCTAAAACCAGATTTTAAGCCACTCACATAATACTATCCTGTGATACAGTTGCTGTTTCTACTTGGCTGGAAAATCCTAATAATTTTAGGATGGATTTCTGGTGGGAGAAAAAAGTTAAGTGACCAGAGTTGCATCCTTATGAGAACAAGTATCATACTTACCTGTTTCCTAACTGACTACCTCGTGGAATATCAGCAATATGGAAATCAAACAAGCAATAGATTATTTTTAAGAACTTATTAGGAATTTCTCACAATAGAATTTTATAAATTGCTCCCGTGCTCTTTTAAAAAATCGATGCCATTCTGTGTAAGAAGCTGTACAGCATTCTTTGGGGTTTACAAGAGCTTTCTGACAATGATGTGTTTGTCTCAAACTGAGGAGAGGAAGCAGCAGTGATGAGGCACAGTGAGCCCCACACAAGGTGGAGTCAGGTGCTGGTGAGATTCAGTGAACTGAGATACTCTGAATAACTGAGCTGGTGATAGTCCAACTTCTGTACTCAAATTCATTAATTACCCTCATGCCTTTGAGACTGCTCTCTTCACCAAGGGTTTTTTAACCTGAGAAAAAACCTAATGCAATCTTGCTCTTTTGCAAGCAACTAATGCTCTTTTTATATGTGTGAACAAAGTCAAAGCATTTAAAAATCTGCTTGCTCAGCTCAAAGCGACACATTCCTTTTTTTTTTTTTTGTAAAAGACTAAAAATAGTGATTTGCTGTTTTACTGGCTGTAGGATTTTTTTCCTTACTAGTTAAAAACATCTGAGAAATTATGCCAAGTAGTCTTAGCAAACATCCACCCCAGAGAGTAGTGTTCATGCAAAAATACCTCTCTTCTTTTCAAGAGACGTGATTCATTTCCCAGTCCAGCATCAACCCTGGACTGTTGCACTGATTTGTGCTGGTTTTGGCTGGGGTAGAGTTAACTTTTTTCCCAGTGGCTAATATGGAGCTGTGTTTTGGATTTGTGCTGAACACAGGGTTGATAACATAAAGATGTTTTTGTTATTGCTGAGCAGCACTTACACAGAGCCAAGGCCTTTTCTGCTTTTTGTACTGCCATGCTAGTGAGGAAATTGGAGGTACATGGGAGGGTGGGAGGAGACACAGCCAGGACAGGCGACCCCAACTGACCAAGAGGATATTCCAGAACACATGACACCATGCTCAGTATATGAAATGGGGGAAGGGTGGGACATTTGAGGTGATGGCATTTGTCTTCCCAAGCCACTGTTACGCGTGATGGGGCCTTGCTCTCCTGGAGATAGCTGAACACCTGTCTCTCCAAGGGAAGCAGGGAATGGATTCCTTGTTTTGCATTGCTGGTGCACACAGCTTTTGCTTTTCCTATTAAACTGTCTTTATCTCAACCCAAGAGTTTCCCAGCGTTTGCCCTTCTGATTCTGTCCCTGATCTCACTGGTGGGGGAGTCAGCAAATGGCTGCATGGGCTTGGTTGCTGGCTGGGGTTAAACAAAACCCACAGCAGTTCTTGCTGAAGCCTTCCTGCTGGGCAGTTACACTCCAGAAAGGGCAAATACAAAAACTATGAGGAGAAGGGAGACACAAATCCCCCAATACAAACAAAACCACACCACAAGACACAAGTTAATAAAAAGAGCAGACTTTTCAAGAGAAATGGATTTTCATGTCTAAAACTAAAGAGAGAAAACAGCTTTGTGTGCACTTTTTTTTTCTATAATGCACAAAATGTATTCTGGGACACCATTTTAAAAGAGGTCCTAAGCATGAATCCAACTGAGAATTCTGCCAAGCAAACTGGAGATGCAAGAAAGGAAAATCTAGAAAACAGAGTTTTCATTTGGTATAATTTCTGTCAGGAAATAAGGGTGAAATGTGATCTTTGCATGGATCAGCTGAAAATTATTTTAGTTTTATTCTTTCTCAGCTTCTTCCTTCAGGCAAAGAGCTCATCTGTGCCATTACTATAAATTATCATTACAATTTAAAATCAAGTCATTTGTAATCTATATAAATCACTAATTTAAGACATTTATTTGACAGCTCCCTGACCTAGCTGAAGCTTTAGCATCAAGAAATGCCTTTAGTAGCCAAAACTGTAGAACATGCCAGAGGGACTCCCAACAGATGCCTAACAAAATGTAGCAGTACCTTCCATCCTCACCTGCTGGGATCACTCCGAGAGGCACGGGTGCTCTGACAGGCTCTGACACATCAGCTGTGTCCTTCCCAGCATCTAGCTGGGCTCTAAGCAGTAACCCATGAGCAACTTCACTGACAGATCCATCTCCACCAACACAAACCACCCTGTTACGAAACAGAAACGCCAGAACAGTTCAAAACAAACTCTTTCATAGCTGAACCCCACACCAGACACATAATGGCATTTCAAAAAGCTACAAAACATTCTTTCTTTAACAACAAGCTTGGGCTTCACTCTCAGGTCAGTGAATGTGTTACCTGAATGTTCCTTAAGCATTCTTATTCCTGCTTTTGGTCTGAGTAGGAGTAAATATATTTAACAACTGACAAAGTTTTTCTTACCTTATCACATGAAATGCACATAAAATGATCAGACAGAAGAACCAAACACATGTTAAGTGCCTCAGTGGAAAAGCTCTTTACATCTTTCAGTGCTGACCCGTACAAACATTCCAATGCCTTTTAATTGCCCTTATAATAACAACTCGACAAATATTACAATAAAATAAAAAACCACTTAAAACCAGCTATTTTCACACACTATGCAGGCAGTTGAGGGATTTAGCAAGGTATAAAATCCTAGTGCCAGCAATCCTTTGCACAAAGGTACTTAATCACTGCTTCTGGAGCACATAATTAAACTCCCACCTGCTGTGGCTATAGAGAGGAATGCATTTGTCTGTAAAAGCTCTGTTACAGCAAACCTTTATTTTCCCTTGTTTTTGTTTATTTAAGTACATATTACAGCGATTCTCCAAATTAGGAAGCATACTTTAATAATAGGAATAGTAATAACACATTCCAAGCACTTATGACAGAAGTGTCAGAGTTACTTTAGGAGGCATTCACTTAAATTATATTCTTTTGATATATCTCTATGAATGCAGTTGTGAAACTAGGTCCAATAATTCAACCAGGTAAAGCTGATCAGTTCTTTATAAGAAAAACTCATTATATTATTAATGTTATTAAATGTGTAAATTCAATTACCTCGTCTCCTTTAATATTTTCTTTAGTTGCTATTATTATTTCCAAGCTGGCTTTTCATCTCTAATTTTTAGGAACGTTTCCTCTCTCTAGCTAAACACTGCCACATTAAATAAAAAATACAATATATAGCTTGAAGAATAGAATACAAAAGTTTGAAGCACATTTTCTTCTTCCTCACAATCAGGAGTCATTGCCTGTCATTTGACTCATTTTTTGTTTGTTCCCAGGCTTAACATTTTCTGCCACAGTAGCAAAACTAGTGATCTTTGAAGTCTGATAAATTGTATACCCAGAAGGACTTGGGTAGATTTTCTTGTGGCTATTAAAACTTTTGAAAACAAATATATTTTCCTCTGATTTTGGAGAGCTGTGTAGATTAGGAGTCCCAGGAATAACATGAAAATGCTGCTAATTTTCACTTTTATTATTTTGCCATTAATCATCAAGAGTTGCCTTTTTGACTGTAAATAGAGATTCCACCAGGCACCTGAGATTCCAATGCTCAGCAGTGAGAACCTGCCATGCATAAGGAGTAGAAAGTCTTGAGCAAACAAATTTTACTTAGACCTTGAAAAAGGCTTCTGAGAGGAAGAAACATTTAAGCATCAGATGCAACTTTCTTAATCAACTATTCACTAAGGACTGACTAACCCAGGATATTCTAAATATCCTTAAAACTTCAGGCTCCTGACTAGGAAAAGAAATATTCATGGACATGGTCTATTTCTGTCACTGTACAAACAGAAAAACCCAGCTGAGATAGCAGCATCACAAATGCCGCCTCTCTATGGTCACCAAAGCTCAGCCATAAGTCAGGGGGGAAAAGCCAAACTGACAAAGTGCCTAAATAAATGAGCACATTCAGTGCTGCTTGTAGAAAGCACTGAGATGTAAACTTCCAGTTTACCACTGCAAATCATAAGCTCAAGTTTACTTCATATGCTGTCAGCATGGGAGCAACCATGACTCTCTTAGAGAGAAAATCAAGCTCACAAATTGCACATTGCTATATTGCTAACGCACTGCAATGAATTTTTAAAAAGCAGCTGCCTTGCCATTTCTACATTTTTCCTTGAATTAGGTTCCTGCCAGTCTGAAACAGGCAGCACTTGACAAGCAGGTGCTGATTAGAGCAGCAGAGAAATGCACCCTGGCACTGCCCTCAGCCCACACCTCAGCCACCTCCAGCTGCCTCCCAGCCTGGCCAAGGGCTGGGTGCAGAAACTGCACAAAAACCCCCTCGCCTCCCACCACCACACCCAGAGCCCAAAGCAGGCACAGCAGTGCTGCTCTGGAAGGCACAGGGGCCTTTTCAGCCCAGAAACCCTGGCTCCATGCTAAGGGCTCTGCTCTTCCAGCTGCTCCTGCCCCGAGGTGTGGCTGCTGGAGAGAAGCCTCGCAGGGGAAGTTCCCAGGGACTCTGCCCAAAGAGCAAAGATGAAACAGCTCAAACAGGACTCAGTGTAGAAGATATTTGTGAAAGAAGATACAATCCAGGCTTTTTCTTCTTTGTCTTCACATTCTTACAAATACAGAGACTGACACTTTCACAGAGCATATTTCAGAAAGCTTTATTTTTTTTTTATTTACTGTTACTATTTATTTACTGTTATTTATGAACCCAAGATACATTTATATTGTCAGTAATTAATAAATTTATAAATAAATTAATAAATTAAGCATTTAACGAGAACTGGCTTTCCCAGGTTTCCTATACATGTGAGACACAGAGTAACTCACGAAACACCCACTAGCATAATTTTGATTGGATACAAACAAAAAATAACATGGTGAGGTTTGCTAACACTCAGGATCACCAACCAACTTACCCATCAAATGCCTGCAGTTCACATTCTTTAAGTACTGAGAGAGCATGTCCTTCATATTCAGTAACTGCAGAAAACACCAATTATCAGCAGGTTAGATAATTTTAAAGGGTTTTAAATTATTTTGCCCATAAGGAACACAGAGTAATTCAATCTATATTATTTTTTTAAATCATTAATGCATTAAAAGTATGAAAAGTTATATTTTACAGTTATGCTAGCTAAAAGGCCCAACATTAAAATTCAGCTGCTATCAGATACATGGCTATCTAGTGCATTTAAATTCAGATAATTCAAGAGGATGTTCATTGCATCAAAATGCAAGTTTTAGCACTGACACAGTGGGTAAACTTCAGGAAAATAAGCATATCCTCATTTAAGATTGAATTTCTTCAGGATCAATCAAATTTAATTGCCTTTGTCTTAGGATATGCAAATTGCTAAATCAAAAATAAGAGGAGTTAAACACAGAAGTATGAAATCAAGCCAAATACCAGTGACAACAGCATATAACACACAGAGGAAGGTGGCACAAGTATACACCAGAGTTCATAGCCTCTGGAGGAAATGAATCTGTCACTCCACATTGATGTCTGTGTGTTTGCTGATACCCTGTATAGTACTGTAAATGCCAGTGCAGACAGGATAAACTGGCATACTACAGATGGCACGAAGCATCATAACTACATTTAGCATTTTCTAGGGCAGCTTTGCCAGAAGAGACAGCCCAGCTGCAGCCACCCATCAAAGATTTTTTGCTGACTGACATGACACTTGCAGATGGATTTTTTGTGTAAGAATGTGCATCATTATATGCAAAATTACATTAATCTTTCATGCTTGTCTGTCCCTGGTGCTCACATAGTTCAAGGCTTTTCTCCAGTGTTCCTAAATATTGCTAAAATTATTAGTCTTGGTGTCTAAAACAATCATTCCATATCTGTACCTGTTCCAACAGTATTTCTACAGACCACTCAAAAGCTGCTTACAAGAACTGAAAACACCCCTATGTCTATACACACCCACACAAGCATGTGTGTAGAGTGCATGCATATATATCTTTTCTCCTAAAAAAATTTAAAAAAATAAAAACAAAATCAAAAGTGATACATTTTTTACAATTCACATTTAAAAAAATTTATATGTTGTTAATAACTTCCAAAATCCCCCAATCAGTATCAGCAAAGTTCTAGCACTTGATGTTTTGAAAATTTTTAATTAAAAAGCTAGAGTTGTTTAGATTACATGGAAGGCAAAGATTTATCATTTTGCTGCAGAAACACCCATCACTATAATAACTTCTGGAAATTATTTACAGAATTTACTCCCATGCAGGGCCTCTCTGGAATATCAAAGCACAATATTTAAGCTACCATATTCAGCTTTGCATTACCAATAGGAGCCATGCTTTTATCAGTATCTGCAGGGTGTGTGAAAAGTGACCAATGAAAGTGTGCATCATGCAAAAATGCAGAAAGGTTCAAATATCTTACCATTGCTTAGCTGTGAAAGAAACTCTTCCCATGAAAACATAGAGTTGGTTACCAGGTTACATGCCTTTTTAAATGAACACGATGACATTTAGAAAGTTATGAGCACAGTCTAATTAAAATGGAACAGTAAATTAGATTTATTTTGTAACAGAAAACATGCTCAGTGCTTTCCTAATGTATTGTAAGTTACGCTTACTATTACAGAATTAATTCACTCAAAGAACAAGGATCTGAAAATAAAGAGGGCCTCATGTTTATGGAGAAATCCATAAAGACAGTTAAAATGACTAATGTTAGCCAGATTGAGAGCAACTCCATCCTCTTTGCATCTAACAGCTTAAGTTTGGGAATTGTGTAGAAGAAATGTGCAAGGCTTAAGATTGGGGAATTCCAAGAAATTTAAAATTTGATGAGAGAATGACATAGGATCTACTTTGACACACTGTGACAAAAAGACAGTGAAAAAATGAGGTTTTCAGGAAAAATTTTGTGAGAACATATAGAAAATCATTCAAGTAGAAAAAAACCCTTGAAAAATCCAACACAGACATAAAAAGACCATGTCTAAAAAGTTTTCTGCAGGCTTGACAACCTCCAGAGGGGCATGTATAAATCATTCTGATGGCTGCTAAAAAAGCTAAGTGTTTGAATATTTGGCACTGTTCCAATTCAGGGGGAAAAACAAACAAACAAGCAAACCTACTCAATGTATTTTGGTAATAGGAAGAAAGCTTCTTTCATTGTTTGAGAAGGATCCAGATTACATATTTGGCAAAAACATAATCACTAAAATATTATTTAGTGATTTTTGTGACCATTTCTAAGGCACAATTAAGAAAGTTGGGTGTTTTTTCGAGAGTGCTTTGTTCCTAAGTGTCAGATAGCAGCATTCTGAAGGAAGGACACCAGAGGTGCACCTCATCTGAGCACAGTCCCACACACTCCAAACACCTGAACTCCCCCTGCACACAGCAAACAAGAACTCAGGGCTTGGCCTCCACACACAGAAAAAGCAAGACACAGTTAGTTCAACACTGCCAAACAGGAGATGCTTCCATGGGACACCTAAATATCCTGCACTCTTGTCACAGACTAAAATCAATGGCATTATAACTGTTAGTGACAATAATTTTTTTTTCTTCCAGCATCAACACCAGTGATCTGTTGTTATTTACCATATGGTAAGTTTAAACCAATGCTGTTTGTTCTGTTCTCATGCATTGTTTTCCTTTGTGATTCTGCCCTAAAAACAGGAGTTTGGGAAGGCTGTTATCTTTGCCTAAGTGTCCAGGTTGTAAGTGTGCACAAATGGATGCAAAAGGCAAAACTAGGAAAAGAAGTGAGACAAGCTAGGTTCCTGTCAGGGCTTCCTTTATTTATTTTTCTTGAATTATATGTAAGATTTTGCAAGATACTAATGCATTTCTAAACATTCTAGCTCCAATTATCACTATTTGCCAGTACTTGCAGGTGTCTCAACAGTGGAGTGAGCTTTTGTAGAACTCAATTTTTGGAAGAGTCACTTACCCTGGCAGCACAAAAGATGGTCCAATTTGTAAAAGATTTTAACTATTATTTCACCTTAGCTACAGTTAAGAGTACTGCCTCAGTTTAAATTTGCTACTTCACACTTTATAGCACTTCAGATATTTGCTCAGTGCATGTAACAAAAATAACCCAAAAACCCAACAAAACATAATTCACTCCACAAGACCTTTGGTTCTTTTTACTGAAATTAATACTTCTGTAGTACACTAAGTCATTTTGGAGGGGGGGGAAAAAGAAAGAAAACCCTACAAAATTTTAAAATTATTAGAAAAAGTAAATGTTACTTCAGCACTCACTTATTTGCATACATGTCTTATGATTGCTGTATGTCCTTGGGTAGGAGAGAAAATTTCCACTCCAAACTTCTAAACACATAAGGTGTTTATTCCAAGAGAAGTTACAATGAAGAATAAGATCTGGAAAAGCTGATCGGAGAGGAAGCAACAGCCAGCTACCAATGTGCAAGACTGGCTGAGGAGAGCTCTGTCTTTCAGCACTCCACTGTCAATTTTTGATGGTCTGAGGTGTTTTTAGTAGCCTGGAAGTTTTGTATTTTGTATGCACTAGAAGGTTCAAATCTGCTATAAAATTCTTGTGTTCAATGAATTTTAATTTTGTGTTCAGTAAATTTTAAGCTTTAAATATGTCTATGGGGAAAAGTCTAAATGTAAAATATCTTCAGTGCAAAAATTGTACAAAAGCCTTCAAATTTCAGTACTAATACACCTTTCTGTGCCACTAGTTATGTAAATACTGGCCCCGTTCCTAAAAAGCAGGAACAGCAAGATGCACACTCCAACTTCACAAAATCCAAATCAATTCTGGGAGGAAAAAACCCAGTCCAAGTTACTTGAAATAAAGTGCTTAGTTTTATTAGATATGGTACCAGTGGGCAGGGCTCTGACTCAGCACCCACCACCACCCTCTTTTTTTTTTTTAATGCATAGTCCTTAATGATTTCGTTCTCTACTGGCACTGCAAATGCAGTTTTCTCATTTTGCCTGTAGGAGGAGTGTTAGGCAGCTAATGAGCACAATAGCATTTCAACATTGCCAAAATAACCTTAATTAAAAGGCAGGCCATTAAACATTTTCCCAGCTCAACTCTGAAGTTTCCTATTAAAATTTTAAAGGCAAATAATTAAAAAATAAACTTAAACCTCTTTTTATTCCACTGGTAAAAATGTTTTTGAAACCTCTATGAATTATATTCGCAACTCATATTAAACCTTTTTTTTTAATTGTGACCAAACAAGGCTAAGTTCAATTTCTAACACGACAGCATTATGATCCTTGCCTTCCAGATGGAAAAATAAGTCTGTGAGAATTAAAACTTAAACAAAGCTGCCAGCATTTGCTCTCAGTTAAGGGTAGTAGTTAAGAAATTATCACTGCAGAGTTCTAATACAGACAATCTTTTTCACATTTCCTTTTAATTTGTTTTTAATCTTCAATTGCTTTTACTTTAAATTGTGGGCTAAATAGTTAAAAAATTACGTAAATACAGGTAATAAAATTAGCAAGATAATTTTCACCTACCGTTATTGTATTATTATATTCTCATGGCTAAATCGTATTTCCACAGAATAACATTTGCCCTGCAACCTAAACTAGTCATCATTTCATAAGAAGTTGAAGGAACAACAACAAGGTGAGACCTCTTCTAATTTGCTTAAGATGAGATTAATAACTTTTCAAGTCAATTACAACAGACACAGGAAAAAACCCAGATAATTAGCATTGATTGCTATAGGTGAAAAATACTGACTCAGAATCACTAAAACATTTTTTTGACAAAATAAAAATATATTGTGTTGGATTAACTGGAGTTCCAAATGCACTACTTGCAGTCAAAGGCAATAAGGATTAGCAGCAAATTCAAACTGTCTCCTGTGCTCAACTATTAGTTTCACAAAGGATTAGGCTGTGCTTTTGAAGCAACTTACCTGTGACATCAGTTTTTATGCCAGCAAGTTTAAAAAGAGGTGCAACTTTTTCATAATAAACATGGGTGGCTTCTCTTTTGTGGCTGCTTGGATTAACAAACACTTTCAAGGATTTTGGTCTGTTGTGAAAGCCTAAAAAGAGAACACAAAACATTTCAGATTGCACACAACCTTACTATTTTACAGCTTAAATGAATTTTTAATGTCAGAACCACTACAACAGTTTGACAGGATAAGTAAATTATAGGCTAAAAAAGCCTAAATTTCTTTTTGCATGTCCACTACTTATCTTTAAATTACAGTATTGATTAATTTTGTGTGTACAGCTAACAAACAGTTGTAGGAACCAGAAAAGAAATGAGTATGTCACAGCCTAGTTAAATCCTGATTCAGGAGCAGGGTGAGTGTGAAGTTAAAAGTCTGGGCACCAAAAAAGAAAATAAACCCAAATATAAAAATGTATCCTTGTTGGATTTAATATGACTCACTCTCAGCAGGCATGCAAAAGCAACACCCAACAAAATTGACACCACAGTCCAACACTTTTCTTTTCTGAGAGTGCAAATCAAACAGTCCAAGGGAAATTTCCTCGTTGTGAAAGAGGTACAAAATAATATAAGGATATGGAAAACTTGGCAGCATTGCTTGGAAATCTGAGAATTATCATTTAGGTCTTTAGAGCAGCAACATCCAAGGAAACAACTCTGAGAAATACTGCTATGCAAAGCTGAGCCTTGTCTTGCACATTGAACCCATGAAGTAATCTCATTATTTGAAATATGGCATTTTTGTTCAAGAGTAACTCACACTAAACCATTACTTTTCAAGTTCTCTTTTTTTAGAATTCCCACAATTGCCATGGTTCAGTGAGACTGCTTTGCTACAAGCAGTAGTGTGCAACACTGCTCTTCTTTCGGTATTTATTTAAAACACAGGATTTGAACAATTGTAAATTTTGTTTTAGTGTCAGGGTAGACCATCACTTTCTTAGCCAAATAAAAGCTAGAGTACACTGGCAAGTGTACTGTTTTCAACATTCAAGAACAAAATTAGTAGTAGGCCCCAACTCCAAAAGGGAGCCCAAAATGAAAGCACCCTTTCCTGCCCCATGAAGAACATTAATTCAATTTTTACAGTCTCACGTACCTTCAGAGTGCCAGCAGGACTCATTTCACATACTCTACCCCAACAGAAACAATTACTCAAAGAAATTATAGCTAAATACTAGTTCAGCATTAAAGAGGAAATTATTCCTTGAGATCAAAACATAAAAAGTCACAGAGATTATGTTTTTATACAGTTAAACACACCAAAGAATCTTGAAATGAAAACTAGTACTTTATCCAGTTTGTGTCAGAAAATTCAGAAGATTTCTCAAAGATACTGAAGGAAATCATTGGATCAGCTTGCTGCTATAACCTCAAAACCATACATTAAAAAAATTGTATAACTGTATGTATGTCAAAATGCTACACAGAGTGCCAAGTCATGGCACAGCAAAATAATCCTGGAGAATCCTGCATGTCTTCAGCAGCAAGCACCTGTGTTCAACAGCATCTCTTTCAAAAAGGAGCAAAAAGAAAACAGGGAACATGGTGAGGGACTGCAGATGTGTTGGAGGAAAGGGTTGCTGCTCCTGAGGACTCTGATTAGCCACAAGGAAGGTGTGAGAGAAGCCTGAAGATGTTCAGTAAAGCCAAACACAGAGCCCAGCAGCTGAGGCAGCAAAACCTCAGAGCGTGGGCTGGGCAGCTCCTGGAGAGCACCAGCAGCCCGCGGTGGGCAGGGGCTGCACCCAAGGGAAGGACAAGGGCTGGCTGGGCTGCAGCCAGAGGACAGCCAGCAGGGCAAAGGATACCCCTGTAGCCCTGTGCCCAACACCTCTGGAGCCTGAAGCTAAAGAGCTGCACCCACGTTCAGGCCCCAGCAGAAGGCAGACGAAGTGGAGCACGTCCAGCAGGGAACTGTGACCACAGCGAGGGGCTGGGGCTGGGGCTGGGGCAGGCACGGGCAGGGGTCAGTGGTAGCCAGCTTGGACAGCCTCAAGGACAAAACCCACCCAAATGGTTTCCTTAAGCATCTACTGGGGGAGTAACAGGCCAGCAAGGCAGGCTCCCTGCAGGTGCAAAGGCAAAGAGGTGGTGAGCACCAGTGCCACAAGGAATATCCCAGTGTGGAATAAAGGAAATCACCCTTCACAACGAGGGCAGCTAAGCCATGGATGACATTGTTCATCCTTAGAGATTTTCAAAACTTATCTGGACATGGCTCTTAGCAATGTGATCTTTATTAGAAGCTCACCTGTCCTGAGCAGGAAGCTAGAATGGATAATCTCCAGAGGTCTATTCCAGATTCTCTGGAAACAGCAACAAGGACTGCAGGTATGTACTGCAGTGGAATTTCTTATTACAGGAATCACAACATGAACAAGGAAGACTAAACAAAAGCTCCTAAAGATTATTAATACATATAAATAATCATCATAAAAGCATTATAATAATGCCTTAATTGCAATCTACTAACTGGTATTGTTGCGGTCTTTAAGAAGTTATAAAAATATTAAGACCAAAAAAGTAATTTCTGTGACTCTATCATTTGCCTGAAGCATCAGTAGAAATTAAATGGAAAACTGTAAGAATAAGGACTCCTGTTTCAAAAGAGAAAAAATTTAACCTAATTCATAAATGTGCTGTCATGTTTCTTATTTACAAGAACCTGTGATCAGCTGCTCCTCCTAGTACTTAACCCCCCACCAACACCCAGAGATAAAAAACTATTTTCAAAAACTGACTTCAGTCATAGACATTTAAGTATACCTTGAAACTTATAAAAAAACAAACCAAAAACACACCCTCCCCCCCAACACACAAATATAAGAATATAATACATAAAGCAGGGGGAAAGAATAGGAAACAGTTTGTAGAAGAGAAAGAAGCTGAAGTATCAAAAAATCTGTTACCCAGACAGTGAGTTACAGTACTGTGAAACAGACAGTAGGAGAAAACTGAAGGGATAAAAGCAAACATCACTATCTCACTTCAATGTTTTTGAGTATTAGATGCAAAGTTCAACCCTAGGTGGTAATACAAAGTTTCAAAAGAAATACTAAGTAGGCGAAAGAAAATAGACTTTTCAGCTGGTGGGGGAAAAAATCCTAGATTTTTGAGGAAATGGTTGAATTTAATTTTTTTTTTAAGAAAAAATTATTCATGAAACAATTCTAAACCAGAAACTGTATTTATGATTATGTATATTAGGCTATTGTTGAAAAGTAGATCCGAGCTAATACATAAATTGTAGCAAGATTTTCAAGAACCAAATGAATTTACAGCATGAAAGTATTCAAATATTCTCTTCATGACTATTTGAATATCAATTTACTTTTTTAGAGCGATAAAATATTTCATTCACAGACATATTTTTTGCAAACAAGGCTTTTGAGCAGAGATGGTCCACTACTGAAGTGATTTTGTTTGTGACAAATAATTGCCAACTGACATGAAAGGATGATCATGACAAAATTTATTACTTTGTCATTCCTGGTGTGCACTGGACACGTTAGAACACACCAAAAAAAATGAGTTTAATGAAAGCATATCCAGCAACAGCCACAGATTAAACTTTCACACAACATTATTGTGAAGCTTCTTTAAAGTGTTTTTCAATAATAATCTTTTAATTGTCTTTAAACAACATCTATATGAATAAATCAATGTCATTGACTACCGTGTGCAACTGATCCCAGTCTGGCAGCCTTTTGGGGCTCTCCTAACTGGTATTCTGTTATTGTTTTCCGTGGCTGCTCCATTTGAAACGAGCCAGCAGCCTAAAGCAGGAAGGCCAACTGTTCCCCTAGTACTAACAAATGTGCTAATATGCACTAGTTTAAACTTGATCTATCAAGTGAATCAGTGAACCATGAAGGGTGGTGGGTCAATCAGGGTGTTCTGAAAACAAAGGCTCCTAGGGCAGCAGAGACGCTGTGCTCAGACATACATCTGTGCTGCTTTCAGGCCTCAGCCTCAGGAAAATGGGTTTATGTTACAAAAGTTAAGAGCCTGGAATCATGTCATTGCCACCTACATTTATAAATGCTTTATCCAGCATTAGGAATATTACACGTGAGAAAAACTAACAATATGAGGCAGAGTTGTTAGCGTAACTATGGAGACACCACTGTTAATATTAACTAACCTGAGTTAATGTTTAACATTAATGGTTTAATTAAAACTTCGTGCATGAAGTTTCAGGCATTCATATCAAATCCCAGTGTGATAGATACTGCAGAGCAGTAGATAAAAATAAAATGCACTTCACGCCTTTTTTTTTTTTTTGCTACTTCATCATTTATTCTTAACCACATTTACTGTCTTTTGGTAGTTTAAAGAGTTTTTGCAGAGCATTGACAACTGTATATTTTCTCATTTCTGAGCCTGTTTCAACCCTCTAAGAAGCACTGTGTATTTGCACGTGCAGAGGATTTTAGATGAAACAGTGAATTCTCCTGACACAGTGCATCCCCACACGCCATGGCCTTAAGTCCTGTACAAAAACATGTGGTGCATCAATGGGAATCACTGAGGGTGGGGTTGCACCAGGGCTGACACAAGGCAACAACACACTAGACCCTGTCTAAGCTGCCCTTTGGGGCCTTCCAGGAGCCAGCTAAGGCTCCAGAGGTGTATCAGGATGGCAGTGGCTATCTCACATCAGTTTAACACACACGTGATGTGCAGAAGATCAGATTGCAGGAGCACCACATCAGTGAGCAAGCTCTTCCTATCTGGCTGGCATGCACTGGAACAGCAGCAACATTAGGCAGAAAATAAGAACTTATTTAAATATGGGAAGATGGTGGTACATTTATTTAATTACCCTGACACACACACAAAAACATAATAGCAGTCACTGTAACTAAATTCTAAACAATTATATCTCTGTGTGCCCACCTATATGATAACAGGCTTCATTAAAAATTATAGCCCAGTTTAAATTGAAGTACTCTGAACACAAAGTCAAAGCAACAGAGGACATCCACTATGAATATAATAGAAATGAACAGGGAAAAACCATGTATGAAACATTCATGCCAGACACAGATCACACAGTAAAAAGGAAACTGTGAACATGAAATTTCATGAGATTAGAAATCTTCATCAGAAACCTCCAGATAAACTTTGGCTCATATCATCACTGATAAACTTGCTATTGTTGTTCCTTAATTAATGTATCTGCATAAAAATCTAAGAACTTGTCGAAGGGTAAGGTAAACAAATAGAAATTGCATTTATTTGCAGAGGAAACACACCTGTCAATGACATGTACTCCCATTTGCCAGAATGTCTAAATATTACTGACCAAATATATATATATATATGTTCTACTTTGATAAATCACCTGCTTCCAATTTGCTCCAGCCCAAAAACAATAAAAAAATAATCCTTCCAGTAAATAATGCAGCAGTTAATAAAAAATTACTTTGTGATCAAATAGACTGGGAGAGGAGGGAGGGCAGGGAAGTAATTTTTACTATTTTAGAAGGATAAAACCAGAAGCAGCCAATTTGAGTTTATTAATGATGATGACTCCAGCATTCCAGAAAAAAAAAAAAAAAGAAAAAAGCTGCAGCAAAAACTATGAAAATCCATTACTTTTTCACACAGAAATATCAATCACTGAGAAATCAACAGAACTCAACTGCATGGTGTACTTTTAGCTCAGACTTAGAAGAATATACACATTAGCAACTGTATAAGGAGGGGTTGGTTTGGTTATTTTTATCACTCTGAGTTCTGTTTATTCCTGAAGTGGAAGGCAAGGAGAAAAAATGTACTGATCAGAGATACAAAAAATCTGTACAAGGTCTGAGCTTCTGGAGAAAGACAGAAGCAGGAACTTGAAACAGCATTGCCACAGAATACTTTTTTCCCAGGTTCAGGTGGCTTCCAGTTACAAGGCTATAAAACAGAGACTGCACCTCGAGGTCAAGGCAACCTGAGCTAGAGATAGTGCAGCTTTTTCTTCTGTGAACATATGGTATCACTGCTCCTGATAGATGGAGGGCAATCTGGGAACAAAACAGGCATTTGCTCCCTATGCAAATGTCCTTGCCTTTATGGGTAGCTGGAGATCTACTGGAATCCTGGCACTCGTGCAGACTGAGATATTTCATGATAAAGTCTTTCAAAAGGGGAAAAGGGAAGGTGCTTTTTAATGCACATCTCCACTGGGAAAATCCAAAGCATACTGTAAAAAACAATGTAAGAATGCACCACTAATAACTCACGTTGTTTCTCTAATACCTGCTTGTGAAACTTTACTAGAAGCACACCCGAAATTGTTATTCAAAGTGTTGTTACAAACACTACAGATGTACAAGATTTGAATTCCATAACCTGGCTCAGTCATAACAATTCAGCTGAAGTTCCAACAGTCTGTTACAAGAGAGAATGCTTTTCTTCTGTAACAAACTCATTTGCTAATATTTGCTAAACTAATATTGCCTCATTTGTAAACAGAGGCACATTTTGGAGCTAAATCAGAGATTTTAGTATTGGGAATAGGGTGTCATTTTGGTTTTTTAAATCAAAAGTGATTTAAAAAGTGATTTAAAAAAAGCTATATTATGTGTCTTTCAAATATAAACTAAGGCTTGGATTTCTTGGGGCTCTTTTCCCTATATAGTGAACATTTTTTTCTTAATTTTGATAGAGCTTCCATAAAACAAAACATAAAAGAAACCCCAACCAACCAACCAACCAACCAACCCTATAATTGGTTAAGCAAAGCATCCTGAAACTGGCATTAGCCTAGGCAAACACAGAAAGATATTTTTAAAGTAAAGAATTGCCTCCCATCACTAGTGTCAATAAATTTTGCATCAAATTATGTAACAAGAGTCCTACAGAGCCTTAAGAGCAGTGCCCCCTGGGAATTTATGAAGATGAGGAAAGTATCTCCCATTAGTCTCCTAAAGAGTCTGGAGGTCTCAGGTGGGATTTCCTAAACTGTCACCAGGAGGTTCCTGAAGAGTTGCAAGAAGTGCAGCTACTGTGGTACCATCATGTGTGATGCCACTTTAAAGGAAATTTTGTTGAAAATGTCAACAAAATATGTGATTTCTTTCAGAAACAGATTTCCCAGAAGACTCTTCAGTCAGAATAAACTACTTATTTTCAGTAGCTTCCAAAACACTTCCAAAACCAGTATCAAGTTCAGTTTTACAGATACATTAGTCAATTATTGTCACTTCCCTAAATTTTACACTTCACCATGTAAAACTTCAGTAGTAAATATTTGCCAGAAATAATATTCCTATCTGTGTCTTAATTTTCACAGGCAAAATGTTTCTAAGCTTCACTCAGCCTCATGTATTGTCAATAGAAATAAATATGACACCAACCTCAATTAAATGCTTACCATTCAGAATTTCCTTCAGATGTCTAAACCATGACTGACAATGATCTTCACTTAAGTTATTTAAATGGATAGCACAGTCTGTAAGCTTATTCTCTTCTTTATTCAAGCATTTAAAAATTGTGATACCCAACAAAGTACCACCTTTTTTCTGCCCCGCAAAACGACGAAGTTTCAGTTTTACTGCAAATACATCTTTCATTTCAATAATCTCCTCTTGAGCCTGGAGGGCCACACTGGAATCACCTATAAGAACAAAAAAAAAAAAGGAAAAGCATTACCAATATGATCAGGAATAACAACTAAAAAAATATTGTTACAGCTTCATCTCTAGCTTTACTTCCTGCATCTCTCCATGCTTGCATTGAAACTTCCTGCATCTCATTTGCCTCAATCACTAGTCTTTTATTTTACCAACTTTGTTACGTATCCAGCTGTACAAACAAAACAATTTCAAAGAGGTTATTTACTCAGCTTTCTGGTGTTCAAAAAAATTAATAAAATTTCATACTCTATGAAATACTTTTTTTTTTTTGTATTCGCATTCAAAAAGCAAATTTTTTGTGGTATTCACCCAAATCATAGCAATTACAGCAGTTGTATACTCCTGTATCACAGATATAAGTGTGCCATGACCCAAGCTGACTATATGCTCACTATATTTTTTTATTTGATACAACGATTGCCTTTTGTGTTTATATTAGAAACATATCAGAAAATATTTAAGCAAAAATAGACAAATAAATCAAAACTCTGTAACCCATCCTTGCTTTCATTTTTGACACATGAACTCAGTTTAGAAGACAAGAAAAACAGTTACAAAAAAGTTCTTGGGACAGTTCAAGATCCTCATCCCAGGGGAGATTTGTGTGAGGCTAAGTGAAGGTTTTGTTATCTTGGGGTTGCTATTTGCATGCATGCTGTGGCTGCAGATGCTATCACTTCATTTCCAAGTATATTTTGGAAATGTATCAGCTGAGCCCTTGTGGTACAGGCTTCTCCATTTTCTGCTCTCTTGAGCTGCATTCTGATTCCTCAAAAAACAAAGTCAAATACACAAACTGCAAAGTGTCACCGTTTCTGGAGGTATCAGATTCTTTGGACACAGAAAGAAATCCTGATTTCTTCATAATTACAAGCAGATCTGATACAGCAGGCCAATAAAGGTCCCTTTGCTGCCCAAGGAAAGAAATGCTAGAAACCAGAAAACTTCCCCAAATCTCTGTCAACTGGTTTCTCAATAGCAAAACCTCTAACAGATTCTGTTTGATGAAGAGTTGACACATGCTCTACTGAAGTGCTGGGAAAAGTCTATTTTAATTGTCATCCTGGGAAAGATGGGCAGCAGCACCACCTTCTTTACACCACACGAAGCTGAGGGTTTCAGAAATCATACTTCTTCTGGGCAGGAGAAAGACAACTTTGTCCATTCCTGTAACTGTTTGATGCTGGCATTTCTCAACATCATTTCTGGAAGGAGACTATGCAGAGATCATCCCTCTGTCCAGGAGTCCTGGATGGCTTCTCCTCAGCCATGCTAACACAGCTAAAGCTCAAGCCAATATTACCTCTCCTCACAATTCTCAACCAATTCATTTTTTCCTGTTCCATACCCAATAACTTGCTACAAACAGAAGCATGGCCTTGCTATACTTCCCACATATTTTCCCCAACTTTTTATATGTTACCATCCTAATTTCTGTGTAAATCAGCTACTAAGGTGTAAAATTGGACTGAAATCATTCCATTCTTAGCAGGAATGCTGTGACAAGTAAATGTTGATGTGCACTGAGATAGTACACAGGAAATTGTGTATACTGCAGATTTTCAAAGGTACACAGCAAATAAAAACGAGGAAACTCACCTAAATAATTTTCAAAAACTGCAACACAAATCTTAAAAGTACTGCAATGACTGCTGTAAAAGTATTTTCATACAATGTATCCTGTAGAAATGAGGGAACTGAGGGGGGAAAAATACTGTATGACTGCATTTGAAATATGATTTTACACAGACTCAAAGTGGACATTGTACAAACAAACTTGGTACTAACAATACCAAACCCAAGATCTTAATTTTTGTCAAACTTTGTATTCCCCTTCTAGAACGTTCAGGGGTAAATAGTCTCTGTAAGTCTGAAATGAAAAGCTAACTGGTGATGTCCCAAATCACTTCCTAGAACTAATCTAGGTACCTAGGAATATAGTTTTAATACCTATGTTAAAGATTCGGTTTAGTTTTTAAAACAGATTTTTTTTTGAGGGGTCTGCTTATGTTCTTTCACAAAGTCTCACTGTCAGACACACAGTGCACCGAAAATGCCAGCACACAACCTCAATGCTTTAGGAAAAGGAGTGAACAAAGACCCGTGATAAAGTGATATATAACCACAACCATTATGCAGCCATAACTGAGCTGCAGCATTTATTTCCCCAGACCAATACAAATATTTGAAGTGGGCTTGCTTTTTAAATACTCTTAAATAACTCATACTTTTTACTAAATCATATTTTGGACTTAACTCTTATTTTTGCTGAGGATATCACAAACTATTACACCAATGTTATGGATGTGCACCACAGATAAGTTACAAACATTAGCCTACTTGTCCTACACAAGTCAAGGAAAATGAAGGCCTGCTAAAATACTATTTATTCCCCTCTAGCTTTCACAGAATGACATTTAGTCAGAAACCAGGTAAGGTCTGCCTTTTCTTTTCTTGACTATTTGCTTGTGTATCTTCCTCTTACTCTGTGTTTATCGAATTCTTATGCTGCTCAGATGCATATCAAAACTTTTGATATTTAAAATAAAACATTCTTACTAGGCAGCACTAGGCTCTCAAAACCACTATTTGACTTTGGTTGTTTTACAGGAATACACTTCCAGATGCATCTTGTAGAAGGATATAATCTCTAGGAATGCTGAATTGTAAAAAGCCATCATCCTCAAGTTCTAATTTGTAGAGGAAATGTTGAACTAGCTAGTAGGATTAGGACAGCCAATTTTTACTGAAGTTGTAAAGAAATCTGCATAAAACCCAAGGCAAATTCTAATTTTCATCTTCCCTGTTTACTGAAAATAAGACCATCACAAATGCAATAAAATTTTATAAAACAACTCAGATAAAGAAAATCTAAGTAATGAGCTGAACTTACAAAATACTTCTAGTATGAGATAACAACCAAGCTTAATTTTGAAATAAAATATATATTGGATAAGAGACTTTTTTAAACTTCAAAAACCGTACTGGCTCATCAGGATCGTATTGGTTATTGCGAGCAGTTTCAGGACATTAACTGTCCTCTCACATTACTTAGAAAGATACTGGGTACCATCTGTTCTTGCAAGAGATTTAAGTATACATCTATTAGATATCATGCTATTTATTTAATTCAGTACCCACTTCCCATTGTTGTACCTCCTGAAAAAAAAAGAAGTCAATTTAATTACAAGGAATAAAGATAATCTCTTCTACCAGGCTGCCCTGTCATCATGAAAGCAGAGAGGGAACCTGTATAAAGTAGGTTACAGGCGTTGGGGAAGAGCAAAACCAACAGCACTTAACGTTTAACAAAGATCCAACAAAACCAGAATATATGGCACTTTAAAAAAAAGTTACTATAAGCCAAGGGCTTGTCTAAATCAATCTCAGCACATCTGTCTGATGCAGAGCGTAAACAGGATTAGAGTTGGATTTATCTGCTTGACGCTAATTGTACTCACAGTTTCTGCACATGTCCACTTTTTTTTTTTTTTTTCTCCAAATACAGCATGAAAAAAAGAAAAATCTGCCTGGAGAGATGAATTTCTAGGAAGTTTTATGCCCCTATTTATTGTCTCACTAATTTCAAGCAATGAGACTATCCTACATTTTTCCTATTTATGGTAGTCTAATCTCTTAGTAAACAAAAAATTATGCCTAAATCAACCATATTGAGCTAAATCAAAAGGTGAGGAACTAATACACTCACATGGAGTTCAATTGTAAATAGCAACCCAAATTTTAATTGGTTAAGAGTGTTAAACCAGGCTTTAAACAAACAAAATACCTCATGTTTACAGAAAAACCAATGAAAATATATACAAAGAAAAAAAAAGCAGTACCATGAAAAATAGAACAGTTTTAAAGAAAATGTGGTATTTAAATATAAACACCACCAGTTCAACAAGGAACCACTTTTTGGACTGTTGTTTTACCACAGAGGTTCAACATCTAGAAGTGGTACTTAAGGACTTGATTTCCAAAGCAAATATCTGGAGTACATGGAAAATATCAGAAAACACACATGAAATGTGAGTGTAATTCAAGAACAAGAGTTGGACACAAAGCAAAGTGTGTTACATGGTCACAAATGCTTCCTCTGACCTTTGGCAAGACACCTAGTCCCCCCTGACTATAATGAATAGATAAATCTTTTACACATTTTAGGCTCTCTGTCCCACTACATTCTCAAAGTTTACTTCCTTAAGAGTTGATTGACACAGCTGAGTGCAGTGTAACTTAACAGAAATAATTAGCAATCGAAAAAAATCCTCAAGACTATACCAAAGAAAATACAGCGATCAGTACTTATTGAAGAAGAGTTTAATTATAAAACACTTCTTTATTATAAAATCACAGACCATCCTACACTATAGAAACACTACTCTCAGAATAACCATTCAGGACATACAATAAAACATAACTGTACAAATATGAACCCCAAAATAAAATAAACAGAATTAAAAATTAAACTAGTTTTGACAGTATATCTATAAATCTATGTTTAGGAATATTTAATATGATAATGTCTAATGCATATAAACCAGCACCTATTAGACCATCAATTATTAAGCCCATTTTTCTCTCACTGTAAATTGGCAAAGCACAGCAAGCAGCATGCAGCTGATTCACAAAACCTCTACAGTTTCCAGCTACTTATTGATTAAGAAGGGCTGGCAGTGAGAAAAGCAGGTATGATCATTCTTGTCAAAAAAGCCAAGAAACACTGTAAAGCTTGTCTGGCTATTTAGCACTTCTATTTAAATACTCTAAATATGCGACTGAAAAGCTATTTCAAAATGCATGAATTTTGAATGATTTTTTATTTCAAAAATATGGGTCATGCAACACTTCTGGCAAAATTTGATGCTGTGTCTCTCCTCTACAAGCAGAGAAAGCAAAATTCCACTTTCTGCTTGCCAAACGCATCAAACAGTAAGGTGAAGAGGAGGTGGTACAGCAAAGGCCAGGTTGGGGAGGGGCTGGTTTTTGCTTGAAGTTTAGCTTTACATTACTCTAGTCCTTTTAAAAGGTGTTGTAGGAGAAGTTTAACACAAGCAAGGCCCTAACCTAGAAACACATTTCTCACACTGTGTGCAGTGACCTGCCTGGGAGCAGCAAGGAGTTCAGAAAGTGCTACAAGAGACTGAAGAGATGCATCGCAGTTTCTCCAGAGCTGGAGAGTAAAAGCAGGGTGCAACTACTAACTTCACCTCTTAAAGGCAGCTATTCACTTGCAGCAGCAGCTGTATTCCTTCAGGGCAGAAAACTGAGCTTAAAAACATCTGACAGGGATACAGCCCATTTTCATTCTCCTTCTCCAGAGAATCTTAGGCTGAAGTGATGTATTTTGCCAAGCAAATGCAATCCCTTGCTGCTAATCCCTCGACTCACCTGCCATGACTGTGCAGCCCAGCCCTTTTCCCGAGCTCTGGCTCTGGGCAAAACCCAGCTGGGTCAAATCAGCCCCCTAAAGTCACAGAGTTTGCCCGCTTTTTCTCTTCCCCTTGCTTAGAGAGATTGCCCCCTTTCTCTTCCCCCCTTACTTCTGACATGTTTAGCAGAATCAGTTCAACACAAGTCCTATAGAACTAGAGATGCTACAAATTGGTAAGAAAATTCACAGCAGCAAAGAAGGAAGAACTGAGACTGTGTCCCTTCATCAGCAGGAAGTCAACATGGCTTGAGCCAACCTGCTGTGCGTTTTCACTTCCAACTGCTAACTCCCCAAAGATCACACAGACCAACAAGAGTCAGCAAGAACTGGATAAAATGCACAATGGCTTCTCTTAATTCTTTAGAGTTCCAGTGACATCTTACACATTAAAAGAAAATTGTAAGTCTCAGAATTAAACTCCACTTTACAAAATTGTAATGACACATTCAGTTACATTTCACTGGACAAGGAGTTATTCACTATTCTAGCTCAAAGAAGTCATCTTGTTTTAAACTACTATCACAGATAGCTACCTCTAAAAAGAATATTTTTTTATGAAGCATAACTGACACAATAAAAAAATAAAATTCTGAAACAAAGTTGTACTTCAGGTTCCAAATTTTCAACACAATACTAGCCAAACAAACCAACAAACCCCGTCATTTTCCAATGCAAATCTCGGTCATGGGATAAAGGCTTACACTACATAACAGAATAATTTCACTTATTTCTAACCAATTTTACTATATTTACAGCATGGGTAAATCCACCTAAAACTGTAATCTCCTCCCCTCTTGTTTCTCACCACTCTTCAAATGGTTCTTTCCCCCAAGACACCACAACCAGCTGATTCCAGCCCCTGTTCTCCACCACACCTGATAAAAACTGACCCTTAAGCTTCTGAACATCCCCACGGAACCAAGGGGGCTGTTGCCCACAGAGCCCCTGTGCACAGTGTCTATCACAGTAACTGGAGGAAGAGCAGCTTTGGGGAACATTTGGTGTAGTCCTTGAAGTCTTGAGTTCCACCATACTCAAGCACTTAAGACTTGGTTAAGTTTCACTACAGGTTTAAAAGAGGGGAATAGGCAAACTTCTGAAAAAGAACAACCATCAGCAAGCTAATTAATTCTGGCTGAACCAAAAGAAAAGAGGATTCTGGCTACTGGCAGAGCAAATATGGGAACAGCTCAATGGATCCCACGCTGTAGGAGCACAGTTTAGCACAGCTCAGAGGCTGGTTTTGCTGGAGCTGATGCCTTGTGGAGAAAGGCCGGGTTTGGGGGCTTTGGGCATGGCCAGATCTCAGGGTGACACTTGCACACAGCATTGGGGGTCTGCTTGATGCCCAGCAGACCACAGAAAAGGCCTTTCCTCTTGAAATGAAGCTCATTAGACACCTATCCATCAAGCTTTCATTAGTGTCTTGATTCAGCTCTCACACAGAGCAGTGAAGTACTTTGCTTATTAACTACAAGCTAATGGCAGAACTTCATTAGAAAAACATACTGAAACTGGCAGTTTGAAAAGAAATCAAACAGCTTATTGAAAAAATACCTCTGCAGAAAAGTGTGATTGAAGCTGTAGCAGAAGTACTAATGCTGTCCCAGAAAAAAAGCTTCACCTTAAGGAAGAGTTTCCCTTTCATTCTACAAGAAAGATTTTGATGGAGATGATGAATTTAAAAATAACAAGCAGATCTACTAGGAATACTATTAGAACAACAAGGCAAGATGAAAGGAAGCAAGGCAGACAATGACTGATTCCCATCCTGAAGCATTTGAGAGAATGCATGAAGCAAAGGCTTTTTATTTTTTTTAATAACTACATTTTATTATTAACACCTCAGCAAGAGAGAGGTCACTGGAAATATACTGTAGGAAGCTCTATATTTTGTGTTAAGAATTTGGCCCACATACTGCCTAATTTCATAACATGATTTGAAAAGCAGCTGCAGACCTTTCATTTAGTGGCTGAAACTTTGGGGCTTTTCATTTAGTAAGTGAGAGGAGTTATGTAAGAAACTTCAGAGTAACAACAGAGTAAAAGCACCACTGATTTCCATAATTTTCCCAAACCTCTGCAAAAACATGCATCAGATTAAATGACTGGTCTTACACAGACCAACCAAAACCCATCATAAAATGGAATTTATTTTGAGAGAGATTTCTGAAATGAACAGAAGACTGGGATCTAATAGCCTACACGATTTAAGAGAATGGGATAGCAGAGCTGAAATATGCTAAAGAATCCCCAAAGAGGAAACATGAGCTTAATTTTACATTTCCTCCAAAACATCTCACACACACACAGTGTTTTGCACCTAGTAATTTATGTTACAATCATGGCAATTACTTCTGTCATTTCAGAAAATAAGGGGACGTGGGGAAACAAATGACCTGTTATGGCCACATGACATTACTGAGTTTGATTAAGTACAAGTTAATAATTACTTTCACTTGGAGTCTTACTTGCACCAGATCTGCCTCAGCCTCAAGTAGAGATTTAGAAACCATCCATACTTACTGGTAAATACCAGTGTTTCAGGGAACTCAGTATGCCTCAAATATTGGAAATTTAGTCTTGTCTGGAAAAGATTTTCAAGAAATATTTTTTTCAGGAAAGAAGAACAAGCAGCCCATTCTAAACACATGTGAATTTCCTTCTGTAAACTACTGATAATTCATGTGCCCTAGCAAGTCATACTTTTAGTTATCAAAGCATAGCTATCAGCTGCCAGATGAGCTCACCCAGGAACTTCTACATGTTTGGCTTTATCCTCATTGATCTCTGATCTTCTCTTATTTTCAGAGATTTATGAAGGAAATTCTGCCATCCTTTGTATCATTGTATCTGCATCTCCTCCACTAGCCCAAGGGCAAGAGATGGCAGTAGCACCACCAGAGTCCTCTGACAAGCATAAAACCCTTCCCTCAGCCCAACGCTCAGCTGCCACTTAGGAACAGGAAGAATGCAGGCTACACCACTTTGCCTGCAGGGTGAATGAATCCTGGTTTGTTCATATACATCACCTTGTAACAAACTTACAAGAAAAGCACAAAAAAACGCCCAACATTTTGTTAGATTATCTTTATAAATTAGATTTTTTCCCCCCTTCTCCTTATGGACACTGTTCATATTTCTCTAATTTTGTAAAATATTTTGTCATATTAAAAATCTAATTTATATTACGTGACATACGTACAATACAAAAACTACTTCGAACACAACCAAATTTAAGGTATTTTTAGCCAATTGTGCAGTATACAAATTAGCACTCCATATAAAGAGAAAGCTTACAAAATGCAACACTCCAGAAGCTTTCTGGAGTATTACAATTATTTTTATTATCTAGAATTTATTCCATTTGCAATGATGCATAATTCTGTGACTGAGGAAATTACATTCTCAGACTTTCATCAATTTTAAATTTTTTTGTAGCTTACCACTATGACCACGCTCTCACAAAAGATTTGATACCAATATGATGTGACACAACTGAACCAAACCTTAATTTCACTCACAGTAAGAAATCACAGGATTAAGTAACACTGTGCAGTCTTTTAGAAAAGTTTATTGCTTCCAGATGGATGCAAGTTTCCTTTCAGCACTGATTGTATCTATTGTACACAGGGTGCCAACGTTACTACAAATATAGTCAAAAGCAGTTATAAAGATAAATTGTTAAAATATTGACATAAACAAGCTCACACAATAGTGCCTCTGCACAAAGTAAGGACAACTCCATTAGAGTGCTGTCTCTAGAGTGTCACAAATGTTCAATACTAAACCATGCTCACCCTTTCCAGAAATTACAACCCACATATGAACAAGCACAAATTTCCAAGGTATCCATAAAATGATTTCTAATTCCAACTGCGTGCTCTTTGCCCCATGTTGTGTGGTGCCATGTGTTTCCCTGCATGGTGCACACCACCGAGACGCCCACCTGTGCCCGTGTGTGTGCACCAAGCCCGGGATGCGCTCACTTCACTGAGCAGCAGAGCTGTTGCACACACGCTGCACCACACCCACGTCAAACAGTGGCTGTAAATAATAAATGTCTCTAAGCTAATTTAAATTTCAGCCCATGTGCGTCAGACACTGAAGACGTATCAACAAAGTCTACGAAATGTTTAGCAGAAAAAAGTAATTCTAGGAAATATCTGAGTAAAAATCAAATACAATGCTATTTTGAAAGTCAAAATACACTCAAAATTATTAGGTGACACCATTCATTTGAGTTGTTTTAATATTTTATGTTGTTATACCATTCAGAAGTTATACGAATAAATGGTAATGAGTCATTTAAAACATTATTTGAGATTTTTGTGACATTCTCAAAAATCTGGAGATCTCCATTTTGAATTGTGACATAACCTGTGCATAAAGTAGGACAAGTTAATGCATTTCAGAGAACATGCAGAATTCATAAAATGCTTTATGAATAAAATGTCAGCATTAAGTACCATGAAATTCAAAACAAAGTATAGAGACAATTTTCACTTTTATATCAAACTACTTTAGTAGTTTGATATAAAAACTACTTTAGAAACCTACTTATTTTCTGACAGGCTGATCAACTGCTTTAAAACAGAGCCACTTGTCAAAAAACCTTCCAAAAAAACCCACCCCAAAATGCTCCACAATGTCTGCTTTGCATCCTGACATGCACCAAAGACTTCAAACAAGCATCTCCTCTGGACTTTAAGCAAGTTCTTTGACATCTACCACCAACTTCTCTTATCTCCACTATGGTAACTGCACCTACACATGACATTTACATGGCCATTCCTAATCCCAGCACCAAGTACTAAAATCAAACAGAAATATTACTGATCAACATATCAAAAAATCCCAGAAAAACCAAAACCCAAACAAGCCAGTTTATGATCAGTTTTCACTGCTGAATAATCATGTAAGACGACAAAGATGCACTTAAAAATCTCCCATAATACACACAAATTTTTACTCCCCAAAACCTTTTGAATGCTGGCATTACACCCATATGTACCAGGATTACCACTATGAGGTTGAAGTAAATATCTTTCTTGCAGATCCTATGAATTTTATTCACAACATCAAGATCCAGCATATGGTTGCATGGTCAGAGAGCAGTTCCAATTCCAGGCACCCACACAGCAACAAAGAGAGATGCATCTTCAAACTCTCCAGCACGCACTTGCACAGCGTGTTATTGTTACCATTGCATGCACATTTTCCTCTGTCACAACACTAAACCTATTTTGCTCATTTGAAAGTAAATTTAACAAATATTAGTTTCCACACACACCCAGCCACACATTACAAATCATACAATAATCTTTGACTTAGCCATAATGTGAATTAGTGCCAGAAAATGATCACCACCTGTGTTCAAGAAATAATCAGTATTGATACCTTGGCACACATCTTTAAGATGCTGACATAACAAATGGAAATGGATGTTTCACATTAAGGGTTGTCTTCTGTGAACATCTGAAATCTTCTCAAATATATTTATGGAAAAATACCAACAAAGCATATTGAAGCTACACTTTTTCCTTATTTTGAGGCTGATCAAACGAAATCATTCACAGTGGTTTCAGACTCTTATCCTATATAAGTCTAACTATGTCTTTAAGAAATTTAACTTTCTTTCTCCACAAAAAAAAAATATATTTAAAAAAACCAAGATTATAATAATTATAAGCATTCATATGAACAATATTTTCAAGGGAATTATGGCTAAGAAATTCAGGTTTCCTATAAAATCTGCTACTGCACTGTAATTCTTAACCAACATTTAATAAAATTAACATCTTGGTATATTTTCAGGCAAAGAACATGCATTCTTTAAACTGTATTGTTCCACCAATAAAAATAAGTACCTTGCAAATGGAAGGCTAGGCAAACTGAAGTTCAAATTTTATCATAAAATCTTGCTTGGCACTGCAGACACAGGTGGAATTACAGACTAGTGATGTGTGTGCTTTTACTCAAAATATCATTTAAATAAAATTTAACTGGTTTCTGGTATGCAAGACCAGCAATAGCAGGACAGAGCAAACGTCCATCTGTCCCAGTATCTTATATCAAACCATAGCCATAAGCAGATGCTAAGAGAAGAGAAGGAATAAAGGAAGCATTTATTCTCTTTCCCACTAGTGCTTTTCCATTCCCCACCTGTTTTCATTTGGGACACCCTGAACTGACTGTGGTTTCTACACATTGAACAGAACTCAAATGATGCCTTCCATTTCCATCCGAATCCACAAAATGCTGCTTTGTCCAGGCACCACCTCCTTTTAGACCAAAACGTACCAGCCTGGTCCACTACTCTCATCCAGAGCCATTATGTACCTTTAACCATTGTCACCCCTTGAACCTCCTCCCGTCCCATATCTCAGAACACCAGAACTGCACACAATATTCAAGACATTGTTGAATAACTGCTGGTTTATAGAGCATACAAACATCTGCTTTAGTCTCTACTTACATTCTAATTATCCTTAACGTAATAATCCTAACAACTGTTTAAGTGACAGATGACATTTTCCACATGATAAACCTATAATTATACACATTAGGGATGGTATAGCTACAGCTCCTGATCTCTATTCCAAGCTGAGGGCATTCAAATAAGAGATCAATACATTACACCATGTGCAATTATTCCAACTCTCGGACTCACTGCCCCATTACCTGGTCAAATCCATAAAACCGCCACGGCTCTGAAGTTGTGCTGTAGGAAAGAACTTGCTTTATTACTCTGCTCCCACATAAAATCACTATTGCTAAATGCTAATGAAAAAAGCAGTATCTGCTTTAAGCAAGACAAACATTCATACATACATATAAGTTCAGTACTGAATTTCTGTGTGTACCTTCCCCAAATGGTTTCCATAAAACAAGTGAGACCCAGGAACAAAATTTCAAAATCACCACCTGCTTGTTTCCCTCATATTTTAAATAATTAACTACTCAACAAATGTAAATGCTAGGAAAAAAAAAAAAAGCTCTTATTTAATTTTTATTTGTACTGCAGTTAAAAAAAGAAACAAACATTGATTGGGTACTCTTTTTTTCTGCTAAGCATTGTTTTCCAAACTAACTCTAGTTACTACTAGCCTTGTTTAATGAGCATGTTGCAGTCAAGTGACCAATAAACATTTCATATGACATTAAATACTCAGAGTACTCTTTCTCCTTTAATAAAAACAATACAAAATTAAAACCAGACACCTAGATACAATCTTTTCCCAATCATGGTTACATACAATACGCTTAGGTTTACCCAAGAATGTGTCAGCTACAGAATTCACTGAATGAAACCACAAATCTGTTCAAAGTTTGATGTTGATATCAGTAACCACCATCTATAGCCATCTAACTGTTAGTTTATTATTCACTGGCACTCTGATAATTTTGATCCCTAGCTAATCACCTCACTCCAAGTTAAATTACATAGATGTGACAGAGCAGGCCTTTGGGAAACCCAAAACCATCCAAGTGTGAAATCTTTCAGTGCCATTCTTGACAGAGCTGTTTGACAAGTCTCCAAAAGGCCATGCAACAAACAGGAGAGCAGGGAGAGGACTTGGACAGGAGCAATCTCATTTTGAACCATCTTCAGAACAGTCAACAGATCAGCCAGGCAAAGATGTGCTATTTTCATACAGAAACCCGGCAAGTTATCTTGAATTTTTTCCTATTTATTGCTAGCAATTTATTTACAAGAATTTTCACTCCTGAGAATTACACAGGCTTATTTACAAAAGTGATTTCCATATGTAATTTTTAAGTAGGAATACTTATTCTATTTCTACTACGTCGAACTAAAACAACGCAGAAAAATATAACTACAAGATAATTTTTCAACTTCTGTCAAATGACAGGAGTGTAATATAACAATGAGCATTTAATTACCCAAACTCAGATCTGTATGTGCAAAACAGCATTATATTTAGTGGTAAAGATTTATTATTGCTGTTACCCTTAACTTGATCATTCACATGTCAAATTTTGTTTTTCCAAGACTGCCTGCACTGTGTAAAGATCTGTTTCCAGGATACCTACAATTGTGCAGTACATAACATCTGTTGCTTTGCATTTTCAGAGCCTCACAAAGAATACTTTCCTATATTCACTTGAGTGTATGGACTGACAGAACAGATATATTGTCACAGTTCAAATAAACTGACAACTACAGCAACTATTCAGTACTGAAAAGCATCCAACTAACTACCATCTGACGTTGCTCAAACAGGCAAAAGCCAGGAAATTCAGAGTTCTGCACTGAGTTCTGTTAATGAACTGGCCATTTGTTTAAACTTGAAACACACAAGCAAGAAATAGCCACACTCCAGAGCAGAGAACTGTGAGTTAAAACAAGTCAATGAAAAAATTGTTGTCAGCAATTTAATATATTCCTATGACAACTAAGTGAGAAGTCAGGGAAGGAGGAAGTTGCAGATCTTAAACATAAGAAGTGAACTGTTTTTCATCAAATCCCTTACAGGTAGGCTGCCAGACATCAAGGCTCACATGAATACTCCTGCCTAAAATGTCCACGGTTTTTTATAACACCAGGTTTCACTGCTCAAATCTGCTTTTCAGCTAAAGAGGGAAGGGTTCCTAAATTGCAAGAGAAGAGTTCCAAAACATCTTCCCTAGTGAAACAGTTTGAGACGTACCATCCACACCTTTCGTCCACAGACACAAGTATTTTTTAAACAACCTGAACAATTGAAAGGAAGACATCCTTGTCACTTAGTTCAAGTCAGCAGTTGAAAAAAAAAAATTTAAAAAAAAAAAACCACAACCCAAAAAATTGACAGTTAATGTCTATGAGACAGGAATCAATTTAGAAGAGGATCCCGGTAAAACACAATTCTACAGCAGTCACGGTAATAAATGACAAAAAGGTCACATTTTGAAAGGAAACAGCAGATACCACCACAAAACTAGCAGATGTTCCTAAAGGATCATCTGTACAAAAACATAAGCATATGTGAGAGAAATCCAACACTATCACGAAATCAGTTGGTGCCTAACATAATAGCAGTTCCTTATGGCAATATGGTAATACATGTATCAGATACTCAACACATTATGGGTTTTTGTCTGCACATACTGTTACAACATAAGTCATAAAAACCAGGACCACTGATTTCCTTGGAAGGAAAACATTAGTTCCACAACCCACTAATGTTAAGGTACACAGACTACTCGGTTCTTCAGGGTATGTTCTCAGATTTTCACCCACTTAAGCTTTTTCATAAATTGTCTTAGTAGGATAAAAATATCTTTGGAGTACTGCACATATTGAAGAAAAACGTGCATAATATAGCCAGACATACCTAAATGAAATAGCAAACAAGAAGGGATTTCTTCTATCCAATACCTATTTGTTTGGGCTTTGCATAATTGCAACAGTATCTATTATTTACCTGCTGCTTCTGCAACATACATAGTTAACAAGACATTTACAAGGAGAGGAAAATTGTTTTTCTACGTTTAGTTTTATTAATTCCAACAAGAACAGATGACAGATTGTCCAGCTTTTATTTCTATTTTGCAACTGTAAAAAAAAACCCCATGCATTTTCCAATTAACTACACTTAAGATAAGCTGGCAACATTTGATGCAATAGAAAAAGACAACAGTGCATAACAGAGGGATACAGATTCAGGGATGATATGGTAAAATGACAATCAAAGAAAGAATGTAACAGTATCTAGAATCTGAAAGAGGGGTTAAAAAAATTAGCTTTCCTCAAGGGCCAGAAAACAAGGTAATTAAGAAACTGAGACATGAGATTTCTACCTAGATAAGGGATTTTACTGCGTACTCTTTAATGTTTTTAAAAGAACGTTACTTTACACTGGTACAGCACTATTGTGGATATGAAAATACCACTAGCATGGGCACCAGAGATTGGTTAGCATATCAACTTTTTTTTAATATACACCTTTGGATTCTCTCCATCATGCTGTATAAGCAAGACCATCAACTGACTCTTGCACACCTTTGCCCAAAAGGCGTAGTCAAGAGCTGTCAATTACTCCGTGAACAAGAAAATTACAGACCCTTGATAACTTCTTTATAAAACAAATTTGGATTCTACTCCTCCTCCCCTTTTTATGCCTCCTGTGACTCTCCAGTGATTCCCCCACCCTGTATCACACACACTCCTCACAGTACAGCATCACCCTGCATGTCTCCCTGTCTGCACAGCAACAGCTTCAGTATCCCTTCCACTAACTCATATCCCTCTCCACAGCACCCACAGATCCCTCCCACACCCACAGGGCACTGCACCAAAACCCCAACACTCCCACAGAGTATCAGCTCACCCCCAGCACAGCACACCTGACTGCCTCCATTCCCACCCATCTTCCTTCAACTCACCTGCTCAGCAGCCAAAAACCAGCCCCAGCTACGCCTGGCTGGTTCCTGGTGTGCCAGCTGCCCAATGGTGCATAACGTGCCAAGCACCCAGCCAGGCACCATCCTCACTCCCCAGCCAGGAAGAGGAGAGGAATAAAGCAAAATATTGCCTTATCTGTAATATCAGAGCATGGCAAATTGTGAATTATTACACAGTGCAACAGGAACAACGAAGACAAAAAACCCAACCACACAAACAAAACCCATCATCTTCACCCAAGCCTAAAACTTGCTGAGTTCATGGCCTGCAACAACTTTAAGATAACACAAAACCCAGTATCATCAACAGAAAGTTTTGCATTAAAAAGAAAAGGCCACAAGGAAGGGTTACTTCCCTAAATAAATCCTGTTACTTAAAATTCCTATACTACCAGAATCCAACTCACTAACAGAGGCAGCACTTTATGTGTATGCAAACCTGAACCAACAAATGTAATTTGCAAGACCTAACACAGAAATCTTTTTTCTGGAACAAAGATTTAAATATCTGATCTCTGTCTTTGGAGGTAGAGAACTAAAGTGCACAGAAAAGGCCCTGTTAGATATCCAGGGTATGTTAGCCCCTTTCAATATAAGCAAAGGGGTGCATAAATGTGTGAAATACAAGAAAAAACAGAAAGCATAAAACAATGTAAGTTGCTACAAACACATGAACTGATCTTCATATAAAGGAAAAAAAACCACGCAGACAGTCAAGATATTATGTTTTAAAGTCCCCTGAAATAAAGAACAAGTTTTAAGACTGCTTTAATTAGTGTATTCTAGTTCCATAAATATTTTTCAATTTCCACAATAAATTCTACATTAATAAATTATTTTTCAGCTTCATGCAGCCTTTTTCTAAAAGACATCAATTTTACAGACTCCCTGGAAAAAGATTTGAGTGTCTTATAAGTTCAGACCCCATGGGATTGTTTACAACTGCATGCTTTCCTCCCTCAATTTACATCTCAAAGCCATATATTAATGTGGCACAGGAACACCTCACTTTCAGTTACACTTCATACTATTTATTTTTATGTCTCTTCCTTAAAGATAGTTTTTCTGTTTGGACACTAGATAAGCCACTCAGAGAAAATATGTTCTCTACATGTCGGAAGTAGAATCAAAAGCTGCAGATTTGGTCCTCTTGGAACTTCGGTAATTCACATTTTGTAAGAGCCAGTTTCCATTTCCATTATTCCTGACTGACCGATAGACTGACAGATGTCTTACTTTAGAGATCCCAAACAGACTATTGGTATCTATTTCAGCCACATCTGTTCCTAAATAGCCTTGGCAACAGGCCACTATGCACTCAGAATTAATTTTAAGTCCTTTACTGCTGACTCTTTCACTGTTGAAATAAATCAGTGATTCTTTTTCCTCATTGCTGCATTTACATAGAACATCTATAAATCTGTATTTTAGATGAATATCAACAAGAACTATGGCACACTATAGATGAGAGTAGTATACCTAAACTATATATTGATTTGTTATTATGAAAATATGTATTCATTACTTTTATTTTATTCAATATGAAATATATATTCAATATTACATTAACCTCAGGATTGCTCCAAGATCTTATTTTCTTATTGGTTAAATAATTTAGAAATTATGTTCAATTACCTATATTTAAAAAACAAGTTTATCCAAATTATTACTATGATTATCCAAATAGTCAGTCGAGCTTGCAAGCTGTCAGTCAGAGAATAACTCCATATACCATTCAGTTTAGTACACTACACCTACAAGAAACTACACTTATAAAGTTTTTCATAATGGTCAAAATCCTCCAGACTTCACATACTGATAAAGCACCAGGCAAGCGCCACTTTCGTTACACTTCCTACCTGACAGAAATGTACTTAAAAACTGCAATTATTGTTAATTGGGAAACTCTGGGGCAATCTTTAGAAACATGCTGGAGGCATTTAAAAAAAAAAAATCAGGATTTAAATCTTTATTTAACAACAAAAAAAGCCATATGCATAAAGAGGATACAAATGATCTTCTGGGAACTTGTAAAAATCACATACAATATTCAAATCTGTACTTCAGGTAGCTTTCTCTGCTAAAACGAACAGAATTCGGGATCTCCACAGTTCAGGGCTGGATTATTAATAAGTCTTAGCGTTTTGCTAATTTCCATGATTATATTTATAGCATAGGAAAGCCCCACAGAAAGAAGCTAGAGAAAAAACTAGCAACTATTGACTGTGAGCCCTGCTTCTCATCGGGGTACCCAGTGCATTGTTACAAGCAACCAGGTCAGAGGGGTTCTGCCTCCACGAGGAAAAAGCCTCAGCTGAGCTGCACACCCAGGCTGTAGCTGCAGCCTTTCCAAGGGGAAAAGCTGTAGCTGCCTCACACTTTCCCATATTCCCACCTGACACATTCAGTCCCCCAGGCTCCACACCCAGTTGCCTGCCCAAGCCTCACTTCTGCCATAAGCTTTGTCATAATAAAGAACACACAAAATTCATAATGGGTCGTGCTTATTTGAGAGGGGAGAACTTTGCTGGAGAGTGAAGAACAAAGGAAGCCATCAAAAATCATCAGCAAGCACGGGCAGCCAACAATCCCTTGGAGACAGAAGCTGCAGAAATCCAGGACAGGGTAAAGAAGGAAGTTCTCCTGATAATCAGGCTGCCTAGAGCCCCACAGGAACAGTGCAGTGGGGCAGAACTCCACACACGTCACTGTGACACAACTGGGCCCAGGCACAGTAGATGTCACCTGCTTGGGAATTTTGAGCTGGGATTTTGAGCTCTGGCAGAATCTGCAGAAGCCAAGGCTGCACAAACTACCATGTGTAAGAACAAACAATCAGAACCACAGAGCTGTGGATGACAAATGACAACTTCAGCAAGAAAGGAATTTATTTGGAGGGGGATGGGAGGTTAGATAGAAGGGAAGAAAGCACCTCAGAGTTCTCTGATTTTGACAGGCTGTAGAAATTGCCGTAGAAGAAACACCTTTTCCTAAGACAGGAAGAATTGCCACATACAGGTCCGAGCAAGAGACATTCAGCAGCACTTGCAAAGCGTGAAGACCTGGCTTGACCTCCTAGAGCCTAAGGCAAACTCTGTTATGAAGCTTTTGGGCTGGAGAAAGCATGCACAAGCCAAATCCCAGCGGAAAGATTTGTCCAGAAAGCCATCAGCCATCTCTGAACGCTGCCCTGCTGTACTCATCTACAAATGAGACCCTGCCACAGATGGCTCCTCCCAGCACCAGTACACAACACCCCAGGGTAAATGCTACTGGGAGCCAAGAATGAGGGATAGGAAAAAACACTCAGGCTCCAGAATCCACGTCTGACCGCTGCAACTGCAGCCTCTCAAAACGGAAACTATTCAGCAGCCCAATGCCACATAGTATAAAACCAAACTGTCAGAGAAAGGAGTTTCTTAATACACGTGCTGTAAAAGCCCACATCCTGATAAAATTGGCAGCAGCTTGTCAGTGCTGCTTTCCATAAGACTCCTGAAGTCCTGCCATCTGCTATAGGTCTGACTTTAGGCACTGCATACTTCATTACCTTTCAGGAACTACGAAAAGTTTCTGATGTCTGTATGAGCAACATGAAGATGAAAAACTCCTACACAACGTAGCAACTGAGGGGGATTAATTTTTCCTAGGAAAACAAGCAAACTAAACCAGCCAAACAAAACAAAAAAGCCAAACACACACACACAAAAATCCCAAACCACAGAATATATTCCCCATCACTGGAAGCATGGAGCAATATACACCAGAATTTATTCTTCCTGTCTGCACTTAAAATCCTTCACTGATGACAATTACAGGACAATCATAGACCCTAGTTCCTGGTATATGGCAATTCAATCTACATTAAAGGAGGCAGAACATAAAGTGGCACTCATATTAGAGCTTCCCACACAGAGCTAAATAATTAATAAATCACATTACAGATCACATACACAGAGACGTGTAGTTAATCCCAAGTGGGAAGGAAGAGAGCCTTCAGCACTGAGTAACAGCATTGTACTTAAGGCACCCAGACTGGCTCCCCAAGAGGAAGGACTGTGCATCCACACCAGGTGCAGGGATGATCAGAACTCAGCGGTCCTGCTGAAAAGCTGGGATTTAAGTCTGAGACAGCACTGCATTAACAGGGTTACACTATTTCAAGGAGAGGAGTCAATAGCAGGGCATGACTGTGTGTTTGTTCAGTTTCGGTAGCTCTGGTATCCCAACATGGTTACATGAAATAAACCATAATGAGTTCATCTGTGAGCATCTGACTGCTTCTTTGCCTCTCTCAGTGCTGACTATGGCCATGAGATCTTACCTGTATAAACTTCTATGTTCTATCCAATACACTTATAAAATAAACCTGATATTTTAAGCCTGGACAAGCTAACCATGCCATCCCAGAAAGCAAACACACTGCCTGGAAACTGCATTCCTGAATACAACTTTGATTTCTCCTTCATGTGAACACTGGGAGGTCACGGAAATAAACAAGCACCTTTAGGAGTGTGTACACAGTTTTAAAACTACGAATATGTTTACACAGTTTCTAGGAGAAAAGTTTCTACTTGGATACGTTCAAGCAGCATTCCTTGGCTTCTTAAACTTTTGTGTCTAATTTGTTTCACTTGATCAAATCCTTTGGCCACACTTTCTCAGCGTGTTGCCGTGTGAACACCACAGAGCAACGCCGACCTGTAACAGAAGCCTCATCACAAAACTCAGGCGCATCCCGCAAAACCTTACCCTCCTCTCTGTGCTCCGCTTTATGCACCTGCCAAAGAGTGTAAGCCGGAAAAAGTTGATGCCGCAGAAACAAAATCAAATCCTCTTACTGCTCTGCCTAGGGCTAAGAGGCCATAAAAACAACCCCTCTACCTTCTGTCTTTTTCGTATGACCCACCAAGAAGTAAAGGCTCTTGCCAGAGAGAGTTGGTTCAGGTACAAAACACTCAAAGCGTTATGAACAATTTCTGTTTCTTTTCAGTCAGCCAAGTACCCTCTAAGGGAACAGATGTGCCTGACAGCACTGCCCTTAAGCACTTTACAGCAACCCCGGTTTAGGGTGACTCTGCCCCGCCTGCCCGGAGAGCCCCCAGCCACCTCTCCCCGCACACCGCGGGCAGCCCAGCTCGCCCCGGGCCGCGCCGCCCTGCCCCGCCCTGCCCCGTCCCACCTGTGGGGCTCTCGGGCAGGATGGGGCTCCAGCGGAGCCGCCGGGCGCTCAGCACCACGTCGCAGCTCCTCTTGCCGATCTCGAAGATGCCCCTGAGGAGCGGCTCGTCCCCCGCCCGGGCCGCCGGGGCCGCGGCCAGCGGTGCCACTCTCCGCCGCCGCTCCTGGGGCGCGGCCCGNGGCGGGAGGGCGCCCGTCCCGGGCCGGAGCCGCGTCCCCGGTAGGTACCGAGGGACCGCCCGCGCCCTCGCCGCGCGTCCCTCCCGGCGCCGGACAGAGCGCGCCCGACCAGACCCCGCGTCAGGTGTGCTGCCCACGGAGCGCAGCGGCCAGAAGGCACTCGGGCATCCCAGCGCACTGCTCTCCTCAATTACAGCCTCAAGGAGAACAACGAAGGAATGCTTCAGCAACAGAAATTCATTTTCCTTGTCAGAGTCCCACGTCTTCCACTTTTCTGTTACCATGAACAACACTGCTGTTTCTTAGCTTTAGAAAACTACGACATGAAGTTTGAATAGCCCTTCTATACTAAAAAGGCTGAGTCTTTTACAAGTCATGACTCGGACATAACCTTAATGTAAATGCCACGTTGACATTTGTGCTGTAAAAGAGATTATTGCCCCAAATCCGAGTGGAGGCATCACCCAGTTATACCCTTCATTCATAACAACAGGGCAATACAGCGACTCAGAGTGTGACACTGACTTGTACAACAGATCTGCTACCAAGTGGGCCAGGGCAGAAAGAACACCCAGAAGGGTTGTGTAGTCATCCCTCACCCTCAAAGCTTGAATTCAGGGGAGGAAGACCACTTTACCTCCTGCTCTATAAATTATAGACTTTACTGCTTGGAGAGGTGCGACAGCTTTACTCACAGGTGCTGTAAGGTTCACTGATGACAATCGCCTAAGAGTGCAGGGCTAACTCCCATTTATAAGGTGCTCCTAAACCTGTAAGGGCTAAACTTGTACATTTTATAATGTCATGGTGAATTGCTAGTGCATGGAAAGGATATTTTTTAAACGAGAAGTTCAGTATTTTTATTGTGTCCTTTTCTCGTGTGTCTCCTTAGACACCAAATGTAAATGTCCTGAGAAATAAAGCAATACATTGAAAATATCGCCTTTTGATGATGGATACAAGTTACAGTTCAAGCACATTTTAAAGTATCCAATACTCTTCCTGTGATGTTAGCATTGTAGAAGAGAAACGTTGTTGTGGGTAAGGAAATCTGTTTGCAATCAAACCAGCCATGAGCTCGTGAGATGATACGTGTTCTCAAGACATGTTGCCTTTCTTCACAGTTCCATAAAAAAAAGCTGCTAATTATGTAGCTGAGAACATGGGTTTAAGACACATTTTAAAAGTCACCGTGGTACAACTTTTTGATACTTACTTTGCCATGTTTAAAGCATATTCCAAATATTTGTTAAATATTCAACCTGTAAGTGCTTTTCGATTTGCATCTCTGCCATTAATACAGCTCATACTGAAATGCAGCCCTCACCAATTTGCCTTTCCGAATCACAACATGACCGCATACAGTTTTTATTTACTTAAAGATTTTAATAATTTTCTCTTTTTCTTTTTTTTTTTTTTTTTTTTTTTTTTTTTCTTATGTTAAATTTGTTGTGGNTTTTTTTGTCCCTCAGGTCTTCTTTGTTGAGATATAAATGTCTCAACTGTGGAGTAATCAGATAGAATAAGGTATAAATAATTGAAAAGTGCAGACTGTGCAAGTTTTTTGCAAAATATATTTAAGCAAAAAAGAAAAAAAAAAGAGTGTGACAAGGCAGGAGAAACTGTGAGCCAAACAAACAAGCTTGCCTTAACATTTATCATTCTGGTACAGCAGTAGATGAACCAGTTCAACTTGTGTCTGTTATTTGGTGTCAGTGATCTTTAATGTGTTTGCACTGATGTCACTCAGAAGGAAAGCTAAATCATTAACTGGAAGATAAAGCATAACATTAAGCTAGAAGATACAGTCCACTTTTGAGGCTGTATGGCCTTTATAATCCCCCACAGTCATTTGTATTTGTTTCTAGGACAGTTTATTAGCCTATACCACCTAGTGTATGTTATATACATAACCAGATAATTTCTCATAAGGTACAGGAAAGGATAAGTTGCTAACTGTCTTGGAACCACAAAATAGCACTGTTTTCAGCACCACCAGTGGAAAACTATTGCAGTTCCTTAGAGACTTGTAACATCCTTCAACTGATGTAATTAAAACCTCTAACACCCTCTTACAGACATTACTTGAAAAGTCTATTAAATCAGTAACAGTTAAGATACTAAATATATTGATAAAAACATAAAATAGTGAGAGAACTGTGTATAGTAACAAAAGCCATACTCGTCTGTTCACTGTGGTTTGCTGCTGTTCCCAAATCCCCAAGCCCCCACAATTCTTTGCAAATCTGAGACAGACACTTTTTTCCCTGGGGAGAAAAGTTCTAAGCAAGTCTACTCTAACAGACTTTTTTTTTAGGTATCAAGCTTTCAGATTTGCACATCGAATTTGGAAATGCATGGAATAGTCCAGCAATACCATTTTATCAATTTTTCTACACTATTTCCGGAACTCTCACACACGGAACTTTCTTGTGTTTTCTTGTAAGAAAATGGTTGTGTGTATCGATGATCTAATGCAGGATCAGAGAAAGAAAAAGAAGATGCAAGACAATCGATAGGAATTGTATAGTAGGCATTCAAGCAGCATAGAACACCAGGGCTACATGCCACAGCCTTGATTTCTTCTACATCTTTGATCACAGCCAGGTTCGGAAGTGGACACATCAGTACCTGTGACAGCAGAATGATCAAGGGACTTCTAGAAGTACAGGGTGCTGCATGAGCAAGTGGCATGATGTAGAAGGTATTGCAGGTCAGCCAAAGCAGCTGAAGTGTGTTTTATTTTCCTGTTCTCCCACATGCATTTTGGTTCCAGTATCTGAAAGGAGCTTACAAGAAAAATAGAGAGAGACTCTTTAAAAGGTCACGTTGTGGCAGACAAGGGGAAATGGTTTCCAGCTGAGAGTAGGTTCAGCTTAGGTATTAGGAAAACGTTCTTTACTGTGAGAGTGGTGAGGCACTTGAACAGGCTGCTCAGACAAGTTGTGGATGCCCCATCCCCAGAATTGTTTAAGGCCAGACTGGATGGAGCTCTGAGCAACCTGGTCCAGTGAAAGGTGATTGTGGTCAACAGCAGGGATGTTGGTACGAGAGATTCTTTAAGGCCATTTCCAACCCAGTCCATCCTATGATTCCATACCAATAGATACAAGAAAATAGAGAAGCCTTGTTCACCTCTTAATAATGAGTAACTTGAATAACACTTTATAATAAACCTTCAAATTAAAGTTTTCAAAATCAAGTTCTGAAACTTTTCAGATAGTTCTGGAGGGGTTCTGGGTGGAGCTGCCCTAGAAATGGTCTTAACATTTTTATTCAGTTGGGGTTTTTTAGACAAATATCTCAAATATTAAGTCAGAACAAAAAAAAGGAGGGCAGGGAGGAAGGAGACACACCTGAAAGGGAAGCAAAGCCATTGTCAAGAAAAGCAAAGGCCAGTGTTCCCTAAGAAACAGGGAGCCAAGGAAGATGCCAGAGCTAGCGAGGGAGGGATCTTTCTGGCCAGGACCCATCTGGAAGTACCTGAGCAAGGCAGTCTGGGAATCCATCAAAACCCCAGATCATCAGTCAAGTGTATAATGATGAGGCAGTTCTGGATCAGAAGGGTTCAGATCCAGCTCAGGGCTGTGGCTGAGCTGCAGACCAGCATCTGTAAAAGGAAAAGTTGTAGTCCCACACTGAGCTTGAATAAAGCTCCAGGCTCATGTGTAGGGTCAGTGAGGGGGTGCAGATGGGAACGCTCAAGGAAAAAGATCTTTTTAAGGCTCAGTAGTGTTCTCATGACCCTTGCAGCCAGAAGGGCAAGAGGAGGAATTCTGAGGAATAGTAGGAGTAGGATGCTTTATAAAGGAAGTGGGGTTTGGAGTGATTACAGGTCAGGTAGGACCCCACACACCTGACCAAGGGAAACAGAACTGTGTGCAGCTAAGTTCAACAGGAGTCCAGAGAGCTGGACAAACCCCTTGGATCAAGGTAGGTCCAACATCAAGCTGAAAAGCAGAGTCATTAGGTCAGGTCAGGTGACAGTAGCCAGTGCTAGTGCTAGCCCAGTTCTAGCCCAATGCTAGCCCAGCAGCCACCAGGGAAATTTGCATTATCAAGGCAGGTCCAAGATCAGGCAAGAATATCAAGTTTGTGGGTCAGGACCTGGATATGGCACACACATGGCTGCAATAACACAAAGGCAGACATCATGCACAAGATCCTCTTTTAAATCATAGATCTTACATGGGGGAGGGGAGATCTCCCTTGTGGTTTCCTAGAGTTTGTTCTCAGCAGTCTGGACCCAGGGGAAGTTTTGCCCCATGTCAGGGTGCTGGGCTTGAGCACAAGCACGTGGCCTAGGAGAGGGAAGTAGCCTCTGGACCAAGAGAAGAAGTAGTAGGAAACAAGGAGAGGAGCTAAGCTCTCCTTAACTAACTGCATTTCTTTCTGGAAATCATCCCTTTCTCTCTAGATGCTGAGAAATAGTGAGAGCCTCAGACGACTTCACCAGAAGAACCTTGTGAAGTGAAGAAAGGGGTGGGACAACCTGAGACAGAAATAGCAAGAGAGGGAAGTACAGCTAGTGTTTACTGAAGGAAAGCAAGCAGGTAAATCTTGCTATTGGAAAATATGTTCTCCCACCTCAAGAAAAATGTCTGTAAAAATGCAGTGAGGTAAGTAGGCCAGTTTTTGATTCATGAGCAATGTGATGTTCCAGTTAAGGAACAGGAATTTAGACAAGAGATGAGGGGACACTCTGGGGAAAATACCTTATCCATTCTGGAGGTTTCAACTGAACATTTCTGGTTGGTGACTTGTTTTCCGTAGCTAATGGAGATTTCCTTCTGGAGAAACCTGAATTTTGAAGTTGGCAGCATACCCATGGCTTGTATGTTTTTCTGGATACAGTGTGTATTTATACAGTGAGGGTTTAGTGTACAGTCAGTTATACTTCAGCAGTTCATTCACAGATATTAGCTCTACTCACTATGCTCCCTTCTTGCATTTCTACTTTAGAAAAGAATCCTTTGTAACTCTCTCTATTAATTCAGCTCTGTTGAGTTGGTTTACCATGAAGAAGTGACATCAAGCAGAACACAAAATTTTTTGCATTAAAAGCAAAGCCATAAAGTATTCTGAAAGAAAATGGCATCCATGATCTGTAGAAGAGAGCATTACTATTGCTATATATATTAATATTTTCAAAAGAAGGAAAGCTTTAAAGAACAGAAAAAGAAATGTAGGAAAGGAAATGGACAAACATTTGCAAAGAGAACAACAAGTGAAATTATTATGAAGGTACAAGAAGCTGCAGAAATGCAGTCTGAAGTTGAAGCCATTCCTGATACCCCCATGAATTGAAACTAGTCTTAAACAGAACAAAAGGGAAAAATGTGGTAATGGCAAGAATATAAAATGAGAAGTTGTTAATCAAAGGATCTTGTCTATTCTTTGCATTAAGGTCAATATGCTATCTTTTTAAGGTAATTTTTCCCTGTGAATCCTATTTTCTATTGTTTTGTCACAGTGTTGGAAAACATGTAAATATAAGTTACTTCTATTTTATTTCATACAAAATGCAGTTAACTCTATGCTGCAAACTACTACAAGCTAGGGAACTGAAAACTAGGGCTGCTATTCTATGTTTTACATACCCTGTAGGCAACCTAAATACTTAAGAGAATGCTTTGAGAGCACTGTCAGTTTTAGTTTTGTATTGCATAGCTTCTGACAGTTTGTTAAATACATATATGAATTATTTAAAAAAACACTTATGTAGATATCTAAATAACAGTGTATTTGTAGATCTTCAGCTCACTGTTTCAACATGTATTTATGTACTATTTTCAAGGTGTTTATGTAATATGGGATTTCCAGCTAAAGAAAGAGTGTAGACCATGTATAATTTCTGAAATAATTACCGTACAAGCCATCTTAGTCAATAAAAACAAAGACCAATTTCTGCATATTTTCCCTGATACAGCGCCAGGCAGAACTCCAAGTTTCATTTCTGTTCTTCCTCAATAGGAATGAGTGAGAAATTAGTGGGTTTTTTGTTTTTTTTTTTTACCTTAAGTCATCTTATCTATATAAAAAAGAGAATGGAATTTAACTCTGTAATTTCTAAAATTATTTGATAAGATAGTTCTCTGAACAGAAGTTCTGTATTTTTTTAAAACAGAGACTCATGTTTTTAATATGTCAAAAGCCATAGATAAGGCCATGGTGGATCTAGCTTTAATCAGTTACAATATTGAAATAATTGCAAGATATTTTTACTGTTACAGAAGACAGAAAATATTTGTTTTACTTGCTCTCAATGCTTACTTTAGAATTATTTCTATTAATCCTTATTACATCTGGAATTGCACATTGCTTTTCCATGTTAGTTCATTAATATTCTGTAACTGTATCTTTTGGAGAGAGTGGCTCTCTGTTTTCTTCTGGTGAATTCAGGAATCTTGGTTCTCCTTTAATCCACTTCCCTTCACCTGGAGATGCCTTCTGAGTGCACTGGGCCAAAGTCTGGTGTTGTTCAGGCACCTTGCTCATTTGGGCTAGGTAAAACCACAGGCTTCAGTCTCTTGGACATCTTGTGCAAGTAACCTGGAATTCCACCATTTCAGATTCCTCTGCTGTAGCTGGGGCCTCAGCTGTGTCTGTCACATCCAACAATGGATCCACAACCTCCACAGATCCTCTTCTGCTGTTCCAGAACACCAAGAAGGGAAAAGCTGCCAGTTGTGACTGTTTCTTATATACTGTGCCTGCAGATTAAACTTCAAGCATGCACTGCTGACAGAGAAATTTCTGCTGTCAGAAGTATGTTATAAAGAAGAAGGGAAAGGCCACTGATCACAACCAGCCCTAAAAATAGAGTTGTAGGCCTGTGCTGGATGACCCAGTATGTGTGTGGGTACAAATCAACCCCAGAGTTTTCTCTGCATGCGGAAGTTGGATAATCCCACTATAGCCTTAGTTAATTAGCGATGTGTTCATAGGAGAGGAACAGTGTGAGTAATTCTTTCCATTAAAAGAGACCTTGATAGACCTTCCTGTGGGAGTCATGAGCAGAAATTTCAACATTTGGCTTGATGTTAATAGTACAAAAGAAATATCATGGAGACATCAGAAACATCAGCAAAGCGGGGGAAGGGGAAAAGGTCTCCAAAATATTTCATAAGGGTGGTGATAGGAAAAAAACCACCCAAAACTAATTGAAATAAGAAACCTCACAAGTGATTTGTAAAATAGAGCCTGTAGTTACCCAAATGTCTAATTCACTTTCCTTATTAGGTTGCTCATAACATTAAAATATTGCTTTCTCTGAAGTATCACAGTAGCAAACATTGAGATAGCCTAGGTAGATCTTTCAAGCAGGTTGCATTGGCTGGAGGAGATGAATTTTGTTATCAACAGTGGAAAAAAAAAGGTAATTGAAAAGGTTTCTTGTGGTTTGGAAATGCCTTCCAAATATTCATTAAACATTTAAGCGACTAAATTTGCAGAATATGTTCCTGACATTGGCACTGGTTCTGTGGTATTTCTCTCATCAGATGGAAGTACTGTGTGTTATGCAGAGTGCATTCATGCATAAACAATATCATTTTCATAAATTAAAACCTCCCCTGCAGAAGGAACATCTGTGCCTGCCTTTGAATAAAAGATGGTGGCATGTGAGTTGCCCCTTGACTGAGTAGAAGAATCCTCATATTTAGGAAGAAGACACATAACCAAAAGGCAAGCAAGCCTGGGTCAGCTTTTTCAATTTTATCTGAAAAATCGTCATTCATTTACCCCTCTCGGGTTATCTAGGGCACATTTAGCTGTATTACCACTGTCTGGGACAGGGTAATCGGGTGCTTGAAAAGTTGCCTTTTGCTTTCTTTCTTTTCAGATTCAGCAACAGTTTTCGAATGTGGAGCTGCAGGCTCCAGGGAAGTGCAGGGAGATGCTGCAAAATCCATCCGTCGGCATCGCAATTAAATTTAGCATGTTTTTAACGGGAAAACCTGGCAGCGCAGGGTGCTGAACTGCTAGGACAGGTTTACCATGCTGACACGTTGGATTTCCGTAGCTATAAACACCTTTAAAATAGACATCAGTAGCTTGATTTCTCCTGGGAGGGAAAAAAAAAAAAGCCCTCATCCATCGGAAAGCCTGTTTACTTTCTGCTGGGTTTAACTGCAATAGTTATGAAATATTTATGTCGCCTCCGATTTGTGACAGGCTTCATATAAAGTATTTCAAGTAACGTTTAAATCTGTTTTTNCCGACCCCGTGCTCCTCAAGGTAAGTAAAGAATCCGTGTCCTTTTTTTAGTCCAATTTTATTCTACAAATAATAAGTGTTGCACCTTTCATGAGCTATCCGAATAAAACAATAATCCCATAGGAATTACTTACACTAAGAAAAAAAAATCACATTTAAGGAAAAATGCAACATTCGACCAAATGTTCAATACTATGTTGTTGCCAAAGGATGGATGTTTTTTCTAAAATCCCAGTGTGNAAATCGTCATTCATTTACCCCTCTCGGGTTATCTAGGGCACATTTAGCTGTATTACCACTGTCTGGGACAGGGTAATCGGGTGCTTGAAAAGTTGCCTTTTGCTTTCTTTCTTTTCAGATTCAGCAACAGTTTTCGAATGTGGAGCTGCAGGCTCCAGGGAAGTGCAGGGAGATGCTGCAAAATCCATCCGTCGGCATCGCAATTAAATTTAGCATGTTTTTAACGGGAAAACCTGGCAGCGCAGGGTGCTGAACTGCTAGGACAGGTTTACCATGCTGACACGTTGGATTTCCGTAGCTATAAACACCTTTAAAATAGACATCAGTAGCTTGATTTCTCCTGGGAGGGAAAAAAAAAAAAAGCCCTCATCCATCGGAAAGCCTGTTTACTTTCTGCTGGGTTTAACTGCAATAGTTATGAAATATTTATGTCGCCTCCGATTTGTGACAGGCTTCATATAAAGTATTTCAAGTAACGTTTAAATCTGTTTTTGATGGTCGGAGGCAAAGACCTGTTGATAATTGTTCCTGGTCATTAGGGGAATTGCTCTCCCGCAGGTTTTGTCCCCGGGTTTCTTAAGCCTCAGAATAATCAGTGAAGATTAAAGGAATACGTTTCCCGTCTGGGAAGAGGAGGGGATGATGAATCGATAACGCGGGTCCAGGTCTGTCTTGCAGGGGAAAGCGCACCTGCTGCCGCCGCGCCGGGGCCGAAGCGCCCGCTCCCGGTGTGCGGCTCCCGGCCGGGGCTGGCTGCGGACACCCCGAGGCCCGGGCAGGGAGAGCCGCGGGCCGGGGCTGGCTGCGGACACCCCGAGGCCCGGGAGGGGAGCCCCGCAGGCGGCAGGGCCGGGCTGAGCTGCCCGGGGCAACCCGGGCGGGTGCGGGAG
>VXAC01000490.1:443195-470976 GCA_013399225.1 Rhipidura dahli
AAAAAAAAAGAGAGAGAGAGACCAAAGCAAACCAAAAAACCCAACAAACCAAAAAATCGGAATGCCAAGGGGTTCAAGGACTAGAAAGAAACAGTGCAAATTGTATGTGATAGTCAAGCAGCTTTCGATTTAAAAAGGGTGTTGGCATTTGCTTATAATCTTTATATACAAGTTTGTGCAAGTAATGTGTTGAATTGATATGTTTTAATAGAAAATAAATCTATCGTTCTTATATCTTCTCAAGACCTAGGGGATCTGGTTCTTCTTGTATGGGGGAAAGGAAAAAGAAATAAAGAAAAAAGAAAAAAAAAAGAAAAGAAAAAAGAGATTTGTATGGGAAAGAAATTGCCCGGATTGTGCATTTTTTTTTCTTCTTCATCTATTTGAAAAGGAAAGAAGTGCTAAGGCAACATAACTTCTCTAAGCACTTTTCTGCTGGTTTAAATTAGTTAAATCATTTTGTATAAATTAGATATAATTCTACCTTTCCAATATGTATAAAAATTGATGAAGCTGCATGGTTTAAAATAGGAAATTCACGTTATAAAAAGTCATTAAAAATTCTGTACAAAATCACAACAAAATAATTCAGCATGGGAAAGGTAACAAGTAGTAAAACGTTGGTTGAAAAATATAGATTTCATATATATTTTGTAATTGGCCCATCGCTAGTTTAAAAATTGCATAGATCCTAATTATTGCTTGTGATTTTGTTATCCCGATCAGGTAATTGACGCGATCCCAATGCCCCAACCCCAATTTACAGCGTCGCTCCGAGGAGCGGAAGCAAAGACAGCGGGTGAGCGGGGGGGACGCGGCGGCCCCGAGGCGGCGGCGGGACCCGCCGGGCTGCCCCCTGTAAACAAGGCGGTGGCGGGCGGCGGGGCACGGCTCCCCCGGCCCTCCCTGCGGCGCGGGGAGGCTCAGTCGTGGAAGATGGCGTTGAGCTGGGCGCTGAGGACGCGCTCGTGGTGCGGGTGGCCCTCGTAGGGCGCCAGCCCGTCCACCGGGATCTCGCAGCGGGAGGCGGCGGGCGGGAAGATGGCGGCGTGGGCGGGCGCGGCGGCCAGCGCGGCGGCGGCGGCGGCGGGGTAGTGCATGGAGAAGGCGTAGCTCTTGTCGAAGTCGGCGGCCGGCTCGTGCTTGAAGGAGAAGTTGCCGTTCACGCTGAGGGGCGGGCTGAGGGGTCCGTCGAAGGCGGGGCTGGCGCCCTCCGCCAGCCCGCTCTCGAAGAAGGGCTCCAGCGCGGCGCCGTAGGCGTGCGGCGGCTTGAGGTGGAAGAGGTGGGAGCTGTCCATGGTGCCGTAGGGCGGGCTGGGCAAGCCCGGAGACTGGTAGGGGTAGGGATGTGCAGGGAAGGGCGCGCCCGCCGCCGCCGCCGCCACGTGCGGCGGCACCTCCTGGCTCTGCTCGGGGAGGAAAGTCCGCGGGTTGAGCTGCAGGCAGCCGGCCACCAGGTTGGTGGTGGGCTGCGACAGGCCCTTGCAGAGGGTCTGCACGAAGGACACCAGGTCCGGGCTCTTGCCTGAGCGCAGGATCTCGGACAGCGCCCAGATGTAGTTCTTGGCCAGGCGCAGAGTCTCGATCTTGGAGAGCTTCTGCGTCTTGGAGTAGCAGGGCACCACCTTGCGCAGGTTGTCCAGGGCCGCGTTCAGCCCGTGCATGCGGTTGCGCTCCCGGGCATTGGCCTTCATGCGCCGCAGCTTGAACCGCTCCATGCGCGCCTTGGTCATCTTCTTCTTCTTGGGGCCCCGCCTCTTGGGCTTCTGGTCGTCGTCTTCCTCCTCCTCCTCTTCCTCCTCCTCTTCGTCCAAGTCGTCCTCTTCGTCCTCCTCCTCGCCGTTCCGCAGCGAGTCCTCCTCGGCCTCGGCGTGCAGACCCTCCAGGTCCTCCTCCTTCTTGTCCACCTCGTGCTCCTCGTCCTGGGAGCTGAGGCACTCATCCGTCCAGCTCGGGGGGCCCTGCGGCTGGGGGTCGCCCATCAGCCCGCTCTCGCTGTACGACTTGGTCATGGTGAGCCTCTGCATCGCGGAGGAGACAGAAAAGAGACGTGTCAGCACCCGGAGCAGCGGCCGTGGCCACGCGCGGCCCCCCGCGGGGGGAAGTTGCCCGCGCTCCTCTCCCCGGTCCCGCCGCCCCCTCCTGAGGGAAGCCCTGGATTCCCCACCGTGCCAAGACAAACTTTTAATTGTCTCCGCGTTTCTGCTTTGTAATTAAGTTGACATATGTTCAAATGCCATTATGTAACTCGCCGATATTAGCGGGGAATATAAGCAGATTATATGTGCGGAAGGCAGCCCAGGAGGCACGATGCAACTGGACCAAGCGTGGGTTGTTTTGTTTTGTTTTGCTTCGAAAAAAATCCTCAAACATTTTTACCGAATAGGGGAAAGGGAAGGCGGACACACAGGGCACCTGCAGGACGGATGGCGCCTGTGATGCCTGTCCCCGCCGCTTTCCGCGGTTCCCCCTGGCCGCTCCTTGCGTGGGGCTTGTGTCGCCCCAGCGGGCACCGAGCACCTGCTCCCCCGGTCACGCCTTCGTCCACAGGACTGTCGCTGGGTGCCCGCGGCGGGGCTGCGCGGCCCCTGCCCGTGGTAACAGGTGCGGCATTGGCCCCAGTTTCCCGTCCCCGTCGTCCCCTCCGTTGCAAACGGGCATCGGTTCCCCCTTTCGTGTGGGGCTGTGACTGCCCCCCGGTAGCGTCGGGCACACCGGGAAGAAACAATGCCACCCGCCCGCCGAGGCGCTGGGACCTTGGCGATCGCGCTCCGCGGAGGAAAGGGAGCTGAAAGTTCCGAGGTGCATCGGTGGAAGCACGTTAGCATATGTAACACGCGTCTGTATAAATGGGCGCACATACACATATTTATATGTATGTACGGCCGCACATACACGTTTACATACATATGTGTAAATATACATATGTGTGTGTGCGTTCATGGATGGACACAGGTGTGCCCGCACACACCAGCAGGAACGACCGCAAGCGACAATAAAACCCGAAGCCGTTCCGGCAGAGGCAGATCCTGTCCGCCCCGACCTCCCAGGGTCCTCTCCCACCCCGGCAGCCGCCGCGAACCCTTTTCTCGCGGGGGATAAAAACACGGTTTCCCGTTACCTCCGTTGCTCAGCCTCTCCTGCGCGGTGACGGTCTCATAACCCCGGCACAGCTCTCCGTGCGAGGGCGCCGCGCGCGCGCGTGTGTGTGTGTGTGGCGCTTTTTTTTTTCCCGAGGTTGCCCGGCGCCGGGCTCCCCCCGTTATATAGCGGGACGGAGGATGCGCGGCGGGGGGCCGGCACCGGGACCCGGGTACCGCGCNACCGCCACCGTACCGCCACCGTACCGCCACCGTACCGCCACCGCGGAGCCGCATTGTTCCCATTGTTCTGGGGTGCGCCCACACTGGGTCCCCGCCGACCCCCCCTTAGCATCTCCTAACGGGCGCCTCTGACCCCCGGAGGCTCCCTGTCCCACTCCTTGTCGCTCCCTCGCCGCCACTGATCCCCTCCTCTTTCCCCGGTTTTCTCCAGAGATGGGGAAAACGGACTTCCCGGGGCTGTTGTGACACCCCCCACCCCGGTCTGTCCTAAAGCCTGGAGTAAACGCCGGTTCGCTTTTCCCGGGTTTTCGGTGGGAATGCTGCCGGTTAACGGGAAGTTTGGAAGAAAGACACCGAGTGGTGGCTTACAGTCTTTAAACGCCTCGGCGGAGTTTGCAAACGCCGTCAAACCTTAGGGATGCGCTTTAAGGAGGGAGATGGCCCGCTCTCATGATAGTTGTGCTACCGGCACGCCTTATCCTGATATTTATCCAATAAAAATAAAATTATTTTCACCTCTTGCGGCTTTAAATGCGAAACAAATCATTCCGCCCTGAGGAGATGGATTTGGAAGATATTTTTCCAGGTCGGGTTATTTTTAAAATGTTTCTCTCCTGTTGGTGACCTACATAGCCCGGGGCCGGCAGGGCAGCAGGACGGGACTCCGGGGATGTTTGCCTTCTCGGTAATCAAATACAGAGAGCAACCGACTGCATTTTGTTTTTTCAAAGCTTGGTCGGTTCTCTGAGTGAAGCGAGGGCCGGCAGTGCCGTGTGTGCCGCCAGGTCGGCCGAATGGGGCTGGAGAGGGGCACCCTCGGGTCACCGGCGGCTGCGGCCCTTCCCTGGGGCACGGAGGGGAGGGGAGCGCCGGCGCCGACCCACCGAAGCATAGCCCCTGCCCGTGGCGAGCCTTCTCGGGGCACAGAGGCGCTCCCGGGCCGGGATCCGGGAGCGTGCCCGTACCCCGGACCGGACTTCCCGCCGGACCCCCCGACAGCGCGACCCCATTAATGGGAGCTGCTGGGGCTGCAGCGCTGCTGGCGCGGACGCGTTTTGGAAGCAATGAGGTTCGAACAGGTTTGGAGGGCGCAGGAGAGAGATGGGTCCGGTCCAGCCCTGGCTCGGCTGCTGGAAAATGTCCCTTAGAATGGGACTCTCTGGGAATACACCCGGGAGTGAGGGGCGCTGAGAAACACCAGGCAAAAATACTGGGAGGAGGGCACTGGCAGAAAACTGGATCTCGGGGAGCGGTGAGAACTTTGGGGTGCTCGTGTGCTTCTGAGTGTGATCAACACAGTCATCTTCACCGGGAGCAGAATAAAATCAACATGTTGTCGATTGGCAGATAAATAGAGAGACAAATAAAGAGGCAGAGGGGCTTAAACCCTCAGAGCCCGGCTCGTTCGGTCCCAATCGGTGCTTGGCGAGGGTACAGGCGTGACTGTGGAGCCAGGCCGACAGGTGCCAGGCACTGTTCCGTGCCGCCCGTCGGGGCCGGGGATGAGCGCTGCGTCCCGGGGGCGCCGGGGCTCTCTGCCACTCCGCCTTCATCCTTCCCGCTGCTTCGGCACTGCTTCTCCTCCTCATCTCCCGGGCAGCCGGCTCTGCCTTCCCCACTCGGACCGTCCCCTGGCTCAACGGCTCCAGTTTCCCACCTTCCCTGTTTCTCCTCTTCCCCCAGCCGCTTGATTTTATGGCTCCAAGCGTGTCTCTTTTTTTCTCGCTGACCTACAGACTCCTCCTTCTCCATCTGGCTTCTAATTCGGCTTCTGTTTATTTTTCCTCCAGAATCCTTTGATTTTCTTTCCCCCCTTTTTTGAAAGAAAATATTTTTTAAATTTTTCCTTTTGTCATTCATTTTCCCTTTCTTTTTCTTTATTTTTTTCTNCCGGCCCTGGCAGGAGGCGGTCCCGGGGCCGCCTGGGGCCCGCTGAGGCGGCGGCGAGCGCGGCCCCTCCGCGGGTCGCCGCTGGGGCCGAACCCCGTCCCAGTCAGGAGGGAGGGGGTTTTGGTGCGGGGGAAGCAGCGCTGTGGAAACGCCTTACAGTTGTCCGGAGCGCGAAATCCGCTCCCGATGAAATCTCTTGGGTTTGCGGCATTATCTTAATTAAGATAATTGATTCATATTGCACCTGCGAGAGTGCGGGGAAAAGATGCCTCCCCAAATAGCTCGGAGCTATCGGAGAGAGGAAGCCGCGCTTATAATTGAGCGAGTGATTTACTGCCCGTGTAGCCCGGGCTGTTAGGGTTCTCTCCTTTCTCTGTCAGGTTTCCCGTTCCCTCCCTCTCCGGAGATGCACCCACACAAACCCCGAAGGTTGTCCTGAATAAAAAGAGAGAAGAGAAAACGTCTCTCCCCGCTATCCCTGTCTCTCCGTCCCACCCCACCGTAGGTCCGGAGCCACCGCCGGCGCGGGGATCGGGCTCGGGAAGGGCCGGCTTGGGTCTGCCCGCGAGTTTCCCCCGCTCGCCCATTTCCAAACGCTGCGGCGAGAGGAGGGGACGGGAGGAGAGAGCAGCCCCATCGCCCGGATCACTCCGAGCTGCGCCCAGCCTGCTCCGGCTGCCGTGGCTCGGGAAGCACGGCGGGAGAACCACGCTTTGAGGTGCTGCTCCGGTACCGGTTCAGTGCGGGGAGAGACCGCATCTCACCTGGTAGCGTCTCTCTAGGTTACAACGCACATCTGGGCTCGAAAATTGGTACGGCTGATTAAGGTGCCTTTTCTGCTCTTTTCCCTCTTAAAACTCAGTGTATTAATTTTTTTGAGCCTTTCCATACTAGATAAATGCTTTTGTTATTTTAATTCTATAAATGTAAACTTCTATTTAGTTAATGGAAAATACATCACCACCAAGGTTTAATTATCATCTTTTAAAATTACTCTTTTAGTCAAGTGCACACAATTATGAAATCACAATAGATTTAAAATATAATTCAAATTGATTAAAAAAAAACAAATCAGAGAAGTACATACCATTAAAGCAAACGTCTAAATTGTATTGGTAGGCCGGCTACCGCCTGAGCTACAGTTTAAATAGCGTCAGCAGTCTTTGCTATCGGTGTCAAACCACCTCTGTTATTAGGAAAAAGGATTCTTATCAGAAGGGATTTAGATGCTGTTGTAACTGCAAAATCTAATTATTTTTGATCCAGGCATTTACCCCCAGAGTCCCACCTTGTTTAAATAAAGTGTTTTCTTTCCTCTTGAACAAATGCATTTCCATTTGAATTAAATATTGATAATTTGACCTTTTAGTTCCTTTAACTAATCAAAAGGGAAAAAAAAATCCAAATGTAGATCCTAGTGCCTTGCCCTAGTGGGTCTTTCCGCTTGAATAGACACTGAGATTAAATGAGTCAAACTTCCTCTTTCATTGCACTCTCTTTGCACTAATTGCTTATGCAAAAATGCAGATTTGTATTAATTAGTAACTCCGCTGATTAGTTCGGTGGTATTTTCACGTAATAAATCATGCTGCAGACACGATTTTTGGCACATCCCCAGTAGTGGCTCAGGATGCAATAAGTTTTCCATATTAAATAAAATCTTAGCCTAAATCTACCTTTTCGTTGCAGGTACACTGTGTACCACCTGCTGTACGCACCTGCTACGGGAAATTACCTTCTGTCCCTGGCAAGCCTCTTTCCTTGATAATGCACTCCTCTTCACAGGGTGTAGACTTTAAAATGGGACGCATGAATCACAGAATCAAAGAAGGAGAGAAACATGATGCTATTTTTAACCCTTTCAGCTGAATGGCGCTCATTTTTAAGGGGATGAAAGATACATGTATCTATGTAGGATACATCAATGTAGATTTTTTTTCTTCCCTTCCCTATGCCCAGCCACGTTATCTCCTTTTACAGCACCATTCACTCTGTGTCCAAATTATCAAACTCAAGCCCGTTTTTATTTTGTAAATTTCTTTTTATTTCCTTCAGCTGCAGAGGCTGAACTCCTACAAACATGACACTTGTTAACTGGAGTTCATGTCTCAGTCGGATACAGAGGCCTCAGCAGCAACTCTTTCACAGCATCTCTAATGATATCTACACAGTACCAAACGCATCTCCACTTGCTTGTATCATGAAACCTCTACAAAAAACTCTCTAGATCACACACAGGCTGATGCACAGCCTCCAGCAGCTGAAATCTACATGTGAAAAACCTTTCCCAATTCTTTCTAAAATCATCCTAGATATTACTCTTCTCCTGGCTCACTCAGACTGAGTGGTCTATACTTCACACCATGTCCTCAAGCAAGGCAGCACAAGGCAGTGGGATGCCTACTACAACAAATAATGTCAACTGGTGCAATGCTTGTTAAAAAGAATATGAGGTTCCAAAGGAATATAAAAGATGATGACACTGGTATAATTTCCTAACAGGTGACGCTTTCAAGGGCAGATCCAGACCAGTCTGCCTCTTTTCTGCTAAAACTCTCCCTCACACAAGCAACACAAGCAGGACTGTTGCCACAAACATACTTGCAGGATCTGGCCTTTGGCCTCAGTCTAAGCAGTGCAATGGGGTGGAAGAGCATCAAACACAGGTGTCAGCAGATTATCTAAAGCTTTGCTGAGATTAAAATCTTGTCTCAATACGAGTTATTGCATATTCCCTAAATAGAAATCTCCTTAGTGGTGGCTTTAAAAGGCCTGCTTTTGTTTTCCTTTAGGGAGAAAATAGCAGTTGAACCCCAGGCTGTGCACAAAACAGTTTATGCATTTGTTCCCTATGGCCATCCAATCTGAACATTTTGTCAACATTTTGCACTTCCTAGCAAAGCCATTGCTTCTGTTAGTGTTCCTTTATTGAAGAAAGTTAAAGCCAAAATGCTCTTAAAGGGTTACACAAAAAATGGCCCTGATTAATCTCAGAACACGGTTACTTGTTTAAGCAATATCCTGAGAACAAAACAAGAAAGGTTAAATCAATGATCCACAGGGATGGAAAAAGAGATTCAAATAATCATTAAATCTTATTACATAATGTGGCTTTGTTTTTACCTCTTGGAGTGAGTTCACACCTGGGTCTGTGCTTTAAGTGTTCAACAGTGAGCTGGGCATGATGGAGAATCATTTCCCATCACAGCACAGCAAAACCTCTACAGCCGTGGGACAGAGCTAGTCAACTGAAATTCTTGCTAAGCATTTTAAGTGTATATGAGGACATTCTTAGTATAATAATATTATATTCTTAATTCTTAATTATTATTCTTATACACATCACCATATTTTAAGTGATTTCCTTCCTCTGCCATTCCTGTCACCATTCCCTTTTTGCCCCCCTGGCTTACCACTGTTAGTTCACAACATTGTGTCCACTGCCTAAGAGTGTGTGTCATCACATGTGACTGCTTTTCAGAGATGCTCTTAGAACATTAGCTATCCCAGCTATGAGTGTGATTATCCCCAGACTACACTGACATGATGTGGTCCTTCTCTGGGTCTTGAGGAGGTGTCTAATCCTCAAAGGACAGGATAACCATCAGATGGCACACTTTGTTTGCCATCTTTCACTGCAAAGATTCACATAAAGATGGTATCTTGTCATCCAAAAAAGCATTTTTGTTCTTATATCACTTCCTGCAGAAGGTAATTTTATTGCCCTCCATCAGCTGGGGGCAATCTTAAAGCTCACCTAGAGGAGGCATGGAAATATCGAGGTCCTCGATATTATAAGGACTTTATTATTATGAGGACTTTCAAAGGCAAGTGTCCATTAGGGTCAAAAATACATCTAAACCCCAAAATATTTTATTGTAAGTCCTAATTTGTAATGCAAAATTAACTTCCTGTGAACTTTCAGTAGGGAAGATGCAAGCCTTGCTGAAGTGCTCAGTGTAGGAGAACTGATGGCCATGACCCTAAGTAATTGTGGGAGAGGTGTGGACAAGCTTGAAAAAAGCAGTAGATGAGGAATAGTCTACACACTGTAGGCTGTCAGGTGTCCTTTGGAGCAAGGCTGGCTGTAGTGCAGCTATGGCATGAACAGCCAGTGATGCAGCAGCTAAGGATGTTCTGGCTGGAGTAACATTGCAGAGAGACATCCCCAATGCTGAGCTTTAGTCCAGAGCTCCAGGTGAGAGTACTTCTGAGGTGCTGGGACTGAAGTTGTGTGACACTCATGTACCACTCATGTACCAGGTAGACCTTTTCTATTCATTCTGATGACTCTTGCCCAGGAAAACATTTCTCTTTGCTAGTCATCATGTGAGCCCAGAGATGAGTATGTCCTGAAAACTTGTAGCTCTCTCATCGGGCTTAGTCCTTCTGTCAGATTTTTTTCTCCATGCTAAACCTTTGCTTGGTTTATGTGGATTCCCAAGAGAGGAGAAACATGCTTGTAAATCACTGTTTTCTCGACAACTGAGCTCCAGTTACATGCCACTATGATAATATAAACATTTACTCATTTTGTCCCTCTTCACCCTTGCAAGTGGAGAAGAGCATCTGGCCCTTTGTTGGTAGTCAATTGTCAGTTTGCTAAAGCATCCAGTTGTTTACGTTCACTTGAACAAGGGCACATAAATAACCCTGCTCTCCACTGCTTTGTGGAGTGTGGTCATGGTTGAAAGGGAGTGTTAAACCTGTCCTTCCAACAGGAGAGGGGAATTCTCACCTGGCCACTCTTCAGATAGCTTGCAGATCTGTATTTGCACATGAAGCAGTGGAGAAGAAATCTATGGGTTTTGTATTTCTGTATATTTATCCTCATAGTTCATGCTGTGGTGTTTAGAGAATCTTTTTGGCAACACAAAAAACCTCAAAAACAATGACAAGACAACAGAGAATGAGATCTAGCATCTTTAAAACAGACTTTTAAAAAGCCCTGGTGGAAGAAAAAATACAGAGTATAATGTTAAGATGTATCTTTTAAAGATCTATTTCAAACCATAATCTGTAGTTCTTCTGTATCCATGTCATCTCTAGGTAGACTGGTGCTCTGTGGAACTATCAATAAAGAAAATGACTATGCATTCTTTCCAAAATTAATTTAAGGATTACAGTTTTCCAGGATTGAAAAGCAACTGTCAGCTAGTTGTTTGGTTTTGTTTGTTTTCTTTTAAACTAGGGGGTCAAGGTTCACCATAGCAAGAATCTCTACTTCTGATAAGTTTGTACTTCTAAAATGATTTAATATTAAAAAGGATTGGCAATTTCAGTTGTAGTCAGTCAGGCATATACTCAATCTCAAGTGTAATTTATAGTTCATTTCTTCTGCTATAGATGCAAAAGTAGTTATAAGTTTCTTGGATCACCTTGATTTCAAATGTTCTGTTGAAGCTTTGGGGCAGCTCATTCAGCAGCTGCTGTGAACAAACACACGTGGGAGCTGTGAACAGCAAGCAGCAGTGGTGAGGAGTCAGTCTGGCCAATGGCTGACACTTTTATATTCCCACCCTCGGATGAAGGACTGAGAAAATGAACCTGAGTGTGACAATGTAGGTGCATGTGGCACTTGAGGGCTCAGTAAAAGCCATGTGATTACTGCACCTCTTCTAGCTCACAAGTCTGTGGGGTGGGAGCAGGGCACTATGTCACCATGTGCAGCTGGAGAATTTTAACAGCTTGATGCTGTTCGGGGTGGGAAGGCCCACCCTCTCTGCCTGCTTTCTATTTCTCTCTTCCCTTTGCTCTTGTTGGTGTAATCTGCTCCATCCTCTGAAACAGAACTGGTGTCTGTGAGACTCAGTTTAGAAAACTCCTTTTGTCACTGAACTGGCTACATTGGCTCATAGAAGACCTTGACAAACACCCTCACACAGGCAGGGTAAGAGGCAGAAGCACACAGCCAGAAGCATCATAAAGACAGGGAGAGAGGGGGGAAAGGAATAGATGTCGAGCCTCAGTTTTTCTGCTGCAATGTGGGTCTGCACTGAGCCATCAAGCCTGCACCATTTTCTGCTCCTTGTTTAAACCATCTAGGATGGACCTGCTGAGCATGATTAGCAGGCTAGATGAACATTTGATCTGGTCCAGTAGGGGATCACTGTAGTTTTATGTTTGCAGTATTTTGCCCTTTTCCTCATTTTTTAGATTTGTAGGAATGGCAGAAGGGAAATCCTGCCTATCCTAGTCTGTATCCCTGAAGAAATGATTCCTGAGATGTCTTCAGTGAAGCTGAAGTCTCCCTGGATGGCTTGAGCCCATGTCATCCTACCCACTTTCCACCTGCAGTGTTTCTTTCTCACTCCAAGTTAACCCCAATGTTTCCTTCTCACTCCAAGTTAACCCCAGTGTGTCACCTGTGCTCACTCACTCTGAAGAACAGACACACAGTCCTGCTTAGATCTACATTTTCAGTTTGAAGAGATGGCAGCTTTTTACTGGCCATGTTTATCGGGCCAATAGAATTGTTTTAGTCAGCAACCAAACTAGCAAGAAAATATCGAGCCAAATACCAGGCTCTTTAAGACCAGGTTGGAGAGAATTCTGGGAAAGTATTCACAGCAATATTTGGGACACAAGAGTCCATATCAGACTCAAAGGAGGCATTCAGTGTCCACTGCTAGTGGTACAGTACTTCATGCATCAACCATCAGAAGCTTGCTTCTAACCTTAATACCAACATTAATTTGATAAAGAGATTTAGTATTTTCTATTAATCCTTTTTTACAAAGAGAAGCAAATCTTTAAATGCTTGGTGTTGTTAAGTAAACCTTATTCTAAAGGCAACTTAAGGAAGGGTTGATTTTGTTTTGTTTCCAGTTAAGTGCAAGAGAACATGCCTTCATTTCTTTGCATTAAGATGCAAATTAGAGATAATATTCTTGACCATTACAGTGAGGTAATTTACAAGAGACTGAAATCAAGCTTTTAGTGACATACAGACGTTAGAATATTAAAAGAAGCAAAAAAAATTGATCGGCTATTTTGTTTCATACAGGCAACAGAGAAGAAATGGAGCACCTGCAGGCAAGTTCATTTGTGTGTGTTACTGCCGTGGTGGAGAGATGGATGGCGATGGGGGCAGCGTTGTGCAGATGAGTGGGAGGAGTGGGGGAGGACACGAAACAAGGTAACTTAAAGCCATTTCTGTGCTCATTTGCCTCCTGCATTCCCAATCAACCTCCAAAATAAATTAGAGAAGATGAAGAATGCCTCCAACATCTACCAGCTGCCAGTTGCCTTGCACGGTTAAAATGTGCCCAGAGGTACTGCTGTGCTCCATGATCCACAGGGGCCATGGAAGCTCACAGCAGTTCCTGGTGTATCCTCAACAGGCTCCTCGCTTTGCCATGCAGGATCACGCCATGGTCACACAGGAGCAGGATCCGCCGAGGGAATTCCAGGGGCTCCCCACCTCTCCCGGACCCAGCTTTAAAGGCACTGAACTCGTGTCTGGCATAGGGCAGGTGGTGGGGAATACAGCATCATACAGTCACCCCAGGACAGTGCTCCATCCTGCTCTGAAATTGCACTTATGTCCGAGCACAAATTTCTCTTCCTCCACCTCTGTCCTCTGTCCAGCTCAGCACATGTATAATTGAAGATGGCACAGAGGGGTTGCTGTAAAGTCAGCAATAAAGTGATGATAATGACAATGACCCTCTTCTCCTTTGCCGAAATTGTCTGTTTTTTTTCTGGCAGAGGAGGTGGGGACGTCCTTTTATTGTGTACTCAGTAGAGAAAATATTTATTAGATGATGAAAATAAGAAAGCTAACTCCCCTTAAAAATAAAAAATTATGTTCACATTTATATTTATTTGAAAAAAAATCTTTCTCATATATTCTAGACGTGAATCAGTAATGCTCGAAGTGCTCCATTTATTTGCATATAAGTAAATTCACATATATATGTGTATGTATATGTGTTGAAGGAGTAGAGAGCATGATACAAATTATGGGAGATAAATGCAGAAAAAAGAATGTCTGCCGCTAGATTGTGTCATTCTGTTTAATAAGTTGGCAGAAATAAATATCTATATTGACGTTTCATCTTCTCAACCCTGCACAAGGTTCAGCGCCCCAGTCGGTCTTCCTGCCGATCGTGCCCACCAGAAGGTGGCACTGAAGAACCCGTCCTACAGACAGACCCGAGAAGGAAGAAAACTCAGATTCACAAACCGGCTCTGATTTTGTGAATACAAAATAACTCAAAAAGCATTTCTCCTCGCTAGTATTCGCTTTTAGGAAGGGCAAGGCTTTGGTTTTTTCATTTTGTTCTCAAACATGATGCAGAAGAGGTTAAAAGTCAACCAACCATAGCACCCAGTGAATGCCATCTGAGTTTGCCTAGCGACGCACATTGTTGTTTTCTAAAGTCCTCTTATCAAAATATAACACTGATGAGCTTTCAAATACAAGACCTTATGAGCAAAAAGGGGTTAGCTCATACAATTATTATTTAGCACTCCTGTTTTCTGAATGAACAATCAAGTTGTTTTGAATAGAACTTTAATTCTCACTGAGGAAAAAAAAACAAAAAACAAAAAACCAACACTTCAGCAACTTCATGTTGAAATGCATTTTTAAAAATTTTACTAAAAAATGCAAAGGATTTTCTAGTGACATGAACATTTCCACCTTTTAGAGACTTACCTTTAAATACTTAATATTACTATGGCTGCTTGGATAATTTCAGTAAATTCATATTCCTGTCTTAAAATGCAAAACAGTGCTTTCGGATAGGTTCCTACTCTTGAATGACAGCTGAAGGGATGTAAATCTTTCAGAGTCAGTAGCAAAGACATGAGAAGAAATTAGCTATATATAATATTTTTGGGGAGAAGTCTAGTTACTTAAGAAAATTTAGAGATTACAAGACAGAAACTTGCTCACATCTCTTTCTCTCCAATAGCTGTTATTCTCATGAAGATTGATGAAAATGTCTTCAACATGATCTAAATGGCACTTATGCCTCAGGGTTCACTTCGTGTCTTTTGATGCGTCCCTGATCAGGCTTTGTTTTGGGAGGTGTGATGGTACAGGACCATTAACCGTTACCAGTAAGTGCTAATGTTAATTACATTAAGCACAATCCTCCAGTTGGTCCATCTGTTACTCTTTTTTATGTGCTACCTATTATTGTTTGGGATTTTCTCGGTACTCCAGGAAAATATCTTCTAGTTTTCTTCTTGGCTTTATTTAAAAGATGTTAATTCATGTGTGCCTCAATGAAATACTTTTTTACATTTCAAATTTAGCTTTCCTTTTTCGAGTGATTTTAAAAATATTATTTTTGCATGTGGTTTTAGCATTTAGTTATGGTGTTGCACCTGAATGTTTAGCTTAGTAAACCACTTCAGCATCTCGTATTTCATATAGTATGCATCTTGAAAATAATCAATGCCATATTTTTGGATGAATTTGGGCTGTTTTCCTCATATTTAAATATGACAGTTTCTTTCATTGCTATCATTGTGTGTAAATTGCATCAGTTTCCGTTTCCCTCGCTGTATTTTCCCTTCTTTTTCGAGCTATTCTAAACTGAAAAGAGTATTTTCGGTATTATTCACCTGCTGCTTTACTTCTGGTCGGACTCAGCCGTGCCACTGGCTGGAGATGCGGGGATGGGGACAGGCTGCTGACCTATAGCTCTCGGCCAGCAGCGCTTCGTGCACCGCAGCTAATTACGGTAAAGTCAAAAGCAGACTTAAGCGGTCATATTAGGGTTTAGATAATTGCAGTGTGTTTAAACTGGGGGTCCTGGCTGGTGCTGCTGCCCCCCGGGAGCGATGCGGGGCCGGCGGGTGCCGAGCCGGGAGAGGGACGGGAGAGGAGCCGGGAGAGGGATGAGAGAGGAGCCGGGAGAGAGACGGGGAGAGGGGCCGGGACAGGGACGGAGAGGAACCGGGACAGGGACGAGAGAGAAGCCGGGATAGGGACGGGAGAGGGGGCGGGACAAGGACGGGAGAGGGACGGGAGAGGGGTCGGGACAAGGACGGGAGAGGAGCCAGGACAGGGACGGGAGAGGAACCGGGGCAGAGACGGGAGAGGAGCCGGGCAGGGACGGGAGAGGAACCAGGGCAGGGACGGGAGAGGAGCCGGGACTGGGACGGGAGAGGAACCGGGGCAGCCGCGGGCGCGCAGCTCCCCCTCCCGGGCAGGGCTTCCCCACGGCCGCGGGGGAGGCTCCTCCGGCCGCGGAAAAAAGCCTTCGGGTCTCACAGCCCTTCCCCGACAGGCAGCTCATTACCTCGCGGTTGGAGAACGTTACAGAAAATGCGAATAACTGGGTTTGGGAGGATCTGTAAACCTGGAAATTTGAGCACGGAGAGAATTGGGAAAGTCAGATTTGAGGCAGGGGCTTCTTTTCCCTCCCACATTCAGCAATTTTTTCGGAGTTAAGCAGGAAACCGGCCCCGAGAACCACTTTTTTTCGTAAAATTTGAGGTTTCATAAAACAAAAGAAGGGGTTAAGATTGAGTTTAGGATCTGGGAAAACAAGTGTCGCAACAGCAGGATTTCTGCTGGATTTGCAAATCACCGTGACAAAGTCTTGTCAAACTCGGAGCAGCTAGAGGTGTTTAAGGCACCTGTGGGCTGACAGTTAACACTCGATTTAGGGTTTGGAAATGCATTTTGGAGACATCTTATGGGTCTTATTTTTAAGGTAAGGCTGACTGAGGTAAGGGAAAAGGAGGTCTGGGAACGTGTGGTGGTCTCATTCAAACTGCCTGAGCAACAGGGCAGTTCGGGACAAGTTTTGCAAAATCATTTTTCAGCAGCAGTTTCCTGTGGTGACTTGAGATGTCCTCCCAAACAATCACATAGGAAAAGAAATTAATACCTTTATTCTCAATTTCCACCTAATTCTTGTGTTCCCTGTTAGGGGCTCAAGATTACAGATAGAATTAAGGGGATGTGAAATACTGATAAGCACATTTCTCTCCCTAGGCTGTAGAATACTCTGAGGCAAGTTCAAGGCTTAATTTGAATGTTGTATTCCTATTTTGCAGGAATTGTCGATGGTATTAAGCTTTCTAGAAGTCCAAGAATAAGCATGGCACAGGGAGTTAGAACAGTAGGGTTCACAGCTGGATCTCTCCTGCAACGTTTGGCAAAGTTGCATGAGATCACTTGGGGACTGGCCTCGTGAATCTGGTGCCTTTTTCTTCACTTTCTGGTAGTAGTGTTGCTATGCTTTTGTGAAGGCTATAGGGGAGCACGAGAAAACTAGGACTGCAGGGGAGTATGAGACAACTAGGACTGCAGGGTCTCTTCAGAGAGCAGAAAGAGCTGATATAAAATGAAGCTTTCATCTGAAGTTTTGGATAGGTCTCCTGAAAGTTAGGGTCAAGATCTGGTTTTGGGTAGCCATACAAATAAATACCAAGCTGAAGTGAGGAGAACTTGTGATATTTTTAATTTTGGAGTCGCTTTAGCAACAGTTTATCTTATCTGTTTAAGGACTCAAGATTTTTACGGAGTAAAGAGCAGTGCTATGCATTTCAGAGTCCACACAGGGCTACTGATAGATGTGATACATTTCAAAGTACCAGGAATTTCTGGGGTTTGGTAAGGGCTAGTGTTAAGGTTTGGAATTCTGCAGAAGCAAGTTAAGATATGCAGGTTACTTCACACTTTCAGCAGGTTATTAGATGACGCCTGTCGCAGTTAGCTTGGAATCTATAATTGTGGGTTTGAAGAGCTTAATTTTTCGGGCAGCAGGTGGTGCTTGGTCTCCATGATCCTGGCAGTGGTCGCCAGCCGTCGGACGGCTCGCTGGGACACCGCGCTCCGCGGCGGGGGCTGCGCGCTGCCCGGTTCCCACCGGGGGCTCTCAGCAGGACAAGTGATGAGATTACAGGCGCTCGTGTTGGTGCAAATCACCAAGAAAACTGGCATTTACTGGAGGAGGGAACGTGTACGTGGCTACATTCGAAGCACATCATGATCAGGATGCTTATGGTATGGAAGATCAGACGTGGAAGGAGAGAGAACTCTTCCCCCTGCCTCACGCAGCCAGGAAGCTGCTGCCACAGCCGCGCCTGAACCGGTGCCTGAAAACCAGCAAGGGGACTCCACATCCATAAAGCACACACACTCACACAAAGATCAGCAGGTGATGGATATTTCCAGGCTCCTGTGGACATCCATGGGGAGGACATCCCAAGGAAAGTGCTGAGTAGAGTGGTTTCCAGCTCATCTTGCTTGTCCATAGCATTTTGAGCTGGGATTTTGCTCTCAGTGCTCTCCTATTCACAGCCATGAGCTACAATAATGTTTTCAGACTTGCACAAGAGACTTGGGAGCCTATGTCCCATTTCAGAAGGCGACATAATTAATCAGAAGGACAAGGATGTCCTCCTGTGGCAGGCAGAGCAGTCCCCAGCCCGGCACATGATGCTCTCCCTTCTGCCTTCTCTGCCAAGAGATGCTCAGAAGGAGAGTGTGCAGTACTGGAGCAGGCATGAACAGCAGCATGAAGCTGCAGCCAGGCAAGACAAACTAGGAAAGGAAAATCACAAAAAAATAGACAGTGCTTTACTGGCAAAATGTGCCATGGAAATAGATGGGTTTTGAGAATTTCTTTGTTTTAATCAAATTGCACCTCCAATGAAATGGTGTCTCTCCATTCCTGCTTTTAATTTTGGATCAGAAAAGCCAGCTCACAGGAGTAGAAGTTTACTTCTTTGGTTTGTCTGGGTAGCCTGTAAAGGCACTTTAGATAAATGCTAGCAGTCAGGGACTGAGAATCTGACAATGTTTTGGAAACAAACAAAGCCATCAGTCATATTTTTTGCTTACTATACCCCGAAAAATAAATGCGGTGGTGTCACAGATACGCAGTCCCTGACAGATGTTGATTAGGCAGAGGCAGGTGCTTCTCCATTGGAGCTGCTGGCCATGCTCCATCTCCTGTGATCCAGAGCCCTGAGGGAACACCCGGACTTGTCAGCCTGTGGCCAGAGGATGTGACACTCGATGTGCAGGTGCCATCGAGTTCTCTCACACAAGAAAGGAGTTTTATCCACAAGCTGTATCTCTGATGCATGTATAATAACATGACACACTTAGAAATGAGAAATAACTTCTCTGAGGTAGCCTCCATTGTAAGTTGTCAAGTGCTATGTCTGTCCTTGGAGCATGAAGCTCATCCTCACCCGAGCTGACAGCAATGGCTCCTGCACACACTGGAGTGTACAACAGCAGCTGAGTAGCTGGGGGTGTGCTTGTGCCTGTGTAGTTAACAAACATGAACCCATTTAAACTGTTGAGAAGTTTTAAAGCTGAATTTCTATTTAAATTATTCCCTTGTTAATTGGAAATATGTTTTATTTTCTGAAAATATTAGTATTATCTTGACAGAACATAATGGATCTGGACACTTGGAAGAAGGTTTACAGGTTTCCTAGACACTGACAGATTTTCAAAAGTTTACAAAATCAAACTATTTTTATCTATATGCCAACAAGTTGGTCTTTAAAATATTTGCTCTTGCAATTCCTTTAGAAATTGGTTATTTTCCTGATATGTGACGTTTTCAATGTTGACACTTGGTGGTGCTGCAGTTAATAGGTTCTCATTTCTCTGCTGTGACTGGTTTACTCCTCTCCTCCATTTGCAGATACGCTTGGGCTTTCGAGGTCCCAGAGAAAAAACTTTATTCACATTCCTGAGGAACTACAACCCGTCTGTCAGCAGTTCTTAAGTTAATAATAAAAACTGGAATAACACCACCACCACCATAAATGCCTTTATGGTCCAGTTTCCTTTCCAAATACAGAAGCATCGTCCAAGTGAAAAAGTGCAAATACAGGCCAGGTCCAGTAATTATAGGTATCAGTAATTATAAGCATCAGTACAGAGGGGAAGCTCCAGAAAGGACCTTGATAGACTATGGAGCTCACCATGCTCTTCATGAAGCAGCAAGGGTAGCTGGAGGGCTGCCCAGCTTTCCCTGGAATACTGGTGTAGGCTTTATGGGAATACCTCGAATGCTTTGGGGTGTTTTGCATGCCCGTCTCCCACACGGGACCCCTGCCTAGGCAGAGATGGAGGCAGGACACGTGGCATTTGGGTGTTCCACTCTGAGAGGCCAGAAATGGTCATATATGCCACTGGACTGTGCAACGGTGATTTTGGTTGTTCCAGCATTTCTGTGGGATTCATCTGTAAGCCCACAGGTGGCAGAGGAGCTGTAGGAGGCAATAGGAGCTGCACACACGTCCTGCTCCATTGCTTGCTCTGGGACTCTTCAGGTTTTCCTCCTGACACCCCAGAAGCTTGGCATGCCCACTGGCTTTCCCCTCTGAGAGTCCTTACAGGGGCCCATTAAGGAAGACACTGCAGGTGATCCTGGCATGATCCTGACCCAGCAGGGCTTGTCTCTTGGGAAGGAGGTGGATTCCTGCAGGGCTGTGATGAGAAGCTGTCTCTCTGCTCCCTCTGGCTCAGCCCACCACCTTTGCACAGCCCCAGACTCTGTTTCAGGCAGGAAATAACCCACAGGGCCAAATTACCTTAATTACTGGGACAAAGATTACTTGTTTAAGTGCAGAATCTTAGTATTAATACAAAGAATAATCAAGATACGTTGTAATTAATTTGAATCTGTTCTTTCTTCCCCAAAGATTTCCCTCTAAATCTAATTTATTATTTGGTTGGTTAATCAGTATTAAAGACCCAAAGAAATGGTGGTTCACACATGATAAGCATGACCTAGAGCATGACTGCTATTACAGGCTTCGTGGGAAGCACTCAGGTTTCAGGCTCCAAAAACCAGTGCTGTAGCTGACAAATAGCAGTGAACACATTTGCATGGAAAAAATCAGGTTAAGGAGGACAATGAATGTGCTTCTGCTGAAACAACGGAGGCACTGAGCTGATGTGGAAAAACTGTCTCCTTAGGCAGGAAAATGTGTTGTTACTTGGTGGTTCCGTGTGGTGAAAGCCTCAAAACACATGGTAGGATCAGTTTTGGTTTTGGATATGTTTTAATGCTTTTTAATATGCAAGCTTTATATATCACTGGTCTTTGTAGGTAAAAGTGAGCTGCTTGTCACATTCTACTGCTTCACAGAGGCTCATTTTGTATGTGTGGACTTTGGATTCAGAGCAGAAAGAGGGAATTATGTGCTAGGAGAAAAAAAAAGAGATGCTCATTGTCAAATTATGAATGGACAAAATTAGAACTTACACCACTTACTCAAGCTCTTAAAAAGGAAAAAAAAAAAAGGAGAAAAAAAAGGCTTGAAGTGACCTTCATTATTTGAACAGAATTTTACTTCTTTTTATTTTTTCTTCCAGAAGAAAAACATGTTTGTGCCATTAATTTTTTCTTGGTTTATTTTTCTTGTAGCTGTTATTCCCTCTTTCTGTTAATATCTGAAGATCAGATATGTTTTCTAAGAGCAGAATTTTTGTTTAATCTTCACCTGAGGAATAAAGTTTGTTTTCCTTTGCACCTTGTGCTCTGTCCTTTTTACCAAAGGATTATATTATGTGTGATTTTCCCCTGGAAATTATAGAGAAACACTTCCAGGAGGTGAGAGAGCAAAACCTACTTTGTCTGACATATTGAAATGGTTTTGCTGAGCTCTTCTTCAGAATCATGAAGATTTTAAATCTGCTTTAAAACCAACATCAAACATTGTTTGAGCTCTTTTATTTCAGTCCACAGGGTACCTGGTAACTCACAGGTCATTAATTTACAGATGCATATTTACAGATGCACTTGAATATCCTGTTACTCCTGCTGAAACTCCCTCAGCCTGTCATGGGAAAACTCTAGGAGGATTTGACCACTATTCTCTAAGATAATGTCTCCAGAATTAATTCCAATACTTTTCTCAGGAAGAAGTGTTTTGGGCTTCTTTAAAATTTATTTTCTACTTTTATTCACAGAGATATATACACCTGTTAAGCACAGGTACATAAGTATTTTTCTTGTTTTCAGGACTGTCTTATTTGACACAGACACTCCCTGTTCTCAGGGTGGCTTTTCTCTCCCAGAGTTGGATGCAAGCTGGCCTTTGCAAAGGAAACCAAAGCCACAGATAGCATGAAGAAAAGCAAGCAATAGTTATTTGTACACCACGTACCCTGTGCATTCCTATCTTATCCCAAATCAAGCAACTCAGCAGACAATAAAAGCGGATGTTGCCAGGATCTAGCTCAGCAAGAGCCCTGGGATGGCCAAGGTGCATCTGCATTTTCCTGGTGCTGTTACTCTCTGTCTTGCTTGGGGGTGCTCTGGAGATACACCTGCACCTGGGTCTGGGTGCAGGCAGGTTGTGTGTTCATCTTGTTTTGTATACACTGCTACTCATATCACTGAATTAACTATTAAAATATTGGGGAAGAAAGTAAGCTTTGGGAAAGATTGCATGCTTTTAGACTTGAAAAGGTGAAAACTATATTGAAAGTATAACTTTATTAGAAAGCAAAGATTTGAGATAGCAAAACCAAAATGATTCAGCCAATTTTGAATGAGACCTGTGTGTAAAAGAAAGGGATGATTCATCATGAATGAAGACAAACTTGCCTTAAACCACCACTTAGTAACTACTGAACATAAAATGTATGCACTCAGATTTAAATAAAGATGAACAAGAAAGAGTCTGAGAAGGACCTTGGCCTGAAGCTTATTGTAATATTCTATATACAAATAATTTTACTGTTGTTATGGTGCAAGTCTTTCTACAGAATTAAAAGAAAAGTGGTGCTACTACCCAGATAACTCACAAAGCAGAAACTGACAGAGAAGAACTAAATCTTCTGAGACAGATGTTCTAATGCATAGACTGCATATAGGAGACAGTGGGAATTGGACAATCCCATCCAGAGCCAAAATGAACACTCCCTGAGGAAGCTTTGCTGGCTGGCAGGTGATGGATACAGCAGCACAATCCTCCCAGGAAGAAGAGCTACATCCAAAATCTCCTTTCCAGTCTTCTGCATGCCTGGGCACTGTGGCCCAAAACCAGCACCTACATCTCTCTGGGCTCTGAGCCCCCTGCCCAAGCACAACATTTATGACTCCACTTGATTCCAAGTTTTCCATGAAAGATGTAAAAAAATGCTGTAGGATGTCCTGTGCCTGGATGGATGTGTAGGAGATACCCTCTGTTGTTGGAGCAACTCTGGCAGCTGCTGACTGACAGACCCTCAGTGTGATTGCAAGTCTAGCCTCTTACTCCTGGAAAATATATATATATAGTTGTGGCATATAAGGTCTTTTTTTCGTGTTGGTGGTGGTTTATTGTTTTTTGTTTGGTTTTTTTTTAAGGTAATTTCTGGCCTAGCCCCATGATTCATACAGTGGTCAACAACCTCAGTGCATATCAACAGCAGAACTGATTTTAATAAATTATTCCACATAAATACATAGAAATGTGGTGTTAATATGTCCTCGTCCTCAAGACTTCTCTCTTATTGCTTCACACAGAATAATACAATGCTCCTAAGCAGAGCTGGAAGTAAAGCAGTTGACTAAAGTATGGATGGCTCAGATTACAATGTTTGCCTCCTCCAGACCGTGCCAAGGCAGATGGGAATCTCTGCAAACTAATCAGAGGATTAGTCTATTAATGGCAGCACCATTATTTTCCCTATTTCACCTTTCTAAAAAGACCTTCTTTTGTCTCATCTGTGTACCTATAACCTAAAACCTGACTTCCTGAGGTAGGTGATACTGTAGCTTCAGTAAGTGGCAGCCTGTGAGACACAGAGCATAGTCTGAGTGCTGCTGATGAGCTGTCAGGAGTTTTCAACAGAAAACTTTCCTTTGAAAGCAGTTTTGATTATTTTTGCTTCATAATACACATAAATTCTAGGTATCATTTGCAGGCTGCTAAAGTGCACAAAGGGATCATGGCCAGATGCTTTCTCTGTGCTTTGTGCCCTGGCTGAGCCTTGTAAACAAGCTGTGACCCTCAAAGCAAATTTCAGGTTACCCATCCTGCAGGAAGTGTATGCCTACTCCGCTTTAAAACCATACACCGTGAGAGTAGATGTTACCTTTGGCTTTCCTCCTCTAAAAACTTAGCTTATTATAGCTTAAAAATAAAAGTTTCAGCCTTTTATCTGTGCTGTGATTGAAGAAGATAATATTTCTCCCAGCAAAATGAGGTAACAGCGAGCCATGACTAAGGGAACAGCTTATAAGAAGAAAGCACATTTTGATGCATCTGTCCTTACGTGCTTATGGCAGTGAATTACAGCTGCCTGTGGGATATGCTCAAAAACAGCTGAGGCTGCCTTACACCCTGTGAACAGCCACAGGGCATGGGGCACCCAGGCTTGCTCATATAGAGGATGCCTCGGGTCTCAGAGGTGTTTTGTGCATCACCCTGGGGCTCACCTTCCAGGGGATGTCTGTTGGGCCAACACCTGGGCCACCATGGGGAACTGCGAGTGGCACACCTCTCCTCCCCACAGCTGTCCCATTCTCTCCCAGAAAACACATCTGGGGAACAGTTTAGCTTTCTCCTCCAGGAGCTGGGCTGACAAAGCTGCCAGGTCCCCCGTGCCAGCGGCAGGCTGCCAGGCAGTGCATGGCAATGTCCCCCACGCTGAATGGAAGGAAGAGGTGGTGTGTGGGGAACACCCAGTGCTGCTGGAGCTGGAGGGGGCTGTGGCAGCGTGCACACCCTGTTCCACACAGCCTGGCCATTGGGAGGCTGCTCTCAGAAACTCTCACTGGGGTGAATTAGCAGCCCTTGCTTCTGCTGATCCCCCTTGTGTGGCAATATCCATGCTGCTGGATGAATCCCAGGCCTGGGACTGCTCTGGGGACTTAAATGATGCGTGCCTGACCTCAGCTCCTCTGGCTGTACACCCGTGATCTTACAGCCTGCTTTTCCTCAAGAAGCTTTTACCCCTGAGGACTGTGGTTTTGTGTCATCCAGAAATACATAACTCACCATGCAACACTTGGGCTGCTGCTGCTGCTGCTGCCCATCCTGACCCTTCTAGGGAGGTTTTGCTTTCCCAGTCCCTGCTTCTCCTTGAGATTCTTAGTCAGAGGGACTTATTGGAAAAGGCCAGTCCTGTGAGCAGTTTCCTGTGGATTTACTTGTATGAATTTGTGTCTGCTGAGCTGCAAGTTCCATTTAAACCAATTTTTCATTAACAGGGAATGCCCATGACCAGAGAACATCCCTCTCCAGAGTGGCCTCCTGAGTTTCTAGCAAGCAGTGGACTCTTACTCCACATCTCCTGTTGAGGTCATTAATAGGCCTCTCCCCTATCTTGTGAAATGCAGGAGCTTAATTTTATGCCTTCTAAATGGGGCAGAAATAAGTCAGAGGCTTAAGAGCAGCTTGTGAAGGAGGGGAACAAGGTGATGGTGAGCACAGATCCTGCTTTCCTTAGGAAAACATCCCAGAAACAGGATGAAGGTGTAGATATAGAAAGAGGCTTGCAATTTTATCTCCTTTATGATAAAGCAGTGCCATGGAAAGTAGCTGGGTACAGGGAAAGTGGCTTTTCAGGACGTTAAGTTTCCTGCAGTGTCCAAGCAGGGACAATGTGTTTTTTAGCTGGGTAAAAGGGCTGTTTCAAAAGGCCTTTCCTCCCCTCCAAAACCCCACAGCCCCTCCTGTGTTTCTGAGATTGCATCTGGAAGGAAACAAAAGATGCAAACACCAGACCCAGTGTGCTAACTGAAAAAGATATTTTTTCACTCAAGCAGATGGTGAATAGAAACCTGCCATAGAAACCAGCTTACGCAACCCTTCCCAGCCCGTGTGTGCCTGGTAAATACAAACTGCCAGATAGAACAGCCAGATAGAGCTGGGCACAACAGCTCCTGCTGTTAAACACTGACCCCAGGAGCACACAGAAATTCATAATGAACTCGGGAAGGAGACATCAAAGTGCAAACGTGGTGACGTAACCCGAGGGCTGTTCCAAGACCCTACAGTGACGGCTTCTGTTCATTTGTAGGGCTCCCCAAACGCTGTGAATCAGCACCAGTGGCACGAGCAAGCCCTCTGTGGGAGCACAAGTCAGCCAGAGGTAACGCTGGTGGCTGCTGCAAGCTGCACAGGCTGCGGCTCAGCTGGAGGCACAGGAAGGCAGAGCTGGGCAGCCACCACCTGGCTCTGCCCCTGGCCGCAGGGAAAAGCTGTGAGGAGGCAAAGCTGTGGGGAAAGGAGATGGTGAGGCTGCAGAGAGCACAAGGCTAGTGACCACTGTGAAGATGGGGCTGCCACAGCCAGGTGTCACAGCACTGGGCAGGGAACAAGCCACAAGAGCACTTTTAGAGCACATTGGTAACATCCTGTGGCACCGAAACCCAAGGCACAGCACCATTGGCTTGTCCTGGCTCCCTCCAGCAGGATGGCCAGGAGACATGTGAGGACGAGGGCAGCTGAAGGAGAAGAGGCATCCAAGACATTTGTCCATCTCCTACGCTATGACATGTTAGAAATTAATTATGTGGATCAATTGTTCACCATGAGGACCTGAGTTGTAAGACAGAATTTGATGTTGGATGGCAGACAACAAGCTAGCCACCTTCCCTTTATTCAGGCCTCACCTAAAAATTGTTTCAGAGGATATGGGCTGTTCAAAGCAGCCTGGTTTAGCTCACCTGGATCTGTTATTATGGGTAGGAAAATATATACAAAGTTTGAATTTTCCTGAAGTGTTAGAGGGTATTTTCTATTGCTCTATTTCTGATTGAAAACACGATCCAGTCTGGCAAAGACTAGCATTTGAGCTTTACATATTGTGAACAAACCTATTGATTTTACTTCTGCTTTTCTAACTCTCACTTTTTTTTCCCTAGATTTAAAAACTTTTATTTAAAACAGTCACTCGAGCCTCTCACATGGGTTGCATATACTGACAGCAGCTCTCCCGCGTCCACATCTTTCCTTATGGAATTGTATTTTTGATTGACTTGCATACAGCAGAAGCTCCCAGAGGATCTCGTTGAACCATATGGGTCCTATCTTTTGACATAACAATTATAGCCTGATAATAGCACAATAGCAATAGCAGCATGTTTGGGAATCAACAGTGAAATACTAATGAATGTTAATGCATTGTTTTAATTTACTACATTTGTTTTGTTGATGTACTTATTAACCTTCAGGTCTGTGGTTAATAAGGCATTCTATTTTAAGGTATTATTATCTGGGGGAAGAAGAGAAAAACAACACTGATGAAGTTAGGCCATTTGTTCTTCATTTAATTCACATTTTGATTGGCAATTGACAGCAGATTTAACCACTGACCCACAGACTGAAGGGACACTGATATTATTCCAATAACACAGTGACAGAGGCACAGTTTGAAAAAGAGACAGCATAGCCTATTTTGTCAGGACAAAGGACATTATGGCCAGGAATGGCACACATTGCAGGAGGCAGCCCAAGGGTTCTCCTGGCCACAGGAGCTCCGCGCTGTGCCGAGTGACCCGTGGTCCATCTGCAGGGCAAATCTGGCAGTGAGAGGGGCACAGGGCTGCTCTGCAGTGCACAGCCCCTTCCCGTGGGGCAGGGCTTCTTCCTCCCCACTTGAACTCGCTGCCTCCCCGTTCTTCTGCCATTTCCCTGGCATTCATTCCTTCTGGCTGCTGCGGCCGTGCCGGTGTATGGATGGCCAGCTCACGTGCACTCAGCTTGGTTCATTTAACTGGGATGGCATTTGGCAGCTCTCAAGAGACAACAGAGGGGTTTCACTGGGAAAAGAAATAGCCTTAAGGCTCCTTCTTCTCACCCCCCTTTCTAGAAATCTTTTCCACTCTGGATGAGACTTATGCAAGTCCACAAGTGATAAATTTAATACAAGTTTCACTGACTGAGAATTTATGCTTCTAAAACAGTGATAAATTTAAGAATACAAGTTTCACTGACTGAGTATTTATGCTTCTAAAACATTCTGGCCTATTTGAAAGTTTCTCTCCAAGTGACTCTTATTGCTATGGTAAGGAAATCAGCATCATCCTCCACAATAACAAGGAAACTACCTTGAAAAACTGGAAAGATGGAGCCTGGAAGTTTAATTTTCCAAGCACAAACTGTGTGTGTCTGTCAGGGGCCTTGCTCCACCCTAACAACCTTGCTCAGCCTTGTCTGTGACCCCACACCCCCTGCCTGGGCTCTATTTAAGCACAGCCAGAGAACACTGCCCCTTTCTCAGGTGATGCTGCAGAGCGCTGCTCTCAGCCCTGATGGTTCTTTGCCTTTGCTCTGTCCCCAGCCCTACCAAGGAGGAAACCTGGACCTCTCCAATGCTTTGGAAAGAAATTGTAAGGTAGACAACAGTTTCACAATTTGGTTTCCTAAGTAAATCCCCTTTCTTTATGGGTACAAACCTTGCACTTTAAGCCTCAAATTGTGTATTTATGCTGTGTTATTTGAAACAACTAAAGCACACTTGGCTGGCATTAGAATTCAGATGTCCAATGCACTTGAATTAATTTGGAGACCTCTCTTTGAAGCTTTCACTGTAACTCCATCAATAAAATGCATTTGGTGTTTGACTCTCATCAGTAAGTAGACTCTCTGGTTCCCAGAAGAAAGTTACAGTTTGGTTTTTTGGTGGT
>VXAC01000490.1:470996-514036 GCA_013399225.1 Rhipidura dahli
TTTTTTTTTTTTTTTCCCATTATGATTTCTTTTAAAAGTTTTCATTTCAAAGAAAGGAAAAATTTGTTTTATATAAGGTGATGTGCCTGGATTTTATATTACTGTTTATAGAACTATATATGCATATGAAGCAGAACCTGCCATTTCCAGCAGTTCTTATAGTAGGGCAGATGAAGGAAAGGGAAGAAAACAAACAACAAAGGTAGAAGGGAATTTCAGTTCATTTAATCTCTAAGCTGTTCTGGATATGAAATGTTCTCTTTTCTGAAATGGGAAAACTGTATTCCTGTTAAAGCAGATAACTCTGAAAGAAGATATTTCCCTCTATCTTGTGTCTGTACTTGGGTGTTTCTCTTTAGGGACCATAACTGCACACCCCTACTGAAGCAGCTCTCTGGGCAGCATCTGTGTCCTTGTCTTAAGCTTAGAAACTCCCCCTCAAATGCTGTGCTTGAATATTGCCTCACATTTTACACTGAGCAAAGTTCTGGGACAGGAACACACATCCAGTATTCCTCTGGGGGCAAAATAACTTGCCTTGGAAATATTGGAGCCCACCAGTCTGTCAGTGACTGTATGCATACTGAGATTTTTATTTCTGTTCACAAATGCCAGCAAGAGAATGAACATGGTGAGACAGAACCACTGTATTCATTACACTGGACTCTCCTTTTGTATTATCCCTTCTCATTCTGATTTTCTCTGAGGCAGCTGTTTATTATATACCCTGCTGGTGCAATTAATGAGAAAAACAAGTTCTACTTGTGCTGACTAATGCAGAAACCCCACAACTTTCCAGCAGCCACAGAGGGAAGGAAGGGTATCCGTGTGCTTTGTCTCTTGGGACAGGGATAGCTGCAGCCTGAAAGTGCTGGCATAAGGTCTGTGCTCAGGAGTCCACCTTAATGCACATAGGTTTCCTATGAAAAGCAGTTATACTGTCAAGTTACCATTCTTATTAAATATACAACCACCCTTCAAAAAACCTTAGGCATAATACAACTCTAAACAGATAGAGCTCGGTACAGAACACAACTATAAACTATTTAATAACCTATTTAATAACCTATTTTCCCCCATAAAGTAATCTAAAAGGAAATGCACAAATATTTCCTTTGAAGATTTTTTTCCTTTGAGCCTTTTAGCTATGTGTATTATACAGCTACCACCTCACTCTTTTTAGAGGCACACAGTGTGTTTCTTTTTCTTCAAACCTTTTAAACCTTGGAAATTGTATTGATCCATGGAAGAGAAACATCTACAATTCAGTATGGTTTTATTGTCATTCCTTATTCATTTGCACACAGATTCCAGTGCCTGTCTCCTACCCAGCACATGGAGCACAGGCTGGCACAGCATTCTTTCATCACTGTTCAAAGTATCCTCCAGGTTTTGAAGATCTGACCTGCATCAAACAATTGCAGTGCAGTGGTATTATTGATTTGCTCTGTGATATGCCAGGTTGACTGGGGAAACATATTAAGGGTCAGTGCTTAGAAAATAGACAATCTTATCAGTAGACCTTCGATAACAGCAGAAATAGCATGTCTATTTTCCCTGCTCTTAATTTTTCCTGTTATCAGGACTGGGATGTACTTAACTGTGCTCTTTTGTGCACAGAATTGTTTACTTTCTGCTTAAAAGTTTGCCAAAGAAACATTAGTCCAAATCCTTGGATAACTTTGAATAAAATAGTTGATGTGTGGATTTCAGGTTCATCACACTGCAAGGGAAAGACATCTTAGTGAAGATCAAACCTTAGGTTTTTGTGTTTTCTTTGAAGTCTGGAAGGAATTGAGTGGTCCTGGTGCTCAAGACAGAAGTCTGCTCTTTAGCAGCTCCTCTGTGTGTTTATGGTGCTCAGTTGCTTGACTCTTCCCACTCCCTCTCCCTGTGAGAAATCGTGCAGGAAAGGATCCATCCCCTGCTTGGTTCTGCTGTGTGTTTGTGCACAAGCTGCCTGACTCTCACTTTGCTCACCTGGAGGAAACACCTGAGTGTAGCTCTAAGTACAGGACACCTGGTGTTTGTTAACAGCCAGCAAAAGGGTTTAAAGCTCCGCTGGCTGAAATGGATTTACGCAGATTTAAACTTCCAAGGTAACCAATTGTTACAAAACACAAACCAAGATAACCAGAGTGTTGTATTGTAGACTAGAGTCATTAAAGGGAAAAAGTCTAGTAAAAAAAAAATCAAGAATGTTATTATTAAACATTGATAAGGCTCTTGTCCATCAGAAAGGGATGTGACAGTGTACAGCAGTATTTTGTCATTCACATGCAGTCCTGTGACAACCTCTCCATCACTGCTATATATTAAGAACAGAAGTCACCCTTCTCACAGCTTTCTCTGGAACAGACAAATACAACTGGATGTATTTATAGTCTCAAGAATACAGGCACAGATATTTAAAGTGAAGTTGGTGATTCATGGAAAACTGATAAACATGAATTTCAAAACAATGGTATGGAACACTCTCATTGTGCTCCCTTTAGCTGCCTTTTCTTCTATCTTGCTTCTTAGTCATACATCCTGAAACACCCCGAGATCTTCCCTGTGGTAGGATCTATTTGTGTCATGTACATCACTATTCTTTTCAGATTATTTGTGCTCCTAACATTGTCCTTAATATGCCTGTCAAATAGTAATTCTGTCTCTAAAAGATGAATTTGTGAACATCTCCTCAGACATGCCAGCAGACCAGCACTATCACAAAAACTGCTGCTATTCTAAGTGACACCTGCTTTTGCAGTTTTACAGAGCTATAGGAATTTTAGACAAGAAAATTACTTTTAACCTTCATCTGGTAATACAGCTCAGGGATTTATTTTTGCTTTTTTACTGCCTATGCCTTGTCTGTCTTGAATAAACATAAGCTGCCAGAATGGACAAACCAGATTCTTTTTTAAGCATTTAGTACTGTGAAAAAGATGGCTGTATTCACTTGAACTCATTTCCTGAAACATTATATAACTTTTTTGTTTAGCAAAGATAAGAGGCAAAACACAGTTGGTACTAATCTCTCCTCCAAATTAAAACAATGTGGACTTTGGCTCTACAGTAGAAAAGCGGGAAGTTAGGAACTGTAATTCTTCAATTCAACCATAATTTCATCCTTTGAGTTGCCAAAGAGCTGTCACTAGTGTACTCTTCTGAGTAAGTGATTATAGGTGGGGAAACAGGGATTTAGAAAAGGGTCTTGGAGGACTTTTATTTTTTTTTTGTTGCTGTTTTAAAAAAATATGAAAAGAATTGGCAAGGATGAGATAATCTGATTCATGTGGGATTAGAAACCACCTTTGTGTGCAACCTGGGTCCCTGGCTGATGGATGAAAGCATCTCTGAGGGAACATGAGCAGAAAGAGGGAATGTGCTTTCAGGTACCTTTTTGCAGTGTGTTCTCCCTGGTGGTACAAAGTGTCCTTTCCAAATCTGGAAGAATTTGTTGGGACTCTGGATTTTAACATTTACTAATGCTTCTCTCGAGTCAGTCCCAAGAAATTATTTTCTCAGAACAATTTTAATCTCTTCTCTGACCAAAATAGGTTCTGTGTAGCTAGTATAATAGTATCTGGACTGAATATGCTGAGATGTGATTGATATGGTTGTACCAATTAAGGATGTGGCTTTTTCCCCTGGCTGTATCAAGGCAGAGTAACTTTCTGATAAGATATTTCCCTGAGAAGCATACTCAGAAATGCTAATTAAATTGTTAATAGAAAACTTAGCAGGATTTTTTGGCCTTGGAACTGAATTGGCCTGCATTATGCTGGTTATTTGAGATAGCTGCACTTGACTCCTTGGCTGTGCTGTATTTGCATGAGAATAGTCTGGATGATGGCTCTTTCTCCAGTGCAGAGCTGGAACTGGCAAGGTGGGGAAGGAAATCCTTTACTGAATATAAAACCTGTGGCTTGCTTTCCATGTGCTGTCATGATCCCAGTAAACAGGAGCTGATGGATCATCTGTCTGCTGAAGCATGAGACTGGTTCACACCATTTGATTTACTTAATGAATAACTTCCCAAATGTTAATGAATGTAGAAATGTAGTCTTCTTCTGGGTGCTGCTGTGGGCTGTATTTGGCTGCTTGCTGCATCCAAAAATGTACCTGCAGAGGGTTAATGCATTTCCAGCAGTGAGCTGTGCCTGTTAATTGCAACCCTTTGGCCTCCTGAGTCTGTGCCACTTCCTGAACTTGGATCGGAAATGACAAGGAGGTAATTGTTTAAGTGAAAGCTAATTAGGTTATTATTGTATGTTCACTGGTCAATAACATCTACTGCTCGTCATAAATAATAGTGTTGGAAAGGAGTGCCTGGATCAATTTAGTTCATCCTCAGCATCCAACAACCTCCTTTTCTCTCGTGCTGTGTGTGCAAAGCAGCAAGCTCATTCCTTCAGCTCCCTTATCTCCCTCTGTGGCAGTGCTCAGAGGGAGGAAGACAGTGGGGCAGCGAGACCTGCTCAAATACAGGCACATTTGTTTGGAAGGAGAAGCAAGAATCCTGCTGCCCTTCAACGTGAATTGTGAAAGGAGTTATTTTTATCACAAAGGGCTTGCATAAAAATATATATTTGTAAGCATCTGTATTGCTTGTGAACAATGGAATACAGCAAATAATGGAGGGAAAGTTATGAATGAATGGGTGTAGGTCTTATTTCTGCTCAGATTTTGGGTTTTTTCAAGATATGGAACTTGCATATCACAGTAGAAGAATGTTTTTTGTGAGGATTTACATTCCCACAGCAGATCAAGAACCTGTGCCAGAGCCTATCAGTGATAATTGCTGTGTTTTAATGGCACCCAGAGCTCGTGGGCTCTGGCCACAAAAAAGGATTTCTGATGTTTTGGTGCAAAAGAGATGAGAAGTTGATGGGTGCCAGTCACACATCAGTAGTATTGATATTAAGTGCAATTAAGTATCAGTAGCAATGATATTAAGTTTTGCTCATTGGCACTGGGGAACTTCCTTGACACAAGTGTTTTTTTGGCTTGGAGGAGATGCTTGTTAAGGTGACAGTCCTGTGAAATATGAAGTAAACAGCATCTTCAGACAATGCTAGCCACAATCTGCAAAATCACTTTGGGTATTTAGAAGTATAAACTAAGGCACTTTCCATACCACTTATATTTTTTCCTACAGGAGAAGTGAGCCCCATGCCTGTCTTTATTACTGTACCTCTTTTGCTTATCCACGAGTTGTCTTCCCTCTGTGCTGAAGGGATCCCAGCAGCCAGGCTGAGGGGTCACAGATCTTCTGGGATAAGGCAAGCTCTTGCAAAAGCAACTCCCCTCTCTGCCTGCAGCGTAGGGAACTCCCCTCATCTTTTCCAAGCCATTTAAGCATTCCCACCTAAGCACTTCACATTAGCTATACCATGGGTAAAATCTGCAGTATTTAGAGGGGAAGATGTGAGGCAGCTTTCCTCAGGGGTAACTGAGAAGACCTTCAGTTTTGGGGCATGCTCTGTATTATGTGGAAGTTATGTGAGTTAATTCTGATTTATGTGCAAGTACTTAGTAGGAGTTTTGGTCTCGAAAGCCTAAAACCTCTGAGGTGGCCCTGAGGGCCAAAATCTTCATTGGGCAGAAGTGTGAGAATCTAAAGCTCACAAGAAGTCACCTTGACTTTTGTTGATGTGCTTACTAGCTCAATCTTGCGTTCATTACCATTAGAGGAATTCCCTATTGTGAAAGCCTCCAGTTTTGGCATTTTTCCCTTCCACTGTAATTTTTTATTCACTATTTTTGGTTCTTTTTCCTATTCTTGAATAGTCTTCCAATTATTATCTCCATTTGTTTCCCCACTTCCTGTATCAAAAGTTAACATCAGAATCATTGTAGTTAGACTTTAAGCACCCAGTCAATTTAAGAGCATGTCATTGTTTTCAGATGAAATCTGTATTTATATGATGACATGTTGGACCATATACGAGTCCACAGTGGGTCACTTTCATAAATAGAAGCACCAGTATCCTGCTGAGTTTGTTTTTGTCCTGTTTGCATAATGAAAGGTTAGGCTCCAAATAAGCTTTCTGGAGTTAGCTGAAACTGCTGAAGTAGAACAGATACCCAATATCAGTGCCCTACATTTACAGGTGCCTGTGTGAAATCAGATATGCTGGGTCTCGAGAAGACTTTTGCAACCTGCACAGAGCATTAGGAAAGTAGGGTTGGATGTAGCAGGCCAAACTGAAAAGAGCTTGTTTGTTGTGGGAAGTGATGTTGTATTTCTTGTGGTCACTCCTGTGCTGCTTTTGCATCCTATTTCAGTCTACAAATGGCTGTGAGGACCCCAAAGGATTGCCTTATGTGCTGTTTGCTGCATCAGTTTCATGTGGGGAATTGCCTCAAGTATGTGAGAGGTATGAACTGGAAAAGCACTGCAGAAGAACAGGATTTCTGCTTGCAATCATCTTTGAGAGTGATTGCAGCCCCAGACCTGTAAGAGCAGATCCTGCTCTGTTTGTTTATCCTCGAGGGGTTCAGATAGAGCAGTTTGAGATATACCTGCTGATGTCAGGAGAGGGTACAGGGGTGGTGCAATGCTCACAGTGCTCACACAGTACTGGCAGTGAGGAAAGCAGGTGCATTTTGAAGGCATGTAGGAGAGGTTCATGACAAAAAAAAAAAGTGTCCTCCTAGATAAGAAACAGGTTAGCAAGATGAAAACTTGTCTGCCTGGGAAAGCCAGTAGTACAACGTGTGTGTTTTGGTGTTGCTTATACAATGCCCATTAGGAGGTAATTTTGATTAATGTAAACACAAGTGGCCTGTCTTTGGCTTGGAATTGAATTTAGCTAAAACAGCAGCTTGGGTTCTAAGTGAATTTGTCAGCAGAGGCAGTGAAGTAGTTTAATGGAGCTGTGGCCAGTCAGGTAAAGGTGTGAACTACTGTTACCTCTAACTTCCATGAGGAGAATATTGCATGTAGACTGCATTTATTAAATACAGAGATAAGTAAAAGCATGGGAAGCTTTTAGCCTGCCATCAGTAGGTCTGACCCTTATCCCTCATGTACCCTCAAATTCACCTTGGATGTGAAAACCAAGGACTTTCTCTGCAGCCTTACAGAAGAGCTGGAATTTTAACACCTTTTTTTTTTTTTCTCCCCATGGTGAAATATGTCCTTTAGTCAATGAAAATAAAACTCATAAGTATTGCAAATGTGCTTTTATCTGAATGTCCCAAATAAGAAACATGAACCTGAATTTTTAGGACCTGAGGCATGACAAATTGTTGGAGTTGTTTATGTGCAGAGCTGAGCAAACTGTTTTGTTTGGGTTTTTTGCTTAGATCGGTGGACCAGACTTATGAAAGAGGAAAGGACATCTCTGGTTAGCTGACACATTTCCCTTTGGCTTTCAAAGTGTGTAGCCATTTTTAAAAAGTAACCACATTTTCAAATAAATGCACATAGAATTTAAAAAGTAGTTAAAAGTGCTTTGTAGTGCTGGTTTTTTTGTGGTTATTTTTAAAGAAATTGTTTCACAGAGTTGCAGAGGGAGAAGAGTACTGCTGCTGTATTTCACACTCATAGTGAAATTAAAAATTGAGGTTAAACTCTGTCCTAAGTTTTAGCTCATAAAGATTACCCTTTCTCAATACTCATGGAAGCACACTTAAACTGCTGTGACAGCTGATATTTTAACTGTTTTAATGTGCTTTGGCATGTTTCAGGTTTCTTTCCTTATCATGCAAAACCCCTATTAAAGAATATTAAACCTAATTTCCTTGCAATAATTTCTTTAACAATAGCTATACTCTGAAAGGAAGTGTAGCAACTAATTGTACTTTTTACAGATAATTTTTTTTTCTGTTTTCTTTATGCAGTCATACTTATGCTTTAAGACTTTCCAGTGAATTTAGGGTTTAACCTAGAGATGGCCTGACTTGCCATAATGTGGGAAGAAGGGGTAGCAGACAGGTCCTGGAGTGAGAAAATAATTAAAATGGTAATGAATCTGGCCCAAGCAAAGGTGTTTACCAAACAGACATGAAGGGAAGGAATGTAGTTTGGAATTATAATGAGAGATCAAAAGATGTCTGAAACAGGCTTGCAAAAGGAAATTAAAATATATATGCTAAAGTGTAATTAATTTAATTAAAGGCTTTGTACGACAGATACAGAAGTAGGCACAGAAGTGGATGAATGTTTCAGATGAGCAGCTGATGTAATGTTCAAACATGTTAACAAAAATATGGCAGTTTTCCCCGCCAAGAATGAGAGGATTTTTTTCTCTAAAACTACAAAGTGCTGATCTGTGGAGACAGAGCAGGGCTAGGCAGAGACACACAGGGATTCTTGAGAGGTGTCTTTGCCAGAATTTCCCTCATTACTGGCATGTCTCAACTGAGTTGGGGCAAACTGTTGCTTACGAAAAGACACTTCTCCTGCCTGCATCTCGTGGTGCAGAGCCCCTTCCTGTGAGCTGCTGGAGGGTGGCCTGGCTCTGCTGGGAGGAATGCACCAGGGAACCCAGAGGGTGAAGCAGTTTGGCTTCCTAATGTCAGCCCTTGGTACCATTTGGCTTGAGTTCACCTGCCTGTGAGAAGCAGACAGTGATCCAGCAGCTGACAACACCTTTCTTGGTCATCTCTGAAAGGGGACCAGCTGCTCTAGAGGTGGTTGTGTCCAAAGTCATGAATAGTGGTACCTTCTGTGCATGGAAGTGGAGCTGTGAGTGCATCCTCCTCGACTCATCAGGCTTTAAGCTGGTATTTAGTGGCTCACTTCAGTGCAGCTGTGCCCCAGGACAGGGAGGGTTCTACTTCTGCAGCGCAAGGACAAGAAAACATCTGGCCATGCTCATGTTTGCATCTCAGCAGCTATTTTCAGACAAAAATGATGTGTGTAAATCGTTTCACCCTCAAAGCGAGAAAAGGCGGTTTTGCCAAAATCAACAGCGGGTTTCAAAGCCTTCCAGGTTCCCTGGAACACAAAGGCTGACTCAGAGCCCTGACTCACCATCAGGAAGCAGCGAGGGGGGGGCCTCCTTATCTGCTTTCATATCTGGGGTGTGGGAACCAGCGGCGGGGCGGGGTGGGGAGGGGTGCATGTCGGCGGGAGAATAGAGGAAAGGTTAAATATTATGACAGCTTCCACTTCTTTGGAAAGCAATTTGGAAACAGTCATCCCTTCTTATGTCCTTAGTGGCAATTGGAATTGTTTCAATAGGCAAAGCATGGGAGCACTGCAGAGACATTGACCGTTGTACAGTAAATCAGACTCTGGGTGAATTATTTATGTGCAAAGAAAGAGATTAATTTTTAAAGGTTTAGAAGCGATGAGAGTAACTCCAGGCACACAGGGAATTGTTGTTGCTAAATTAGTGATGACTCTGGGCTCTGCCATTCTCTTTGGCCTGGTGCTATTTGCTGCCACTGCATCTTCCTGAAGCCCAGAGTAGTCCTGTGCGTGAGATGGTGCAAGGCTTTTGCACCTGACTCCCAAAAGGCAACTTTTGTGTCTGCATAGCAAAATGAGACCCTTCACTGGAGCTTTTTAAAAGCAAAAAGGTGCTCCAAGTCCTGGGATATTACCAGAAGGCACAGCATCTCTTTTGGCAAAGGTGCTGAAGGATGCAGAGACCTTCCTGCCTCTAGGCCTGTCTGCACAATGTGCTTCTTTCAATCCTCACTGGCTTTGAGAATAAATAGTTACTTCAGGCTTCAGAAGATGCTTAATGGCTTTTCCTTTTCACTTGTAACTCTGCATCATCATTCAATTATTTCATTGCTATCATAGTTACTGGCTTTCTGACAAACTGTCCAGTGGCTGGTCAGCCCTCCACCCACAGCAGATGTTCCTGCATTGTTCTCTAGTGGGCTGGACATCTCTTCCCTCTTAGCTCTACAAATGAAATGGTTTTCTGACCTCACTGCCTGTATCTCAGGAGGAATGACCCTCACTCTCTTGGCATGCCCTGGATTAGCTGTGAGTGCCCAAAGTTTTCTTTATGGCCTTTATGGCTTTATGCTTGCTGGGAGCTTCCCATGTGCCCATCTCTTCCCAGACCCAGGCTGTACCTCAGACCCCTTGCTGGGCTGTGCAGGCTGGGCTTCCCCCTTCCTTCTTTCCCTGTGTCATGCAGAAGTATGTGTCTGGGAGAAGTGAGGATGGGGATTTACAGAAAAAAAGCACAACAACATTTTTTCCTTCGGCTGCGCCCCAAGGAGACAGATGTTCCTGTGAAATGTCTGCTGTGGAGCAACCAAAAGAAGTAACTGCAGCTTGAGCTGGTTTGGGTGTACCTGCACAAAATTAATTTTCCTGAATGACAGCTGAGCCCAGGTCCTATGTGTTTGGCCCCAGTTACCACACAGAGTCTGCAGCTGGGGGTCAGCTCTCCTGAAACAGCCCCTAGTGTGTTCCCCAGCCTGGCTGTGATGGACTTGGGCCCTTGGACACCCTTTGGGGCAGCTTTTCCCTTGGCTTCCCCTGCCAAGAGGTCTCACTGGCCCTGCTGACAAAAATGGAAGGGAAAAACAGGAGAGGAATACCTGCTTTTTATACAGAACTCGGTGCTGCACTGTGTGATGTGTTTTGTTCTAAATGCTGGGACAAGCAGCCAAGGATTTGCTGCTGTTGTGTTAGTAGTGGTCACACTTGGGAGTGGTGAAAAAGGCTGCACAGGTAAAAGGGAGCTCACAGCAAAGTAAATTCTAGAAGGTGCCATCTGTGCTTTTCCCCAAGCATCAGTTTGGGAATGACAGCACAGGAGTTATCTGCACATCTCCATTCAGTGTGCACGAGTGTAGGTGTGAATTCTAAATCTACATGTGTGTGTGTTTTAGATTCCCTGTCTATAGCAGAATTCACTGAATAAAAGTATGTGCTTTCTAGCATAAAGTTAATTTTGTGAGCTGCACTGCCCTCCAAGCAAGGTCCTTTGTCATGCTCTGTCCCAGGTATCAGGGATCCCAGCTAGTGGACTCCACTATACCTGCAGCAAAAAGTATTACACTCCTGTGCAATTTCTCCTTTTTTAATTCAAAATTTTTACCAAAAATATGTAATATTCCTGTTGTGAGCAAGAAGAAATATGCATTTTAAGAAAATTAGCAACTTTCTACCTTCTTTTTCAGGTCTTCCAGACACTTCCCTCTTCAAGTCCTATTTCTTCCTTTTCTTGATCCTTTGTTGAACATTATAATCCTGTGTTTATATCTGTCTGTTGCCATAGAAATAACTGTTGCTAACTAAGCTTGAAACTTTCTTGAGGGATAAAGGAAAAGGTTATTCCTTGCAATTGTTTCATCTGTGTGAAAACAAAAAGTCTCCAGATGGATCTCTCTTCAAAGGTCGTGAATTGGAACTTGTCTACTCCAACATGAAAGAAGTGGGGTCCCTTCAGTGGCATTACACTTCCCTTTCTTCAAGCAACAGGTCTCACAGTGTGCTTCTGCATCCTGCCTCCCCAGCCTGCTCCAGCTCTGCCTCAACAGGGGTGAAGGACAGGCCAAGCTTTCTGCTCATCAAAGCTCTGCTGTTGATACCACAAAGCACCTAGAAGCATCAATACTGCTCTCAGAAAGAGCTTTTGTGGCCAGTGCACTGGCAGTCACTCTTACTGCTGACCCAGAACTTGAATAGGGGACCTGCCAGGGGATGTGAGGGGTGACTTTCCTGTCCCCAAGGCCCTCATGCTTTGAAAGCCCTTGTTTCTGTGTGCTGCAGTGCCCCTCTGCCTTGGACACACCTTTTAAAGGCTAAAGCTAATGTATTTCATTTGCCTTAATGCTCTGTTTGAGATGTGTTACTGCAAACAACCTCGTCACTCAGATAAAGATGAGCTGTGGGGGGGAAACAACAGTGAGAGCTGTATTTAAATCCAGGTCACATCTCACTTGGGGTTTTTTTTGCCTGGAAGAAGCAGAGTTTGGTTTGGGTTTTTATTTTTTGGGAGGGGTTGCGTTTTTTATTTTATTATTTATTTATTTAGCTTATTAGAAATGTGAGTTTTATGAGGGAGGGGGTTGTTTAACCCTCTTTTCCATTGTAGGCAGAAACAAAGCAAAGAATCATACAAAGCAATGCAATTTTAAATGGAGGTGTGAGGCCCCTTGGGAGGCTGCTTTACATCCAGCATAGTGTGTGGAAACCATGGTCACCCTTGGGTAGAACAACCTCTGATTCTGCAGCTTCTCAGTGAAATAGGGCAGCTGTGGCTGTGCTTCAGCTCAGTAGCAGTAGATCCTTTGGTCTGCTAATTTTGGATAATCCTTGTCACTGAAAAACAAACGAAGCCCCATCCTGGAGGGCATGTGCAGCTGTGGGTAACCCTCTGTACCACTGGTCTTTAAAGCATTCTGTAATGAATCTTTCTTCTTCCCCACTCTTTCCCAAGTTTTACTTCGTATCTTCTCCCTCATCTAACAAATGAAGCCCCACAAATTTTTTAGCAGTCCACCTGTTCACCCTCTATTCTGTGCTACCTCAACTATTCCTTAGCATTTTTTCCTGAAAACACTTCAGGATCTGTGATATGGGTTCAAAATTTCGATAGTTCTGCACATCTGGAAACTTACTACAGAAACGTTCTTAGGTACAATGAGCTCTATAGCCTTTTAGGGGGTAAGTAAACATGCTGCAAATGGGTCAGCTGAGGAATACAAATTTTTTTAAAGGTCATAAATAATTCAAAGATAAAGCAAGCAATGAAAAAGATCCCATGGTAAGCTAACCTCTCCTTATACTAACAGCAGGTTTAACTCTCATTTTAAAATTATCTGCACTGTAGCAACATGTTGTTCATGTAGAAAGAATAAGGGAAACAAGAAATGTGATCCTTTGAAAACTTATATAAAAAAGCAGTGATGACCTGGATGGTCATGATAATCTGCCTGAAGGTTCCTCTTCTTTTGTTGCACTGTGTAACTTGACCATTCCTTAAAACAGTGAATATATTTGAGTCAAAGTCCCCACAGCCTTGTGACCAGGCTCCTGTGATGGGTGCTACAACTTTGGGTCTGGGATGAAAAAGCTGCTGGAGGTAGATTAAGCCACAGGCAGAGCACTGCCCCAAAATGTTGGGCACTTTGCTGTTCCAGACACACTTGTGCCCTTTGGTTTTATTTGTGGGGTTTTTTTCTTTGTGTCTTGGCATTTCTACTTGTGAAAACTCTTCTCTTCATGTGGCATCAAATATTTACATAATGACAACCTTGACAGAGGCTGAGCATTTTCACATTTTCCAGAAGCATCTGTTTCACTCTCAGTCTTTGCTTTGTGCTTGTGTCAGAGTTAGGAAGAGGAACCAAAAAGGAGATAAGGAAGGGATGGGAAGAGAGTGGAAGCAACAGCAGAAGTGGGAGAAATGTGCAATGCTTCTGGTCTGGTTGCTTCAGGTTGTGTCCAGAGAAGCCTGTCCTTTTGCAGAGCAGAACATGGTTTTGCTGTTGAACTTGTATCCATAACCACACTGACCTTGAAATATCCAGATGTCTCCAAACTTCATGAGCTGGTCTGGGAAAAACAAAGGGAGAGTGTTGGGAAACAATTGTTTCAGCACATGCTAGGCAGTAACAGTTGCTTTCCATAGTTTTAAGTAATTGCAGAGCTCCTTGAGATGTGCATGTGTTGGGTTTGGGTTTTTTTTAGAGTACTGACCTCTTCAGAAGCAGCAGGATGTTGGGATCCACACTGATTCCTGATTTGACTATTGGCCACAGATTTTTTTTTTTCAGGAAGTTTTTCATCAGCTATGTCATAAAGACAAATCTGCTCTGACTTGATAAAAAATTAGTCTGAACAGCAGCAAGTGTAAATGATGAGAAGCAGAGCTGGCTGGTCTCCAGCTCCCCTTCCTGTTTTCCTCATTAATACGGATTTTTGGGTAATGTCTGACTCCAAAGCAACTCTAAAATATCACAGTAGTGACCAAGTCAAACAAGGCTAGGTTTTTAGTCTTGTCTTGCATATAGAGAGGGACAGATCTGTCCTTTCAAAACCTGAGGTAAAGGCAGAATGAGACTGTGACTCTGCCTGCCTGTTCCTAATGATCTCCTGTAAAGAAAACAGATGTTGAATACAGATTTTCTTGGAAGCACAGTATAGCAGCAATTTAACAGGCTGGAATTTGGTCATAGCATGCTGACCTTTAGCAGTCCTCTCATAATTTATAGTAGCTTTCTGGTTAAAAACTTGCTTGGATAAAACCTTCCTCCTTTATCTCCAATTTCAAAATGAAAACACTTAAATGAATGCAAAAATAAGTTTTTCTGGATTTTGGTTCCTTTATAGATTCAGTGTCCTAAGTATCTCCAAGAAAATCAAAAGCAAATCTTTTTCTGGGATAATTAAAGCCAGTACTTAAATGAGTAAGGGAAGAAGTCCTAAAAAAATATGCAGTTGGAAGCAAAAAATTGAGAAAAAAAGTGTATGTTGCAAACCATAAATTGAAATAGTTACCTCAGCTTGGAAAGCTCTGGAGGATGGCGTGTGGCCCAAGGAGAGCAAGAGGAATCCTGCTCTCTGCTTCCTGGCCTGACTTAGCATGGACTTCTTGTGGAGCTCAGTCCTGCCCTGCAGCCCCTCCTCTGACACAGAGGTTGGTGCCTGGATCTCTGGGAGTTGCCTTTTAGCACTCAAGGGTGACCTGCCTCTGCCAGGGGCTTCTGTCCTTCTGTCACCTAAGTGGGAAGTCTGAAGCAAGCAGTGCTGGGTGGCTTTTCCCTGTGGCTTTGGATGCTGCTGTGGTGCTGCTTGAACCCAACCCATGGCACTTGGATCAGGGATTGAATCCTAAGCAGTGATCAGTGTGTTGTTACCTAGGCTGTGGTTCTGTCCCTAAATAGAAAATTCTGGAAGAGAAGAAATTCTAGTAAACACTTTAACTAGTCCTCATTTTGGTTATGGTTAAATATTTAATGTAGGGTAAATATGTTAAAATGCCTTCCTTGTGGATCACAATTACAGTGAAATGCCTTAATCATCTGGATTTTCATGCTGAATCCATGCAGGAAAAAGTTCTGTCATGGTTGTCCAGATTTCAATTTTAAATTCCCCTGGGAGCTTTAATTAATGTTAAGTAGGGAGGTGAGCACTGAAAATGCAGTTCTTAGTCATGGAAAAGCTTTGTTTAATTTCAGTGGGTAAGATGTACCATGCTGGTTTGTAAAATGCTGCTTTCATCGGGATACAAAGGAGCCCTTGGCCCCTGTGACAGCTGGACTCTTATTACCACGGGCACAACTTGTGCTTCTGCCCATGGGCACGGCTACTTACCAACCTAACAGTGCCAGCTGAGAGTATGGTAAGGTCACTGACTCATTATTTTGTAAATTGTTTTGTTATTGGGGCTATAAAAGGTGCTTCATCCTTCAAGCCTGGGTCAGTTTGTCACAAAAGTACCCTGAGGTGACAGGAGGCTGAAAAAGGTGAATTTTAACTTCCTGTGCTTTCAGCAATAACTTCCAACCCCGACTTACAAGGCACAGAAGAAAAGAATCTGAGGAATGTACTCAATGGCTGTTGAGCAAAGCCCAGCTCCTTTCAATGAAAGTAACCAAGTAACGCTGAAAGCCTGAGCTCTGCCCTTCCCTGCCAGGGCAGGAGGGTGGGCAAGGGCTGTTCCAAGGGGTGCCCTCCCCTCCTGGTGACCCCCCTCACCAGCACAGGTCTTCAGCAGCACTGTAAGAGCACATGGATCCATTCTTGAAAGGGGAGGCAGCCTCTCTCCTTGAGCTTGAAGCATTAAAGAGCTATTGTTCTGCATTCATTTGGTGCTGCTACTGACATTTTTGGGCATGCAAGAGTAAAAACTCATATTGTACAGAAATGCTGTGTTGGCTGAGAGCTGCTGTAAAAGGAGCTGCTGCATGTGCTGTTTCTGGGAGAGGAGCCTGGAATAGCAGGGCCACTGCTGTGCTGGCACAGCAAGCTAGCACTGCTGTGTGTGATGTGACCTTGAGGTCTTTGGCATACAGAGCAAGATGAACAAATTCATTCTGTCTGACTGTGATGGAGTTAGGAACTGGGGTAATGGTTTTAAACTGAAAGAGGGCAGAATTAGACAAGATAGGAGGGGGACATTTTTACAATGAGGGTGGTGAAACAGTGGAACAGGCTGTCCAGAGAGGTGGGAGATGTCCCAGCCCTGGAAACATCCAAGGTCAGGTTGGGTGGGGCTCTGAGCAACCTGTTCTAGTTGAAGTTGCCCCTGCTCATTGCAGGAGGGTTGGACTAGATGACCTTTAAGGTCCCTTCCAACCCAAACTATTCTGTGATTCTAGGGAACTCTAGGCTTTGCCTGTAATGGAGAATGGCCTGTAATAACATGGGAGTTTACATTTATTTAAGAACTTTTAAGTGCTTCATCTTTATATCTTAAGAAGTAGAAGAAACAGAGGAACATGTGACAAGCAAACACTTCAGGATCTGAAGTTAGATTGACCTGCTGCTAGAAATAGGTAGCAGGGATGGGAGTGCTGCAGGCACAGGCTGGGGAGGGGTTCAGTTTGCATGGGCAACGTGGGCAACCTTGTGGGCAACTATGCCAGGTGCAGTGTGGTAAGCTACAAAAAGGGGAGGGGGCAATTCAATTCATCCTGTGTAGGTAGGTGGGAAGTAGGTGGGATCTCTAGTATCAATTGGAGCTGATTGTGGTTCATTAAAAAATATTTCAGTGGAACTGGGAGCACGTTAGACTGTTGTGGGAATTTAATTGAGGTATAGGATAAGAGCATGCAAGATGCACAAAGTCAATTTGCCTAAGCTGGAGAATGTTACAAACAGCCATACAAACTGCACCTATGGCTCTTCTTGTACAGAGCTATTGCTGCTTTTGGCACGCTCTGAGCTTAGCAAGACTTTTCACTGCTCAGAAAGGAAATCTGTGTTCACCAAAAAACCAGCCAGGGTTAAAAAGTTTATTGCAATCAGGTCTTGGACTGAATTGTTCCTATTGGACTACCTGTGAAACTGCTGTCTAATCCAAAACATAAAGCAGAAGAATCTAAAGAAAAGGGGTTAAATTTTTTAAACTACCTTGGCATGTTCCCTCTCTGATGCCGGGATTCAAGTGCCTTGAATTAATTAATTATTTGCAATGCATAAATGTAGGTTTACACCCAAGATACGCTCTGAAGTGAGTTAACCAGACTTTTGTGTGGGCAGGGAGCAAGTTTTTCTGCTCTGCTTCCAAGTGTGGACATTAGGATAACGTGCATCAGAAACCAGCACCCACATGAAATGCAATTGCAAGCCAGTTTGCATCACCTATCCCATGGATCATGGTGGGCCAGCCCCATAAACAACAAAGGCAGTGCAAAACTATCCCCTGTCTGGAAGTGTCAGTGTAAAAGCATTAGCTGGCACACAGTGGTTGTGCCAGAATGTATAAGAAATTCAAATTACCTTTCATTACATACTGTGCTAGCTTTTCACTGCATCTGTAGCACTGCCATGGCAGTGACTGGGACGTTGCCTTCACCAGAGGCCATGTTATTACCCTAAATAAACTTAACTGGAAACTCCAGTGTCACAAAAACAAAGATCCTCTGGATCTCTCCCACTAATGACCTTTGCAGCTGTGTCTAAACAGAGACTCACAAAGGAGGAAAACCACGAGGCAAGTGGAGAGCAGGAGCTCCCCCAAAGGGAGCTGCCTGTCGGGCATGGGAGCAGACCCCACGTGCAGTACCAGCCCATCCATGGTAGCTGGTCCTCAGCTGCAGAGGGTGAGCAGAGCTCTGTGGCTCTCAGGGGACCAAAGGTCTGAAAAGACCATCAAATCTGTGGTATCCATTTCAAAAGTGGCAGAGCCTGGGAGTTTGACTGCCTGTGAGATTGGTTAGGACACTCCAGAAGTGGCTGCAGAAAACTGGGTCCTGTGTTGCTGAGCTCCTGGATAGACAGAGGTCCTTCCAGGTGACCCTGTGGGTGCTATGGGAAGAGCAGCCTTTGAAAGGGGAGCATGGCAGAAGCTAAACATTAAAAAAGCACAGTTAAGCATTGTCTGGCCAAATTCTCTTACTGAGACATTAACAGAACTGTAAGGATAGAAACACCTTACTGGTCACAGGAAGAGGATGTATTAAAAAAGCACCTGTATTAAAATGTTTTTAAAATCAAATTAATGTTTCTAAAAAAACAAGGGGTGGGGGGGGGGATGCTTTTGATCAGTCCTTTTGTATGTCTTTTCTCTAGTGCTGGCTCCCGTTTCTTGCTGCTTTGGTGTTTTGAGCACCAGACTTGGTGTCATATTCTTGAAGCTTAAAAGCAAATGGGGAATTAGCAGTCCCAGTCCTGACCTTATTTCCTGTGCTACAATGCAGAGACAACCCAAGGGCCCTTTAAGGTCAGTAAAACAGTCATTCTTTATCCCTCTCTTCAGAGAGGTTTTTTACTTGCTCAGCCTCGGTGTTGGCAGCTGGCACTGCATGTATTTTATCTTGATCTCTGGCCTTACCTTCCATGAATGGCCAGCTCTGTATTTCCTGTCCTTATCCTGTGCACCCAGGTCTGTAGTTAAGGGCAACCTAACTGTTGCTAAATGGAAAAAAAAAATACAAAAAATCTTGTCTAGAGCAGAGCATTGGTGCTTCTGAAAGAGTGCTCAGGTATAAGGGCAGAAGGAACTGCTGGATGGCTTCCTTTCTCCCTGCCTGTCCCATCTGGCTCTCCCCTGAGCTGAACGAGTCCCTGCACTGTTCACTGGTGCCAGTGACCTGCTGCTGGCAAAGCCTGGCTCAGGACCTCCTGTTTCTCTGGCCCCAGGTCTGTGATCACATGCAGATGCCTTTGGGGGATGTAGACCCTGTCTTGATGGAAGAAGTCCCCTCAGGACAGCAAGAAAGGGAAATACTGTCTCTTTTTGCTATGGCCAAGAAGTTTCAAGGAGCTGGAGTGAGATGAATATTGACAGTCATAGAATTTTAAAATAAAAAGTTTTCCTCAGCTAAGTTTCTGCTGGAAAGAAAAATGCACCAGGAAAAGATCTTCAATTTTTTTTTGTAACATCCATCCCAGAACAGCACACAACTGACATGTTTAATCCCAATAAAATCAACTAATGGGTGAGCTAAGGTGCTGATATTGTCATATGCAATATCTCGGACAAAGCTGATGGAAAAGTGACTCTTGGTTTAATGGGATAAACTCTGTTTTCCTAACTGGTATTATTTTGTGCTCTTTTTAAGCAGAAGACAAGGAGTTCTCCAGCATTTGTCTTCATTGGATGCATATTTATGATCAGGTCTCTTGAATTCAAACTTTACAGTTGGCTGTACTTAAGTGAAACTCCATAAAACTAGATAAGGGAGCTACCCCAGCTTTTTTTTATAGGCACTTTTAACTGTTGCAGATGAACATTATACTGTTTATTCAAAAAATTATACACTTTTACCAAATGTTCTGCTACCTAATAGATTTTCTACAAGGCTGTCTAAAAATCCTCTGAAGCAATTTGTGAAACTTGATAACCAGATTTGAAGTGTTGCACAAATAATGAATTATTTGTTGTTTGGACAATTATTTGAAATATCATCTGTCTGGAATGAATAAGTAGCATTACTAATTTGATAAAGGTTGTATGGCCTCTCTTGAAATGGTAATTCTTCACTGTTACTTTCAAAGTATCTCTGGTAACAGCCAAACAAACATACAGTTTATGATATCACTTAAAACTATGTTAATCTACTGGCCAGCTCCAGATTTTATTTAAAAAATGGTAGCACTGGAAAAACATACCTATTTGGCAAACTGTCAACTTTCTTCTGGGTCAGGGCTCATAAAAATATCTTTTATTTACCAAGATTAAACAATAGCAGTTTGTTTTCCATTTACTATCATAAAACAATCATGGCATTAAATCTGGTATGTTCTGCTAAGAAATATAGGTCCAATTAGTTCATTTATTTCTGTCTGCTCTTTGTCCAGGTCTGCATTTACAGCTTTTGATGGTTCCAGATTTATTTTTATGGATTCAATTTTAGCTCTGAAAGCTGGAACAATCTAGTGTACAATCCATCATTCCAGTAATATTTTTTTTTCAAAGATGAAGCAAGACCAAGTCATCTATTGTATTATATATTTGTTTCCTTTTAAAGAAATAGCAATTATATATTTACCTGAATTTGATTGATTGAACATTTCTAGGTTGTTACGTTTCTGGATTGAACAAATAGTTCTGCACTGTGGATCCTCAGCAGAACATTGTTTTCTTGTAACAACTGGTGTTTTAAGCAAGTAGAGCCTCAATGTGATGTTAACCAGAATATTATCTGTTTGGGTTACAGGATTTTCTTACATAATACTCTTTGCTGTTACTTCCAGAGTTTGGCAGCTGTTAAGCAAATATTGTTCCAGAATGTCTGCAGATTTCAGTGTTTAATTTCCCCATGGCTATTGTTTGCCATTCAACAAAATATAAGAATGAAAGATTGATCAATAGGAAACAAAAGTGGCTTCATTAAACAGTGTCTCAGAAAAAGCTGAGACACTTTGATTACACCTTTGTAATGAAAGTTTTCTCTAGCTTTTACTCCAAAAGAGGCAGTGTTGGAAGCCATAGTTATTTTTAAGACAGGAATTATTTTTTTGCTTGATGACACCCTAAAAATATCCAGAGGTTCATGGATAGGAAGGGTCAGTAATAATGTCTGTATTGCTCTGTGAGGAGCCCCTTCATGAGACTCTTGGTGCAGGTTTGTCTCCTAGTAGAAATTTGGAGCTCCTGTGCCCAAGGTATAGGTTTTTTTTAATGATATTTACTCAAACCTGTTTTCTAGTTAAGTAAAGACTTTATTGTGAATTATATTTACTTTGTCTTTAGCAGTGACTGCTTTGTGCTGTAAGAGTTCAAAAATGGAATTAGGGTATGAAAATTATAGAAGGCAAAAGAGTCTTAGAATATAAAAGTCATTAAGCAGACTGAGGAGAGTGCATCCCTCTCATTGCTAGAAATGTCTGACAGTTCCTTTTAGTGGGAGAAATGTGTGTGCAAGCTCATAAGGGATATTTGCCAACTTTTGAACTGTGCCTAAAAGGCAAAGCTCCCACCACCTTTAGGATTTAAACCTTAAAATGGAGAGAGCTGCCTGTGAACAGTAAGGCCAGAGTCTGACAACAAGTGTTAGTGTTTCTAACAAATACAGCCACTGAAAAAGAATAACTATGGATGTGAACAAATACAGCCACTGAAAAAGAATAACTATGGATATGTACAAATACAGCCACTGAAGGTGAAACACAATGCCCTGGTCAGAACGAGCCTTGGACACAAGATTGTCAATGACCAAACCCTACTGTGGCATGTGACTTTTATGAGCCAGAAACAAGCAGGTATATTTTGACAGAAGTTTTAATATTCTGCCTTGAGTTATTTGAAAAAAACCCCTCAATTTATTCTCCTTTCTTTTCATAGCTTCACAGCAAGGGATGCTACAGAAGGGAAAGGAAATGAACCTTGAATCACGAACTTTAGAAAGGGTACAAATAAAATGTCCAGGCTATTAATTAAACCAGTTTCCAAAAGAACAATCTAATCTCTTGTCTGTGTAATTTCATTATCAACAATTTGAAAGGGCTCAAATATTTCCTCTAATGTTTTAACAGCAGATGTGGACTAGACTACACTAATTGAGAGAGATTGTTTTCCCAGTTGCCAAGAAACAGACAGCTTTCTCTGAGAATGCAGTGTTGTGCTTACAGCCTCAGCATCCTCCTGTCCTCCTGCAGGGCTCGGGAAGTCGATGTTCTGGTAACTAAGTTACCCCTGACAGGAGTGGAATGAGCTCAGCTCCTCTGATGGATGGAGAATACCAGCAGACAACAGCTGACCTTCGGACATGTTGAACATTTAGAGAGAATACCTTTGTTCTGCCAATGACTCTATATCTTCAGGAAAGGGAATTAGATTTTCACAATGAAAAGAAGGGGAGATACCTATTTAAGTGAAGATTGCTGTTAGAAAGGTTTAATAGACTCATAATGAATCCATTCCAAGCTGGCTGCCAGGTACTGTGAAAAATTCTGTTCGTGTTGCCTGAGTGCTGTAGTTACACTTTGTGAGCTTGCTTCCTGATGCCAGTGATTCTGATGTCTTGTTGCCCTTTCTCTGACATAAAATGGGCCAGGAAATCCGGAATCTTTAACTCATAAGACTAACAAGCCAAGAATTTTGATTAGCTTTGAGCTATGAATGTTTGTGTGAATGGATGATGGATGCTTGATAACCTTTTCTGATGTGGTATGCTTTTTATGGTATTTTCCACTTTGTAATTGAGGTATTTGTTTATCAAATTGCAGTCATCACTTCTGTCAGTCATTCATGCCTTCTTGTATTTCCAGCTGCTTGTTTCCATCTCAATCTTCTCACCTTCCTACTTGGAGTCTACCAGCTTGCTGCTTAAGGTGCTTGTGCTCTCTAAGTCTCTACCACACCTCAGGGGCTGAGCAGGGGAGCACAGCTTCCCCAGGTGCTCAGTTCTCAGCTCAGTGTGGACCTTCTGCTCACCCAGCAGCCTTGGTGCTAAGGAGTGAGAGGTCTGCTTGTGTGTGCTGAGCAAGGAACCTTTTCTCCTCTCCTTGTACTCAGCCTTGCCCCATCCTGGAGGAGATGCCTGATGCCCTGGGCTGGTGGCTGTCACCAGGCTGCCCTGCTGCCTCACTCAGCGCAGTGGCACAGGCCCTGCAGCCATGTCACTGCTCCAGAGGGAGCTCCAGCCCCTGGGGCAGCGTGCCTGGAGAGCAGGAGAGGCTTGCCTTGCCTGCTGGCTCGTGGCATGTCTCTGGGCTCTGCTGCTACCTGCATTTTCAGCACTGACAGCAACAGAAGTTTCCATTGGAAGCATTTAGTTTGCCAAGTTTTACAGTCTTCTTTAGCAATGTCTTTTGCTTGGCCTAGTGGAAAACATGCCAACCTTCGCCCCTCTGTGTCTTAATGCCTTTTGGAGGGTCTAGGCTTCCTGACTGAATAGCATCTGTCTTTTTGCCATGTACAGTCCTCTGGAGCAAATACCCTCAGAACAAGGTGACTTGCCTTTCAGCAAACTATATCCTATAATCTGGAGAATTAGCTCAATAGAGTTTATGTTAGACAATATCAGGCCAGATTTTAAAAAAGGGATCTAGAGAGCAAAAGTGCAAATTAAGGCCAAACCTATTTGCCTGCATCTAAGATCAACCTCCAAGAGCTGCACCACTTACACACCCAGACATCCATGGGTATCCATGTTTTTGCCAGACAAGCTCTGTAGGCTCTGGGAGTTGCACTCAGCCTGGTCAGAGCCACTGCCTTTGTAGATAAGAGTCTCTGGCACCTGGGATCCCTCATGCAGAGCCTGCCTGTGGGGCTGATTTGTGAAATGTCATGTGAGCATGAGTAAGACTCAGTGATTAAAAGGAGGTCAGCAAAAAGCACAGAACTTGCATCCCCACTGTCACTGAAAATTACAGTAGGTTTCAGAAGGGAGCATTGTTATTGAACAACCTGGAGGACCTCACTGGGATGTGAGAAATGAACTCAGCACCATTTGCAGACAAAGGAACTGCAGTTCACATTTTTGCTAGACAGGAAACCATTACATTCAGCAGCTCTTCTGCTAAATGGACTCCTTCACCCTTCTCTGTGCAGACCATGAAGCCATGGTGTTCCAGTAAGATGGGTATGGGGCCAGGAGAGCCTGGCACTGTGGTCTCATCATAAGAGAGATTTCCCTCGAGGGCACACAAAAGTTTTGTTTCTGGCTGCTCAGACAGAAGCTGCTGTTACATTTTGTGTGGATGCTGGGAAAGCAGAGGTGTTTGTACAAGAACAGACCCAGAGTCCCTGTCTTGAGCTCTGTGTTGCTGTTGTGGCATCAGGGGTAAGCTTGTTCTTCCCTGAAGAATGACACAGACATTTCACTTCAAAGCAGATTTGGTCTATAACTGGGCATTTGGATGGTGCTAAAATCTGGAGAAGTTTTCCAGGTGTTCTTCCACGTGGATGTTGTACATGGCAACCACAGGCTCTGAAGCCTTTCACTGCACAGAGGATGTCAGGTTTGCAAACCCCATTCCTGCAGCTGAACACCCCCTGTACCATCAAATGGAGCAGCCATCCCACCAGCCTCAGCAGAGTATAACTGGGGCTGTCATCATAATGCTCAAACAAACTGGGACAGGCTAAGGCTGTAGCACAGTAAGCCCCAGGAGATGGGATAATGGAAGGGCATTCTTGGCATTTTATAGAGATAAACATTGCAACTTGGCATTCCTGAGAGATGAATTTGTGCCTGGAAATAATATTACAGCTCCTTTTTATCAATACTTCATTGTAATTGGAGTTGTCTATAAGCTGTATCTCTTCTTTAAATTAGAAGCTACTGGACAACTCAGCTGAAATTCCCATCCTTGCCTTATCAAACCACAAGCTCACTCTTGAAAAAGCAAATGTTTTTAATATTCTGTGCAAGCTACAGGATTAAGTTTTCATGTTTTGTGTTCCTCCAACATTCTGTTACTCAGAACACAAATTTGGAGTGGACACCAATTTGCCCTTTGTATTAGCATGGGTATTTACTGGTTTTCCATGTAACTGAAGCAATTTTTAAGCAGCTTGCTTGTGGGTTCAAGGTATCCATTATCAAGAATTAGACATATTTGACTTGAAGCTACAGTAGCCAAGTGCAAAAAGTGTAATATACTCTGATCCTTCACAGTGCTGGGAAAAACTCCAAAGGTCTGGATTGAAGAGAAGAGATGTAATGCCCATACATGGGGGTAAAAATAGCATGAGAGACTGATTGGGAATCATACATTCAGCCTACAGCCATTAAAGGGAAACAGTAAGTTGAAGCAGAGGCCTTTTGATCTTTTGCTTGTCAGACTGCTCAGAAGTGCTTGTTCTTACTCTGCCACTTGCTATCTTCAAGCTGATTTATTCTCCCAGGCAAAGGAGCAGCACTTAATGCACCCCTGCCCCTCTTAGTGCCTGCCCACACTCGAGCATCCAAAAACGTAGCTTGCCTAGCAAAGAACTATTTACTAAATCAAAGCATATCAAAGAATATTGTTCTATCAGCTACATTGTATGAAGTTGCCCTTTGTTACAGCAAAAAACTCTCATCACTCCTGCATGTATCTCTCTTGTCTCTGTTGTTTTCTTTTCCTGGCTGGCACTTGGCTGTAAGGACTCATTGCTGACTCCTGTGCATCCTGTACACAGCTGTTCTCAACCTTCAGCTACAGCAAAGCCCCTCGGGGGCTGCATTTTGGTCTGCTGAGGAAATGTTTGTTTTATTGCTGTCACCTACATGGCATTTCTCTCTTTACTGCACTTAAGATAAGTAAAATTGCATCTTCTTCCAGTTTTGACACTTCCTAAAACTGTGAGAGCCAGGGGCCATGAAAATATGGAAGATACCCTGTTGTTCACTTGTTTGGTGGTTGGTTTGTCTTTTTCTTAAAGCCATCATGTTTCAGACACTAGTTTTCGTGCAGTCCCCCCTCCTCTGAGGTGTGTTACATGCAGATGTAATATGTTTGTAGCCAGAATTCTCTCTGCAAGCAGCACACACAGAGCAAGATGACTTTTTTGGTGGCTCTGCAGTGGGACACAGCTGCAGAGTGCATCCAGCCAGGTAATATGAAGGAAACTTTTCCCCCGTTTCATAACAACGCCTGGAATTACAGGATCCTAATTCTTTTCAAACTTTAAACAAAAGGCCTTGAGCTTCTTAAGAAGGAATTTTTGGGCTTTGTTATTTTAAGTTAGTTATGTCTGAAGGGAACCACATGCTGTCGTCGCAAGGCTAACTTAACAAGCTGTAAAAGAACTTGCACAACTGTGTCCAAATAAACACCCAACCAACAGAGAAGCCAAATCTGATAGAAACAAAGCAGCAGAAACTGTGTTCATATTTATTCAAATGCCAAAATAACATGGGATTTTTTCCCTTATTCCCCCCAGCTTCCACTCTAGGTTGAGCTGATTCAGATGCTTTCTTAGGAGGAGGGGGTGGAGAGCCCTGAGAAGTGGCTGGGTTATGAGGAGGTAAGAGCTCTCTGAAAAAAAGAAAAGCCAGGCTATTCTGTGGGAGATTTGTTTGCCACTGTGTGCTCCTGTGCACACGTGCAAGTGTGTGAACCTTTGAGGATTACTGCTGTGTAGTAGCTGAGCTTTTTCTCAGATTGTGATTATTCAGAAAGAAGTGTGGGCTGCTGAGCCTGTCAATGAATTAATTCCCTGTATGCCATCATTCAAAGGCTAACATTGGCCTCACACAGGATGCATTTGGTACACAATGTGTCTTTCTCAGAGCCAGTTTTATCATGAGATTTGCATATTCTGCCACATCCATTTCAGTTGGGTTTTTTTCTGAAATGCCTTTACTTGCTTTGCAGAGAAAAATAGTGAGGAATTTCCTTTAGTAAGTGAAAAGAGGTTGAAGAAACAGCTAGCTCTTGCATTTGTTAGTGCTGTGGCTGACTGAAAGGCACAGAGCCACGCTGTTCCCTATGGCTCTGCATGTTCACTAGCCCAGAGCTCAGCAGCTGGAGCTGGGATCCACTTCATCCACTTCTACTAACCAAAAGTGCATGGGTGACTGTGTACCTGTCCTCTCTGTGCCTGTGGGAGGTCCTTGCTTGTTTTACTGAAGTAATATGGAAGAAGGTTTGAAAGCAGATTTGCAGCCAGGCCACAACCTGAAGAATAATTTCACTTGTGCTCTCCTTTATCTCTTCTCCTCAAACCTACCTCTCCCTCGAGATCAGAGGACACTGACCTTTACCCTTCACAAGCACTTCTGGAAACCCTGCCTTGGTTTGCCCGTCCACACTGCTTTTTGGAGAAACAGGAAATCAGCCTGTGCTATTTTAATCCTGGTGCTTTCATATAAATATGTACTATTATTTTTAACAACTTAGCGGAAGGAAAAATATGTTTACAAGCACCAAAAATTGTGTCTCCAGTACAAAAATATTAATCTGAAAAATAGTGATGGAAACTCACTGATGCCTCATAGAGACTGTGAGGTAATGCCAGTGTTATTCATGTCACTTTCATTGGTTCTGGTTCTTACTTCTTCTATCTGTGCAAAATATAAAGGAGGTGTCTGTGTCATCTTTTCATGGATATTACTAGTGGTTTTTTTAGGGATGGCTGAGTTGAATAATTAAAGGGCTGAATAGCACAGTTCTTCATGCCTTGCATCCTTCACACTCTGATCTAAAGCACAGCCATAATCACAGCAGGAACTTTATTGAGAACAAATAAAAGTGGAAGGGTAACATAGCTGGAATTTCTTCTTCAAGTCTCCCACTACTATAATCTTATTCCCTCCAAACACTTATTTCAAGTAACCACAGTATGTTTCACTAAAAATTTTACTGGACACATTAACTGCACATTAATGGCTCTTGCATAGCTGATGTATTTGTAGCTCCAGGGGAAGGAAAAGCAAGGCCCCTTTGATACCAGTTTATGTGACACAGATTTTGTTTCTTGGAAGGCTCGAGGCCATTAAAAGTATAAACTATACTGGAATATGTTCCATATGGCATTTTCTCAGGTACTGTGATAGCTAACCCAAGTTAATAATTAAAACCCACTTCTATCACTCTTTCCTTCAGGATGCAAGAAAAGGCTAGAGTTTTCCTTTTAATACTGCATCATCTTTTCCTGAGTATGTGGTTCTGTCCTCACTACCTCAGCACACTTAATATTTTATTGTGTAATATTTCATCTGGGTAAACAAGCAAAAGGAAGGAGGCTTTGTTTGTTCTTGAAGATATTTTTTAATAAAATGAGCCCACGGTGATATCAGTGATTCATGGAGCACTAGTGGCTCCGGCAGCCTAAAGACCCTGGGTCCAGAATAGCAGTGGAAAATGTCCTCTGCTCCCTTTCTCCTAGCTGCACATTTTGATGGTGTTTTTATCTTGGTTTGGTCAGCCACAGAGATGCTATCCATGTGCCTAGCAGCTGCTGCACTCAGCATGAGGTATTTTTGGATTTGTCCATGTTGGAGGGACTTGCAGAGGTTGAAGGTGTAACCATGAATGGTAGCCATGAAGGGAGATTAAGCTCAGAAACCCAGTTTTATGCTCTTGGGACATTTTACCCCTTCAGTTATAAAACATGAGGTTTTTGCCTGCCTGTCTGTCAGGATGCTGTGATCTCATGATCACTGGATGGTGCATGCCCTATATGGAGCCCATAATGGAACCATCACCAGTACAAACACAGGAACTCGCTGCAGATACTCAGAAATCTGAACTCTCAAAATTAATCCACTACAGGCTTGTTTGTTGGGGTTCTTTCACTCATAAAATTCTACTAGGAAAAGAAGGGCATGCATAAAATGGAGAATATTCCAATGTTCTTCCTCTATGGAGAGAGGTATCTGGAGTCCTATCACCAAACCAAAAGAAAAGATTTGCACTGTGTAACCTAAAATGGGAAAGAAACTAAGTGCAACTCCCACTTGGCAGGGTAGCTTCTCCTCATAGGTGCAGGTAGAGGTGTAGAGGTTTGCTTGTGGCAGAACTGCAATTTAGTGACCCTTGCATGTGACCACCAGCTAATTTTCACAAAGACCCACAATATCAACTGCTTGCCTTTGGCCTAAAATTGCCAAACTAAAAAGAGTTTACTTTAAAAATTTCCAAAGAGCTCTTGCAGGAGAAGTTGGAGATTCAGGAATATCCATTCCCAGATGCTTTCACACACTGTCAGGAGTGGTGTCCAACCTGCTCTCTGGCATGTGGGCTGATGGACTCGCCCTGGGCCAAAGATTTTCATGTTCTGTGTTTTTTCTATAACTGTCAGCCAGCTCTGGAGTTCACAGTGGGAGCACTCAGACACAGTGCAGCTGTGCCTGTTGCTTCAACAACTGCTCCATGTCCCAGGCAGGTCACAGAATGAGACAAAAAGCAGCTGTGCTGCCAGTCCACAAGTCACAAAGCATCTTCCACCTGGGAAGAAAATGGCTGCGTCAGTAGATTATGTAAATTAATTCTTCAAACTTACTAGGAAAATGATAATCAGTTAATTTCTACTTAATATTGTCAACAGCATGACTAGAACAACCCCATAATACTTACATGGGCAATACTTTTGGATTAAGAAGTTTTATTCTGTGTTTTCACTTTTTTTTACTGACATCAGATAACAAGCTAAGTTAAACACACTTAAACACAGAGTGTGCATCTGACTTCACAGTTTCAGCAATTCATTGCTGAAGATCTACCAATGAAAAATTTTTATTAATGGAAAGAGCTAATCAGAGAGAGCAAAGTTAATGGTTTTTTTCTCAAATAATACAGGTTGATGGCAATGTTTTGGCTTGTGACAAAAGGAAAAAAACTGGTGAATTTTGAGCATCATCCTCTTTTCTTCTGGCACAACTTTTCAGGTATTTAAAACCAGTTGCTTTCTTCTTTCAAAGCCTTCAGTGTTTGTGGTCAGAAGACCAGATTTGCTGACATGTGGGGCCAGAGCTGCTGCTAGTGCCCACATGCCTGCCCAAGACTCTGTGTGCAAACCTGGCTGGGGGCACTGGCAGCAGCTCTGGTCCCAGGTGTCAGCAAATCTGGTCTCCTGAGCAGACTGGGGAGAGTTGCCAGATTTCTGCCCATATCCAGTGTCTGACAGGGCAAATGCTGCATCAATCTTAAAGGGACTTTGCTTTATTTCCTCCTTCCTTTTGGATTAATTCTTTATGGGAAAATAGCCTGTGAACCTATGTAACTGACAGGTTTGTTAGTGCTTGTCAAATAGCTTAAAATTCAGAAGAAGCAAGCACACATGCTGTTCTTTCTGGGGAGAAAACCTACCTGCAGGAATTTAGCCAGTTACATTTATTTATTTATTATTACATTATTTATTTAGCAGATCTGGAAGAAAATATTTACATTTGATTTGGAATTGCTTGAATTTTCACATTTCTTAGAGAAAAGCAGTAGCAGAAGTCACGTTACCAGGTGCATTTGGCATCTGCTAAAACTACCCCCAGCAGGGTACAGCAGCTTGCCAGGAGCAGCATTGCCTCTCCCACAGCAGTTCACTGGTTTTATGAAGTTTGGACTTGTAATAAATTTTTGCTATAGGCTGTTGGGAGACAATACCTATACATCCATTTCTTGAACATACCACAACAACTCCATGGTGTTTTTTGTAAGCTCTGGGTCATGGAGCAATCTGAACAAGTTCAGTGTTTCTTCTTATCGTCCTGTGAGGAGGGTGCCCAGAGCTCTGAGGTGTCTTTTTGTCCCTGCTCGTTCTGGGAGTGAAGTTTGCCTGTGTCCAGTGACAAGAACTCCTTCCCAAAGCCCTTCTGGAGTGTCAGCATGCATAATGTCCCTTGGAAACTGCTGGGGACTGTCCCTTCAGTGCTTGGAATAGTGCAGCATGCTCCCTGCAGGGCAAACGGTTTGGAAATGTTAAATCACTTAAAATCCCATTATACATTATACATTATACATTATGCAGTCAAGGAAGAGCAGGAGAGTCAAGAATGTAGCAGTGTTTGATATACTTTTGCAAGGATTATTTGACAGTATGTTATTTTCATGACATTTGGGAGACAGAATTGATGACTTTCACCTCCCTTCTCTATCCATTTCCTACGTGTTAGCAAAGGGTAAAAAATATTTGGGTACTGCACTGCAGCTGTGGTGACTTTATATGAAGACAAATTCCTGAGGCTGGAATAATGTGACTGGTCTGAAAAAATGTTGCACATTCTTCTTTCTTCATTTAAATAGAAGAAGCATGGAAATTTTGCAAAGGATGGGGGTGGAAGAAATGTTTTCTGTTTTCCAAAAGTGGGCGAGAGGTTGAAATACAATTGCAATTAAATTTTTTGGATGGCCTTGATGGTAGAGAGGAAGCTTGTTTGGATGGAGTTTTCCATGACTTTATTTCAGATGTCTTAATCACAGTTTTTGGGACCTTATACACTCTACTTAGAGATGAAGAGGAGCTTAGCTGGAAGGCCCTACTGTTGAAATCTCAGTATCTAATTTTTCAGTGAGCAGTGATCTCAGCTGATGGATGTATTCACAATGGAAGTGCTATCACAGCACTGGTTTTCAAGAACTGTTATATTAGGATACACTTTAATGCACAAAAGGCTTGTAAGCGGCTGCAGTTTGGATGTTGCAAAAAATAGTAATCTGTATTTAGAGCAATTTCCTCTTCTGACAGACTTCTGAAGTGGGAGTGCTTGATCAATCTTTACTGCAGAGCACCCTGGGACCTTTTTTTGAAGCAAATCAGCTTTCATCTGGCAGAAGTGGATGAGAAGGGTGGATTGAACTCTGTCACTGCAGCTGGCACAGGTCCTCAGTGCTAAACTGACTCTGCTGCCTTCAGAATCAGACAGAAAACAGCAGCTGATGCAAAGTGCATTTTTTGAACCATCACCCTTTGTCAGAGGGCACTGATTCCCTAAACACCAGCAGTGTGATGGAAAAAAAGTGACTCCTTTGCTCTGCTGTTATTAAGGGCTGATGAGCTCTGTGAAACCCAGCAAAAGGGTGTTACCAGTTTATGACTCTGACATGGCAGAAAGGTGGAGTTGCACGTGGGAATGAAGCCATGTTTAATCAGGTTTTGTAACTACTTTGCTACAATTTTAGCTGAAGCGTGTTGAGTCAAGCAGTACCAGGTTTAATGCATTTACTGTTTCGTCTTCAGCTGCAGATTTCAGAATTTACCAAACACCACTTCAATAACCATGGTTTACAGTTGCATACTGATCATCTACAAATATGCCTGTAGTAACTGTATGGTTTGTTTTTATTTGTTTTTATTTAAGAAACCGGTTTTAGATGTCGAATTTCCCCTGAATTCTACTAAATTTTTGGGTAGGTTTTAAAGATGAGAAAAATCAGTCCTCAGCTGGAGCTCACAATAAAGGCAAGCACAGCAGTGGCAGAGCTTTCCCTCTCTAGTATCACAAGCATGGTGTGGTTTGGCAGTGTTTTCTTGGCTTTCCCCTTAGGTCTAGAGGAGGAATATCTTCCACGGTGAGGTGAAGTGGGGACAGGGCTGTTTGAAAGCAGAAGCACCCCAGGAGAGCTCAGAGGTGGGCAGGTTCTGCACTGCACAGCAGCCTGGCAGGGCTTCAGCAGTGAGAGCCTGATAGCAGGGAGCAGCTCACTGTCTGGGAACACACACACACAGGCTACAGAGAGTTTGTGGCAATGGAAGGCTGTTATTTATAGGCAATGGGAAAGTTTATGCCTTATGTTTGCAATTGCAGTTGAGCAAATGTACAGTGAAATTGTACTTTATCCTCTTTGTTCAGTTGTTAAACCCCCAGGTTTCTTCTGCAAGACTCATACCTGTTTCTTTTGATTTCATGATTTAACATCAATAAACAAGGCACCAATCAATTACTCTGGGGCTTTATAGAGCTGCTTTTTGGTTTTGTTTTATTTAAAAAACAAATGAAAAGAAAAACCTCAAACCCCCCAAAATTCTAAAGTGTTTCTGAGGAAAAAAAAGTGCTGGGATTTGGTTTGGTCTTTTTTCCCCTGAGAAGGGAACACCTTACAATTGAAATAATAAGAAATCTGTGTTTGTAGTGAGATAATTATTAGCCTGCAAAGTAGCTTGAACATTTTCAGCTGAAAGCTGCTTTGGAAGCTTAACATGGGATTAATTTTTGAAGTCTGCCTGGACTATCAAGAAGTTAATTGATGGACTGTGAGCTATACCCACTTAAAAGGCACAGACATGGAAATCAGTGCATTCTCCGTGAGAGGCTCTTAATGATTTCCTTTCAGAGAATGTGCACACTATCTTAATTATACAGGAGCCTACGTAAAGGTACCACTGGACTGATTCCAATGAAAGCTAAAACAAACAATATGACAACAAAAAGGGCACTTGCGTAATTTCACTTCAGCATTTATAAGACAAACAATAACTAGCAAATAAAAAGCTCCTAGGCTGTGGTGTGCTTACCAGTGCCAGGATACTTACTCCTTCACATGTAATCTTTAAAACAAAGAGCTCCATATCAGAAAATGCTGGGACAGTCTTTTTTCTATTTGTCGGCACAAAAGCAAGACCATCTTACAGCAAGGAGACGTTTCCTGTGCTGCTCTGCTGGCTTCATGCGATTAATGACCTCAGCATTTCACAGATAAGCCTCTCTGTGAGAATGTGATCTTCTCCTGTGTCCACAAGGGCACACAGCCACTTAAAAAAACCAAAAAGCATGAGAAGGGATGGGTGATAAAGCTAGCAGTGAAACTGAGGTGCTGGAGCATTTATCATTAGAGACACCACTGTTTTGTGTGAAGTGTAGATTTCAGTATATTCAGTAATGGGGGTTAAAATGACGAGTTTTCCTACATGGTAAGCCTTGCCACTGTGATCAAATCCACCTCGTGACATTCTGTATCCTTGAGATCCCAAGATGCTGTTTGGAGCTCTCAGCTTTAACATGTGGATTCAGCTGTGGCAGTGCACTGCCAACGTGCTTGTTCTAACTCCCAAGGGGAAAAATGTCCACATCTTTGCATAATACCTCCTAAAAAGGTACTGATATGACTTCAAATGTCAGGCCACTCTGGCATTTTTCTGCACCTTCAATCACTTTAGCTATATTTTGGTGGTGCCATTCAAATGTTTCTCAAAACAAAAAGTTATCGCAGTGTTACTTAGCCCTATGGCATTGCCAAACAACCTGGAAGGTGTTGGGGAACTGCCTTCTCATCCCCCATTAGCCTTTCTTACCTTCCTCTGACCACTTTGGGAGCAGTTCCTATCCCTTGAAAACGTCAGCCTTTCCTTGAAGCTGCAGAGTGCCATAGCAGGCTTCAGAGCCACCTCCTCCTGCAGCTGGGAGGAAAAGCTACTCTGGAGTTTCCTATGCTCCTTCAGGGGACACCCAGGCACACACTTGGTGCACACAGGGCACTTTGCTGTGTCCCAGGGTGTTCTGTGGAGTGCAGAGCACATTTTCTATAGGAAGACAGGAAGATACACAGTCCTCTTCCAGCTTTCCATGAGTCACAAGCTCTGAAAGGTCTGCATGTGGCAGGACAGGGTCAACAGGTGACAGCACGACAGCAGTGACACTCAATACATGTTAGAGATTAATGATTAGAGATTAACAACACCTCTCATCCCTACAGAGTATGGTACAGAGGAAGGGAGGACCACAAATGGCATGTTCTGAAGTGCAAAACAGCTGCCTCCGTTCATGGAGGGGTCAAAATAATCTTAAACATTAATAATGAGTTTTTTAATGTAATTCAGGTTTTCCAGTGCTAGTGAAGCCTAACTGATATATGAGGAGTGTTTTAAAACCAAATTCTTCTTCCTGAGGGGAAGTCCCAATTCAAGATGCACTGCTCCATCCCTTCCCACAGTGAGATGAGACCTTTGTTGAAAAGAGGGGCAGGCACAAATGCACCATCACAGTCCAGCATGTCCTGCTACAGCAGCACAGATAGGAGCCTTGGGAAAAGTAGGTCATGTTCTTATCCTTTAGCTAATGTGTTCTGTAGCATCTCCCCTGTTCAAACTAACTCCTCACTTATTTACATAAAAGGTGGAGTCCTTATCTTTAGCAGGACAGGGTTTTTTTCTCACCCTTCCTTATCTACCAGCTTTAATTTTCTACCTGTGATAATGCAACCATTGCCACAGTAAGTGACTGTGTCCTTGGAGAGAGGCACAGGTACCAAAGTGTGGGAGTGCTGCCTAACTCCAGGCAAGTGGGAAACTGCAGCAAGAGCTCTGTGGGTTTAACCAGCTTCCTAGGAAACATGCAGTCACTGACTCTTCCCAGTGCACAGCAAGGAGGGAAAGTTTTCCTCTGGCTAATTTTAAAGAAATGAATTTATATCTTTGGACACTGCACTTGGAGTTCCAGTTAATATTTTAATCTATCAAATGGATGTGGACAACTGATGGCAGAATTCAGGGACTGGAACTATGTGAGTTTAAATTAATTAATGCTCTCAAAGGCAGTGTTAATTTTTCATCTAAAGGGAGCTGAACAGGTAATGTAACACCAGAAGGCTTGAACTTCCTCGTAACAGAATAATTTCTCTAGGCAGGACAAATACTGCTCCTATTTAATTTTGGTGTCAGGTTTGCCACTACCAGCCCCTGCTGTGCCCTTTAAGGAGCTAAGTCTAAAGTTAATGGGACTTCTGTGCACAAAGGGTAGGCCAGCCATAACTGCAGACAGTGATGAGGTACCTGATTAGTGCAAAATGTGACGTTTTTGCCACTTGGCCTCCTGCCAAGGCCAGTGGCAGCTACTTCTGTTGAGCACATCAAATGAATTCATACAAGTCACAGAGAATTGCAGGTGAGGAATGGCTGTTGGTTGTTACTGGATCAGACCAGCTCCTGAGCAGTCAGCTAGAGAAATACCCTGTACTTCAAACACTGGACTATCCATTTAAAAACATTTAAAAAGACATACAGTGAAATAGAGTTGTTAGACTGGAAAATCCTCTTTAGCATGATACCATCTGACCATTAAATGTCTATGGAAAAGAGTTGAAATAGCACAGTGACTCATCAAGGAGTTATTGAATTGTGTACATAAATCTTTCTTTAGAATTTATTGATTGGTGTGGAAGAGCTAGGGAACTCAAACATGCTTGTTTATCTTTAGGCAGCTTCACCCAGGAAATCTGGCCTTTGCACAGTTCTCTGACTACCCCCAAGTTCATAGTAGTTATGTTATGCACACTGCAAGAGGAAACCACTATTTTCTTCCTTTTACTCCAACTTCATTTTAACAGGATTATAGACTGGACTTTTTAATGCAGAAACAAATGTCTTCCATTGCCTTTTATGGTAGTTTCAATTGATAATCTATTGTTGGCCAAAGGTTATCTCAAAGGAGCTGTAACACCTGGATCCTCTCCCTCCTTCCCATGCTACTGCTGCCATGGATCAAATGGATACCAATGCCCTTCTGAGCTCAGCCACTTGAACTGATGTCTCAGCACTGAATGAATGAGATTTGTAGCAAATAATGTGAGTTTGTCAAGACTGTCTAGCCCACCTTAGCTGTGGTTTTGCTTGGGAGCTCTTACCTGTTTCTGTTTAGAATTTTCTCCTGATGCTTTTTGTTCCACCGCTTGTCGCAGCTGTAGGATAACTTGGTCAACGCCTTAAAGTCAATACTATTATCACTCTGGAACTCCTTGTGCTGCCCAGTGAAAGGAAATGCATTAATTTCAGAGCTGAGTCAAGCCCAGAAATGAATTAGCACATTGGGTAAATATCTGACAGCACATTTTTAAAAGTAACTAGTCACGCACCCTGAGCTGCTCCGGTTCAGATGACAAGCAAGGGACATGTCCTCTGGGCTTGCTTATGGACAGCCTTTGTGTCAACTTTCTGCCTTTGTTTGTTAATCTTATTTGCTGTGAAAACAGATATTAAATGGATTATATTCTTCTCCTCCTCCTGTCACAATTTCTGATCTCACTGGCCAATTTCAGCCCAGATCTAGAGAGGGAAGAGGACTCAATGACACTAAACATTCATTATATTTCACAAAATAGATAGCTGGAGAACTGGGATGCAAAGGTTGCACCATGAAGTTGTTTATAGTGTGACAATAGGCAATATAGAGAAGAGACACATTATGAATGCTCCAGTGATGAAAGACTTAATGGAAGCAAAAATATCCAATCTAAATCCACAGAAAATATGACTGTATTCATTCTGGAGCTGATGAAATTTTATTTCACTGATTCATTGCAAAAACCAATTGAATTCAGTGAGTTTTCTAAATGGATTTGGAAGGAAATGTGCAATAAGTTGGTCAGATCTGGATATGCTGAGTTCCCTTGTTTCTTATTTCTGCATTTTGCTGTGAGTGTGGACAGTGTAATGCTTACTCCCTACCCCATTAAGCATGTTAGAAAGCTTAATTATCCTAAATACAGATTTATCAGGGATCCCAATGACAGCAGAAACAGGACAAAATATCAGCTGAGTGCTTTTGGATGTGAAAGATAAGATAAAGAAAAATCTTTAACATGCAGATAAAGATCTTTCCCTTTTATTTTTCATGTGTAGTTCCTTTATCAGCCTTTTGGATCACATAAGGTTTAAAACATATGAGCAGTAACAGTATTTGTAAATGAAATTACCATCTTAATGTACTTCAGCTATAAAAGTGGAGAATCCTGCAGTATAGGAGACAGATGTATAAATGGACATGGCCCCAGTGCCATAGTCTGGTATGGGCAGTGCTCAGAAAGGGAAGAACACAGTTGCTAAATCTAAAGAAAGACAGCATTGAATGAGCAAATGCACAGAATTGGCTTTAAAATTAATGACAGCCTTAATTTTCTGAATCTGTGGATTTATTTCCTTTGCTTGCTCTCTTGGTAAAGATCTGAGCATCAAAAATTACAGCTACCCACTGCCATAATTCAGTGCCATGAAGCGCGCTTACATCTTGAAAGATTTAAAGCTGCTTTTCCCTCTTCCCCATGCTGCTTGTTTCCACACATTTATGTGTGCTTGGCCTCAGTTCTCTCCATCTGACTCGGTGGTGCAGCTGTAATCCACTTCAGCACAGATATCCGGCTCTTCCTTTAGAAACTTCCTCTTGCTATGCTATAACTCTTGTAAACGCCCCGGCGGAAGTGGCTTTTTTCCTCCTTCCTATTCCTGCAAGAGGTCCCAGAAGTACAAGTGGCTTAATAAACCAGACAACATTTGGTTTGAAAAGATCCTGAAGAGATGTAGTTTGCATTAACTTTAAGGCATTTGTTTCTTACCTTATAGAAACATCATGCACATCGCTCATGTTTAAACAAAATGACTGGCGAAGCTGTAGAGGCTGTAGACACTGTCCTAACACTTTAATGTATTGGAGTAAAACTGCCAGGTTACTTTCCATCCTTTCTACTCTACATATTTGAGAGAGAACATCTGTCTGGCAACAGTAATGGTTCCAAGTCAAGTATATGATTTCTTTTCTTCACAGAGAAAGACAGCCGAATGATACTTTAGATGTAATTATATTTCACTTGCAGCATTTCCCTTTAAATATGTAATTTTAAGAATAAAGATTTAGGAAAAAATATGGACTGCATATTATTATTGTTCCATGGCACAATTTTGATGATTTATCATCTTATGTTATGTATATTTCATAGGATACAAGGAGACAGTCTGCTCTGCCTTAGCAACAGAGTACTCTGGTCACTCATTTTGGTTCTGGCAAGACAGGATGATACGAAACAGGAGTTGTTTCCATTTTTAAGTATGTTAAGAAAATCCCTGAGGGTGTGAAATGGCAGGTATTATGGGCATGCTTGGTGTCAGCACTGTGAGAGAGAGACAAGGCTTTCAAAAGGTGTGAAATGATAGACAATGGCTTGTAAGGCAAATAAAAAAAAAAAAAAAGAGTAAAAAAGAGAGGCATTTCCACGGGTAGAGAGAAAACTGCAGATGCTCTGTAGCTCTGTAGAAGACAGAGAGGCTGGTCGGTCTCCTACCTGGAAGGACCAGGGAGATGAGATACACATGGAGAAGGTGAGAAGTTGCCAAGGCAACTTGAAGAAAGGTGGCAGCACCTTCCCAGCTACCAACCCTGGAAGAGCTCTGCAAAGAATGACTTGCAGCCTTTTGCTTTCCTTTGCAGATGCAGGATGTGTAATGGAAAAGCCAGGAGACAAAAGTGCCCAGCCCTGTAGTAGGCCATGTGAACAGAATATTGCAAAAGGCACTGGTGGGCCCTTTCTCTTGACATGGAATAGATACTACCCATGTCTAGCCAGGTTGTCCTTCTCATTTACAGCATAACAGAGGCCTCAGTAGACTTTTTTTCTTTTTTTTTTTTTTTTGAATAATCTTGGCTTAGAAAGAAATTGCTTAATTTAACAAAGTGCGTTTACTAAAATGGAGCTGTGGAAACTTTAAAGATGTGCATGACAGTGGGTTGTGTGTTTCTTCATGCATTCTCCAGCTCTCAAACACAGACTCTGCCAAAGCAAATAACTGCACAGTATTTATCATAGTTCTGTTACTATGTAGGAATATTTTTTTGTTACAATGCTTGCAAAGGTGAACTATTTGTTAGATCCTCCTCTCTTCTGTCTGCCAGTAATATGGAAATCCAATTGTGGTCATGAAACATTGCTGACTTGGAGCTGCAAGTCCCAGGATCAAACCACATTAGGCAGCAGCATGGAGTTTCTCTCCTTGTCAAGAACGGGTTCTACTGCCATGTGAAAAACCAACAGAAGGTTTTTGTCAGATTGCACTACTTCTCTGAATGCACACCTATTAAATAACTCCCATTAGTCCTGTCAAGGGAAGACATAAGGCATGGAGAGGGTTTTGCTACTTTTGAAGGTTTTTTTGGTGGTTTTTTTTTTGTTTGTTTGGTTGGTTTTTTTGGAGGGGGTCGTGTTGGGGTTTCTATGTGGTTTTTTTGTTTGTTTGTTTTTGTTTGTTTGTTTGCTTGTTTTGTTTTGTTTGTTGGGTTTAAAAATTTTTTTTTAGATTTTATTTTCTTTCTATATTGGTCGACGAACCTATTCCTAATTACTTTTTCTAGTAGCTTCTGTATGTTACCCATTTGTCACGTCTCCTCCGTGGCACAACCCACCAATGGGGCTTTGCTGGCTGCTCCTCTTGTAGATGGTCATCCCGGGAGGGTGGGCTTAGCCCTCTGCTCAGCTGGAAAGCAGAGCAAACAGATTCCAACTCTGACCCATCCAGATCTCACCAGCATGTTTTGATCCCATTTCCTCCAATCCTCCTCCAGCACTGGATGTCTGTAGCTCCTGGGAGGATAGCAGAAGACAAAGCATGGGCTTTGCCCATGCTGCCAAGAGCCCAGCTGTGCAGGCTATATATAATTCTCTGGTTTCCAGAGGCTCATCCCTATTTCCCCATGCTGTATGGAGGGATATAGATAGATTGTGTAATCCTTCCTGAACACTGGAGACCCTCCTGACGTACGAAACTAGCAGGGACATGCTTTGCTCAAAAGCACGGGGAAGCCCAACTGTAGCAGGAAAATGCTCCTTGCAGTGCACTCAGACATGGGAACAAGTCCCTGTGGGAACTGGTGGAAGCACCTCTTTTATATCTTTGAGTAATTGTATTTTTTCACACAATACTGCATCTGAAAGAATCCTCTGCAGGCAAAAATTGAATTAAGTCCTCTTCAAAGGTTTTTGTTCTTTTAAGAAAAAAAGGCAGCGACTTAGTGGTGTTTTTTGGGCTAAATTGTATTTCTCTGTGTGTGTATTTACATACACATTCATATGCTCAGGGCCAGCACCCAGATGATAAATGTGAGAATTATTACTGTTCTTAAAATGTATGTGTGTTTGTCTGGGTTTTTTACTTGGTAGTACTTAGTAGTAGTGCTAATGATGCTGTGGTTATAAATCTTCCTTTAGGAATTTATGAAATAATGTAAAGCACAACTTATCCCTTATCTAATTAATGCCTACACAGTGTTTTGTTTGAATGGCTGGGGAAAGAGAAGTTGGTCTAATTTAAGTGACAAGATGACATGATTTTTTTCCCAATCAATTATTGCTTTGAAGTACAACTGACAAATTACATTCTGAAGCAAGGGAAACTTTTATTACAGAACAAACTGACTTTTTGGTTACAAGTACTAAAAGAAATAACAAGCCATATATTTTCCTTGAAAAATGTTCTGCTTAATACAGGATTTGAGTGTGCAGTCCATACTTATATATGAGTCAGAAGGGATCTTGCTGGTACGGTAGGAAGGTGCAAGAGAGAGCCCAGTGCTGTACTGGCAGGACTTCACTGCAAAAAGCAATTGGCTGCTGTTTACATTTCTGACATTCTCTGAGTAAGTGTTGTCACAACAGACAAGCAATTATAGACAATAATGTCAGTAATTTGTGGATTAAGAACTCCTTAAGGATGTATTGGCACAGCCAGGCAGAAACTGCTTTTAGCTTGCAACTGTTCACCCTTATCTGTGCCAGTGAAACTGTAACTTTCAAGAAGAAATTGTGCCCCCTCTGAGGCAGCAAACAATGGCAGGAGTTAAACTTCTCTAGGCCCTCCCTGCCTCTCTTACAGCTCTCATCCAACGGCCATTTTTTAATAGATAGATCAATTTATGCATGCAGATAAAATGGAAATATTGGCCATTATGTCGAAGTAGTGCTGTGCTAGGCACTCGCCAACAAAGCCAGAAAAATCAGATTTACGTTTCCAGTACTATAAATACACCTGTGAGGAACCTCAGCTGAAGTCCAAGCCCCAGCACGCCACGGTGGAGGGCACAGGATCCTCCAACTCACCCCTTGGGACACCCGTGGCTCAGGACACGCTCCATATTAGCTTATGCAAAATCTGTAGCGTGTGAAACATGCCCTAATGAGAAAATTATTTGATTACTTTGAGGATCAACAAGAAAGATTCAAATGTAGTTTGCTCTTTTTTAAAGAAATATAAAAATACCATCTCCAAACGTGTACAGAAATGACGTGTCCTTTCAGGGACAAATTAAATACAAATACACTTTGTGCTACTGTTCTCTGGTTTTATTTCAGTACAAAGCATTCAGAAAATTAGAGTGAGTTTAGGAAAATGACTTGTGATGAGGGGAAATTTATCTTAGTAAGGCTGTATATACATAAAGTAATGGGTGGGCTGGAGGGGTTTATGGGGAAAAATAAGAAATATTTTTGTCTTATCAAGTAAATTTTTTATTTTATAGGGGAATCTTCCACAGAAATTCCTTGAAAGGTTTTAACTCTAAAGCTAGATAATGGAAGAAGATTTATGGGGCTACCATTAACCTGGTTCTTCCAAAGGCAGATTTGCCTTTAAACATGAAGTACGTCTTGTGCCTGCCTGTCAACACCAGTTTTACAACTCCACAGGACACAGGTCAACTTTGCTGCTTGTGCTTACTAATTCAGCATCTTTTCATTAAAATTTTGTAAGAGACCATTTTCGAAAGCTCATTTCTCCCAGGTGCACAGCTGCAGGTGAGCTGGCTGGGCGTGCAGCAGTGGCTGGGATGTGACACTGTGACCCCACGCAGGAGGGCAGTGCCCTGCTCCCCAGGGTGGGCACCAGCTGGCCCACTGTGCCCTCAGTGAGGGACTCGGCCACAGCTGCTGTCGGGCCAGATGCAGCCAAGGTGGGCACGCACCTGCCACGGGGCTCTTGCTGCAGGGACTTTGGCTGGCACCTCGGGCAGGAGACAGTGGCTGAGAAATGGCACTCGGTCCCCGACAGTGAAAGCAGCGTTTTTTGTGGCACCTTCTTCGCAGATACGGGGACTCGCCCGTCTTTTGCTGGGTTTTCAGTTGATTCTGGTGGCTTAAGTACATCCTGAAGGAGACGATAAAGGCTTCAAACGCACCTAAGATTTTAAGAGGCCGGGTTTGGTGCTCTTGGTGTCCCTGCAGCCGCCCTGCCTGTGCCCGAGCAGAGGCTGATTTAATGTCACACCTCTGCGAGCGAGCCAGAAGGCTGTGCGTCCAGCCATCCTGTTTTTTCCTGATGCCTTCTCTCCCCTGCGCACTCCCGTTCCCCCAGGATAAAACCCTGCAAAGCCTCCCTTTGCTGCTCTGCATCTTTTTTAGTTTGGAAACACCCTTTACGGGCCCGGGCCACGGGCTGCCCGTCCGAGCCTGTCCAGGCCCCAGGGGCCGCGCTGCCCCAGCGCCAGCGAGCCCGACCCCCGCATCCCTGCCCCGCATCCCTGCCCCGCGACGGCGGCCCGGCCCCGGCAGGAGGCCCCGCTCTGCCGCCGGCCCCGCCGCCGTCACGTGGCCNGCGGCCCCCGGACGGGCGGGCAGACAGCCGGACGGACGGCACATCTCCGCTCGCCCGGCAGGCTGGCTCTCTCCGGCTCTCACCCGGCGTGAAGCCCTCGCCGGCGCCGCCGCCCCGATGGAGCAGCCCCCGGCGGCGGAGGAGTGGCAAGGGGCGACCCAGAAGAGGAAGGCCTGGGCCAAGAGCCGCGACTCCTGGCAGGCGTCGGAAGCGGAGGATTTCTCGGCGGCGGCGCTGGCCCGCGGCGAGGAAGAGGAGGAGGAAGAAGAAGAGGAGGAAGAGGAGGAGGAGGAGGGTCTCGCCGGC